>JAIRCJ010000675.1:0-14344 GCA_020883675.1 Bruguiera gymnorhiza | reverse complement strand
AAGAATGTAAGAGACTCAAAATAAGACAAATGAGAAAACATTTTCTCTCTTAAGATGCAATAATTGTTCCATGGCTAAAATTAAAAGCAGGATTAAAGTCATCACCCTTGTAGAAATAAGCTATTAAGAAACAATGAAACCTATATCCCTAAGTAACTCAATCTTAGGGAAATTCTTCTCTTTTTGTTAAGTAAGCAATGCTAAGAGAGAACTTGCCCACTTAAGAGGAGAGAACTGAATCCTTCATTTGCCTAATAACTTGTTTAGTTACAAGGACTTAGGACTCATCAATAATAGTAAGGGAAGACTTTGACTCCACTAAAAGATTCCTAGATGAAGCCAACTTGAGTAGCATTTACAATAAGATCTTGGTCATTAAATAGCTTGATTTTAACTTGATGAGACCTACAAGTCGAGACCCATCAACTCTCATCCTCATTATAAATGTGCTTATAGAGTTAGCCTCATCTTAAGTAAGCCCGTTGACAACTGGCACAACTAGAAATGTTGTTGTAATTCTCAAACTAAGGACTATATACTAATACTCTAAAAGACTTGGTTATGGTAGAGACCATCAAAATAAAGGTTCTCATGATGACAAAAGAAGACTCATTACCTTTAAAATTTTGAACATAATACATCAATAGCAAGCGCTTCACCACACAAAATCTCTTAAAAAATAAAATTATTACGAAGAAAATGATATTAAAGGGGAAAGGAACAAAGTCCCTAATATATAATACAATGAATTAATAATGAAAGGACATGGTGAAAATATCCTTAAAAAGCACGATGAATAAGGAAGACATAATGAATTACCTAAAGTTTGGAAACAAATGACATCACTAGCCCAAGAGAGAGAGAGAGAGAGAGAGAGAGAGAGAGAAGCCGTTAATGAATAAAAAGGCAAAAAAAAAAGTAAAGGCAAAAGTAGCAACAATAAGGAATAAAGGATTTAATGTTATTGATAAAAAAATGACAACAAAAATATTACAAAATTGGTGGGCTTTAAGCCAACATAAGCAAACAAAAACAAAGAACGTTAATATGCCTCCAACATACACAAGTCCTAAATAATTAAACACTTGTTACAAAAGAAAAGAAAACAAAGAGGATATTCAACAAATCCTAAAAAAATGGTAAAAGTATTCTTATTTTTTGAGCCCCAAGTTGCCATCTCTTGACTTATAAGCTCTCTTTTGATCTTGCAACAACAATGCAAGCAATGCATCACAAATAATAGTTCAATCAAAATTCAAGTGCTTAACAAAGATTTCTTCCCTCCCAAACATCAAATGTTCCCTCTATAACTATATGAAGAGGAATAATTGCTACTCTCTAACATATAGATCCTCTTCAATAGTCTATGTGGATATTAATTCTCTTTGTAACTAACTTCTCATTCTCTAACTCATTTAACCTTGTCTTAAAGCCCTACTACTTGCTTCTTTACTTTGGTAGCTCAATTATGCCAATGGATGACTTTCCTTGCAAAACACTTGTTATCCTTATCTATTTTTGTCACCACATCACCCCAATCAGAGTGTAAACAGGGGCAAAGTATCCCTTAACCCTAAGAGTAATCTCACTTAGGGCTCTCTTTTTCCTTTTCTTCCTTTTAGTCCTTGATGTCAAATAACAAACCTTTTCAATAGATTTGGCAATACTTTTAAAAAAGGGATGGCTAGCTAAGGAGTTAGAATATACTATATAGGAAAAAGATCCCAAAAGGACCAATTTAAAGGAAATTTCTATAAACTAAATCATAAGTCTTACTTCTGAATAACTTCATAATGACTTGATCTTAAGCATTTATGAAAGGGCAATATCTTTTCCTAGGATTGTTATTATAGATTAAAGGATTAAGGACAAGACTAGTATCCTTGGAGTAGATAAATTTTGATCAATAAATTTTGATCAATTAAATTTTGATCCTTTCCTAACTAAACTCCTAGTGACCCAATGAAAAGCAAAATAAAGACCAAAACTCCCTTTGACTTTTAAAATTGTATATATGGAGGAGGAATAACCTTTCTCTCCGAACAACCTCTCTCTTCTCTTGTTCCGTCTCTCCTCATCTTGTAAAAAGCCTCTCTCTAATCTTAATTTAGTCGAAAAGACGATTGTGCACTCTATTCGAAAGAAAAAAAAACAAAGAAAAGAAAAGAAAGCACTCCCTTGGTTCCATTCTTATTTAATAGTGCCTAAGTTGAGGAGGAACGCCACTATTATTGTTTGAGTTGAGCTTTTGAGATTTTTTTTTATTATTTTTGAATTTGAAAGTGTATTAGAGAGATTAGTATTTTCAATTTTTTTTATTTTTATGAAAATAAAAAAATTTTCTCAAATTTATATTATTTTAAAAAATTATTTTTAATATTTTTATTTTTCTTAAAAAGAAAAAAAATTATTTTTAAATTTTTCTTTCTATTTTCCTAAAATTCGCATAATTAATATTTTTTTGTTTTTTTCTTTTTAATTTAAAAATAATTCCCAAATTCTTATTTTTATTTTCTTAAAAAGAAAAAAATCATAATTTAAATTCTTTTTATTTTTTCATTTTATTTTATTTTCTTTTAAACAAATTGCTCGTGAACTTTTTTTAAAAATTAAAAAAATTAATTTTAATTTTTTATTCCATTAAAAAAATAAATATTTTAAATTTTAAATTTTTTTCCTTAAAAAATTCTAAATGTCATTTTCATTTTCTTAAAAGAAAAAAAAACTGAATAACTTATATTAATATTAATCAACAAATATCATAAATCTTCATACAAGTTTAATAAAAACATATACATATGCAGGTGGGCACGCGCCCACGTGCACACACATATATATAAATAATTCATTAATATTATAAATATAAAGAAAACAAAGAACAAATTATATAAAATAAAGTTAACACACATATATAGGTATAATATTCAAAAACAAACTAACAAACCTATATATTATGTATATAATGTGTAACTACAAATAAAACAATAAAAAATATAAAAAAATAGTAAAATTATATCTTTTATGTATAAATTCTATAGTTTAAATATTAGAATCTTATATTATATCTAAAGTAATGTGTATAAACAATATGTTATCATTTTGCACAATTATTAACGAATGAATCTCAAAAACAAGATAATCGAAAGAGACACCATGGTGCGTTTCAAATATAAGTACATGCAATAATTTCAATAATTTTCATCAAGGCGTCTATTCCCTCTAAGTGAAATCATAAACATTAGGTCGATTAATATCACCAATAGATGTGCATGCTTCATTTGATAAAAGTGCATGGTTGAAAAATATTGTGCCAAAAATTTAGATTATGTGTCACTAAGTGTAACGAGACATCCCCATGAAAATTCTATGTTCAAGTGATAATTAGCATACAATTGAATCTCTCTAATATCATGATAGTGAGCAATGCAGCACAAAGAGACATCAAAATTGCTGAAACAGTTCAATCATATATCAGCCAACGCTAACATGAAACCCTGGGGTCAAATTCCAATCATAAACGCAATTTTCGAGTAAAATACAAGCTGGTATCACGAGTGAAAGTTGAAAGAATTAAAACAAGCTTAATAATAGCATGTCTATCAATAAATGCCCCAAGCTTTATATAAAACATATGCTCCTCAAATTCATGAAACCTCAGAGGAGTGTGTCTTAATCACAATAGCAATTCAAATAACTAACACGTTAACAATATGAGAATAAACACTTGAAACAATCAATATCTGCTAAAATATTGCAAGATCAGCCTTTCAAACTCATCATTTCCTTTCAATAACCTTTTTTCTCCTTAAATATGATCAATCTGTGGAGCCTCCCAGGCTACCATTATTAATATTCTTGTACAACAAAAATTTTGATACCTGTAAGTAAAAGGAATGTCTTGTCGATGCTTGCACTAACATGGATGTTGATTTGGACCATTTTGAGACTGAAATATAATATTACGCACAAATGGGTGGAAAAAAAATTACAGCACAACTTCCTAGACTGATACGAGACCCTCATGAAGTAATTCACCATGAGGGTTAGACGGGAGAGATTTCTGGCCAGCATAGAACACAGCTGAATGAAACCCGGTTGGGTTGTCTATAAAGACAAAATGCCCAGCCTGTCATCAAGCACAGAGAATTTTATCAGCCTTACTGATCCATGCGTCACACCATTTTCTTTTTCTTTTTTCTTTTTAATATTTGGAGACTTGCAGTATTTCCATATCAAAGTAGGGAGTGTAAGAAAGACCTGAGGAACCCTAATGATTTCACATGGGACCTTCATATGCTTGCGAGCTTCTTGGGCACCTTGATAGTTCATCCAATCTTGGAAACCATATATAAAGGTCGTTGGTACTTTCCACTCTGATGCACTGCATAAACAACAGGACTATTAATGTATTATAAGAAACTGTTTGACTTCATCCTGTTATTTGTATAGTATCTTTAGCTTGGATCTAAGAGCAATTGAAACATTGTAGGATTGAACTGAAGTTCTCCTAAAGTCATTTTGTGATGAGGGCAGCAGCATTACCCATGCATCTGCCTATGCTAAAAGAGGTCATGCCATTGATCTCAGAAAGCATGCTGAACAGCAAGATGTAACTTAGAGCAGGATAATGTCACGAGGACAACTGAGATGAAAGTTTTGAAATTATTCAAAGGACGATTTGTTTTTCATGCCAAAAGGACAGGAATGCACCCTTATGACAAAATGCACTTTTTTTCATGTGCGTGCATGCAAGTCAGGGTGTAATACGTTTTTGGTACATCAAAAAGGAAATCTCATCTTATAAAGATCTTTGATTTTCAGCACACGTAAATAGAAAGCAAGCTCTGGAAGATGTACTGTTAGCTGTTTCCTAAATGACCTTCACCCACAATAAGATCCCTTGAGAGCCTATTTGTTTCACCCTATGTACACAATCTCATAATCCATGGGGAACCTTATGACCCATAAAAGAATTCCCTAGCCTACCTTACAGACCATAAATTGGTTACATCAAGTTCCCACAACACCAAGAGGTCAGTAAAGCATTAAAATGGGGGCAGAGCTTGGTGAGAACCACCATCAGGTTCAGTTATGCACTAAATCCTCGTGGCAATCAACTATCTCTTCACTCTAGAAACACACAGCAATGGACTTTGGTTTCACACAGACATACAACAAGGCAACCAGAGAAATAGATACTGACAACTTAAAAGAATGTGGAAGACATTGATACAGCAATACATTTTGCCAGACTAGTGAAAAAGAAAAATTTTGCAATATGCAGGATTATCAAACCTCTGAAGTAGAGGCATCCGAGCAAATGCTCCAAACGAAAATATGTACTTCAGGCACAGCTCACCACTTGCTTTGGCTGCTAAAGTATGGTACACATAATCTAACATCAACAAAGAAACAATCAGATACCAGCTAATGAATGCCCAATCTGGCAGTTGTATAGATGAATTTGAATTGGACCTGTTAGCAATTTTGACTCCTCCTCTGTCAATATTTCTCCTGTTGCATATACACCAAATCTGGCAGTTGTGTACCTGTGCACTAAATCTGGACCCCAAGGACCTAAACCTCTATATTAAGGCCGAGAAATATTAGAAACAGAAAACAAGGTACAAAGGAGATAGGATAAAAAAAAAAAAATTCAAGTTCAGAACACATGGGCTAGAATGACATTGCCTCACGGAAAAGCCACGGAAAATAATTAGACATCTTTTCATGCAAGGATCTTCTAGAAAAAAGCTCAAAATTTTTACAATATAATTTACTGAGGCATAATCACGAAACTAAATATACTATGACTAAAAGCTGGCCTTAAAACTTGATCTAAGAAACATAATCAGAATATGGGGATTATTATACCTGATGACCTTCTGAGGAGTAAAATTAGATTCCCAAAGATGATTTATAATTGCTCCTTTCCATGTTGCTCTGAACCGGGTAAGCCACTCAGACTTAGAGTCTGATTCTGAAGAAACTCCAACAGGTCCAACTAAAATCAAGTGCTGAACATGCTCAGGATGCTGGACCACATGTAATGTCCAATGTCAGAGACTAGGCAGTGATGGAAATGACATCATATTACCATCCAAGCTCATATATGAAAGGCAAAGCAGTCACCTTGAGTGCATATTTTGCTGCAACATAGCCTCCAAAAGAATGCCCAAGCAATATGAAGTTACTAAGATTTTTTGCTTTTCTCCATTCCTCAAAGGAGTCAATAAACCATGCCTCAGTTTCTACGTTATTAAACACAAGTTAAATAGAACATCAGCTGTTGTAATTCAAACCATATGACTATATTACTTTTTAACATTGACCACCTAAGGCAATGTAAAACTATATCTAACCTTCAGTGCTTTTGCATGTAAAATCAGGTCTACTTGATCCGCCCCACCTGTTAAAACAAAAAAAAATAATAATAAAACACACACAGAAGATAATCAAAATGACGACTCTCTCTTAAAAAGAAAAGAAAAACAAGAGAGCCTACTGGGCATCCCAACACCCCCACCCCCACAAAAAATATAAGAAAAAAAAAAATCACAGAACATCACCCTGTCTGGGGGTGAGGGCCTGGGGGTGGGGGACATTCGGGGTCAGGCCTTGCAGGCTACCATCGGTTAATTGCTGAAAATATGTTGAAATTGGTCAATAAACGGGCTACCCTTCAATTGCGAGCCATAGGTAACAAAATCTAAAAAAAAACAAAAAGAAAAAGAAAAAAAAAAAAAAGGAAGGAATGACGCCAGTTAAACAAATGCAAAGGAAAAGCTTACCCAAGCTGATCAATAGCAATGACCTTGAAACGGCTGGCAAGCGCATCAAAATTGCGAAAGAAGAAACCTTGAGAAGCACCGTAGCCATGGACCATCACAAGTGTAGGGGAGCCTTCTTTGCTATCAAAAGTGATCGTATTAATGAACCTGTACTTATTACTTGAGGAACGAAACCATCTTACTTTAGACGCAGGCGGACCTGAGCCTATATTCACCTGCTCTTGAACATACGGAGACCTGAAAATTCCCCTCAACCAATTCAAAACCGATTTCAACCTATTTAATCGCTTAATTTCCCGATCAAGACCTCAAAGATCTTCATTTCATTATGCTGAACGCAGTTCCAACAAAATGAACAATTTGACTTTTGTTTTTTTTTTTAAGTTCTCTTTGGGCGGGGGGAGGGGGAGGGGGAATTACGTACTTGACTATAGAAAGCAGGCGCTTCTCGGCGGCGAAGATATGATCGGCAGAGGTGGGGATCCCGATGTTAAATTAATTAACATGAGTGCCCCTTGTTATTTAAAGTATGACTCAATATAAAAGGTTCAATATTGATGGTCGGTTGGAAATAATGGCAATTTGGGTTACTGAGTTTAAAATCCCTCCACTCTCCCTATTTAAAGATAATTGTTACAGAAAAAAGATAACGATTACGGAAAGGATAATTGTTATCGGAAAAGAGGGATAATTTTCTAATTGATAAATAAACGTTACGGAAGGAAAAGGTAACGTTTTAATTAGAATATTAATTCCCTAATTAATGATAACCATTATTGAAAAGGAAACAAACGTTATCATTAAGTTTTTCTGAATTCTCTCTGTCATCAGAGAAAACGAAAGGAAAAGGGAGAGTCGGAGAAAACATAGAGAGAGAGAAAAAACAGAAAAAGGTAGGAAGACAGGAAAGGAAAGAATCCGGGAGGAAAGGCAAAATCTTCTCAAGTACAAATCGGTAAAGAGATTTTCACCTCCGTGATAGGGAATCGACATGGACAACGGTACGTTGATTCCTTACAGTTATTTGCTAGTATTCGCTTAAAGAAAGATCCTGTATTGTGGAAATAGAATTTTCGTTAAAGGAAAATTCTGGAAATATATTTTTTTATTTTAACAATTGGTATCAGAGCCTATTTTTGCGAATACTGCGGTTTGTTTTCGTTTTTCCTTTTGCGCCGGAAGGAACAGGCGCATGAAAGAAAGCGGTTGGCGCCGCCGGGACCCAATCGATCCGGGTACGGCGAAAGGAACCCGGTGAGCGCTGTGTTTCTGCGCGTCGCCGGGAAGCCAGACCAGGGGTAGCCAGATCGGCCTAACCGGATCGGCCTGGCCAAGGGGCTGGTGGGCCACGGCGACGCACCCAACAGGGTGCCGAGGGCACCAACGAGCGCGACCCCGATCGAGGGCCGAAAGGCCACCGACGAACGCGAGGCGAAGGGGCCGAAGGGGCACTGGCCGAAGCCCGACCGAACGGGGCGAAAGGCCACCGGCGAAGCGCGACCCAAACGGGGCCGAAGGGCCACCGGCGAGCACATGTGGCCGGGACCCGATCGGCCTGCTGGGCACGGCAGAGGCCCGGCTGAGCCTGGATCCGGGCGCGCCGGCAGGGTTGGCCGGCGTGGAAGGACCTCCGGCCCGGAATCCTACACTGCCAGAGACTGTTGGCGCGGAATAGTGCGCCGGCCACTGGATCCTATGTCGCTTGTGGTTGTCGTTTGTATAGCGGGTGGTTTATCGGCGTAAGGCATAAGCCGACTACGGGAAAAGTGCAGCTGCCAGTGTATTGGCCTGTGTCAACTCCCACAGAATTGGAAAATTAAATTTTGAAAACTTGTTAGTCACCAAAGTGGCCTGGTTTGAAAAATTTGAATGACCGTAAATTTCAATTGTTCATTTTGATGCTAATAAAAGGTTGTACATGAACAATTGTAGTTATTAATTATAAGCTAGGAGATCATCCAAAGATGGATCATTGCCTATAATTAATAACACTAAAGGGGATTGATTGATATACTGAGTAAACATGATTGTATGTCCAAAGATAACATTCATATTTTACTCTAGTATGATTGATTGATCCATTAAAGTATATTTAATTAGCATTGTTATTGATTAAAGTCATGTATTTGAGGATCACCCAAAGGTGGACTTAAATACATAGTCAAAGTTTGTAATGCATGTATCTGAATCCATCAAAGTTTGCTCAAAGTATCAATGTGTAAATTTGGATCATGTTTGCAGCCTCCAACAACGTTTTCGCCTTAGGAATACAATCATCAAATTCAATGGGCTGAACTATGCCAGAATGGTCTGAGCATATTCAGTTTCATTTAGGCGTTTTGGGCTAGACCTAGCGGTCATCACGGATAAAAGGCCTGCAGCCATTACAGAGACCAGTACAGAATCCGATAAGTCTTTTCATGAGGCTGGGTACGGTCAATAGGCTGAGTCTAATTTGATGCGAATGACGATGGCTGAAAATGTCAAGCCATCGATGCCTAAGACCGAAAATGCCAAGGGAATTTATGGTGAGAATTAAAGAATATTCTCAGTCAGACATAGCTGATAAATCCATCCGTAGGAACCCTAATGAGTGAGCTGACGACCAAGAAATTTGATTGGTCACAGCCCATTCATGATCATGTGACTATATGGCTAACCTAGCAGCAAAATTAAGAACGATGGGAATGGATGTGAGTGAATCCTTTTGGTTCAATTCATCATCAACTCACTGCCTCCTGAATTTGGCCAGTTCCAAGTGAATTATAACACTATTAAGAGAAATGGAACTTTCAAGAAATTAAGGTCATGCTGGTTCAGGAAGAAGGGAGATTAAAGAAGATGAGGGATCACTCCATTCATCTCACTGTTCGCAATGATGCTAGCAGTAGTAAGTCTAAACCATACCGGAAGGGTAAGAAGAAGGACAAGGCCTCTATAAAAGTCACTGGAGGTCAGATCCAAAAGGATCAGAAATGCTTCTTCTGTAAAAGGATGGGTCACTTCAATAGGGATTTCCCAAAAAGGAAAGCTTGGTTCGAAAAAGAAAGGTATGTACTAGTATATCAGTATGTTTTGAATCAAACGTAATTGAAGTACCCAACGATACTTGGTGGTTAGACTCTGGAGCTACCATTCATGTGTCACATATTATGTAGGGATTCCTTTCAATCCAGCCCATAACAAGAACTGAGAAGTTCCTTTACATGGGAAACAGAATGAAGGCACGAATAGCGGGAATTGGGACGTACAGATTGATCTTGGACACTAAGTGTCACCCTGGATCTAGAAAAGTGTCTCTATGTTCCTGAATGTGCTAGAAATTTGGTTTCTGTTGCAAAGTTGGATGAAGAAGGATTTAATTTCAAGATTGGAAAACGGTGCCATTTTCATTGTATAGACATTTGTACTATCATGGATCTAGGTACTTTGGTTGATGATTTGTACCGTTTTAATCTTGATACTATGTATGCTAATTCTCTTTTCTTGTTGAGCATAGTATAGGTAACAAACGTAATATGCATAATGATAGTTCTGCTTTCTTATGGCATCAAAGATTGGGGTCATATATCCAAAGAAAGGATATTGAGGTTGGTGAAAAGTGATATCCTACCTCAATTGGATTTTGCTGATTGGGAAGTGTGTGTTGATTGTATAAAAGGAAAACAAACAAGACACACATCAAGAACCCAGCCATGAGAAGTAGTGAGCCTTTAGAATAATAACCACCGATATATTGTGGCCCTTTCGATATTCCCACATGGGGGGGTGAGAAATATTTCATCACATTTATAGATGACTACTCACGGTACTGTTACTTATATCTACTGCATGAAAAGTCCAGTCAGTAAACACCCTGGAGGTGTTATTAACGAAGTGGAAAGGCAGTTAGATAGAAAAGTAAAAGTTGATTAAGTCAGACAGGGGTGGTGAATATTATGGAAAATTTCAATGAAAGTGGACAATGTCCTGTCCATTTGCAAAATTTTCTTGAAGTCGAGGCATATGTGCACAGTACACAATGTCCTGGTACACCACAACAGAATGGTGTAGCGGAAAGGCGAATCGCACACTTATGGATATGGTTAGGAGTATGTTGAGTTACAGTACTGTACCTTTATCCTTGTGGATGCATGCATTAAGGACCGCTGCATATCTGCTGAACAGGGTTCCTAGTAAGGCTGTCCCTAAGACTCCCTACGAGTATGGACAAGTAGGAAACCAGTTTAAGACACCTTCACGTTTGGGTTGTTCAGCAGAAGTAAGGATATATAATCCACATTGAAGGAAGCTTGATGCAGAACCATTAGTGGTCACTTCATTGGCTATCTGAAAAGTCTAAAGGGTACAGGTTCTACTGCCCTAACCATAGCACTGAATAGTTGAGTCTTGGTAATGCTCGGTTCATTGAAATGGTCAGTCCAGTGGGAGTGGGGAATCACGAAAGTGGATATTACAGAATTGCAAAATGGAAAGATCCACAGTGAGTATCCTACTCAAGTTGGTATCCCCACACCCAGTGTTTCTACTCAGTTGTTGTTCCTTTGTTGCATCACAGTCACGTGACATGCAAGGACAACAAATTGATACACGAACACGCAAAAGTGAGCACATAAGAGATGAACCAAGTGACAATGTACAATTTCGAATGAACAAGCATGCCCACAAGATATGGCATTACGGAGGTCTACAAGACAGAAAAGGCCAGCTGTATTGAATGATTATGTGGTTTATCTTGTTGAGCATGAATCGGAATTAAGCATTGATAAAGATCCAGTCTCATTTAACAAGCCATGGATTGTAATGATTCTGAAAAGGTGGTTGAATGCCCATGAAGGAAGAGATGAAATCGATGGATGCTAAATCAAGTCTGGGAACTAGTAGAGTTGCCTGAAGGATCAAAACGAGTTGGCTGTAAGTGGGTCTTTCAAGACCAAGCGAAACTCAAAAGGCAAACATCGAAAGTACAAAGAGCCAAAACTTGTTGCCAAAGGTTACACTCAAAAGGATGGCATTGACTATAAGGAGACTTTCTCTCCAGTATCTAAGAAAGACTCCTTAAGAATCATTATGGCTTTGGTGGCTCAATATGACCTGGAGCTCCACCAAATGGATGTAAAGACCGCCTTTCTGAATGGAGACTTAGAAGAGGAAGTGTATATGGACCAACCTGAAGGTTTCATAACCACAGGGCAGGAAAGTTTGGTGTGTAAATTAAAGAAATCGATATATGGACTGAAACAAGCTTCCCGACAATGGTATATTAAGTTTAATGATACCATTACGTCATATGGTTTTGTAGAGAACACCGTTGATCGGTGTATCTATATGAAGGTCAGTGGGAGCAAGTTCATTATATTAGTCCTATATGTCGATGACATCCTATTGGCTGCTAATGACATGAGTTTGTTACATGATGTTAAGAAATTTCTCTCTGAAACTTTTGAAATGAAAGATATGAATGAGGCATCCTATGTGATAGGAATAGAGATATTCCGTGATAGATCACAAGGATTGTTGGGATTGTCTCAGAAAGGCCTATATCAATAAAGTATTAGAGAGATTTAGAATGGAAAATTGCTCTACAGGAATAGTTCCAATTCAGAAAGGGGACAAGTTCAGTGAATTGCAATGTCCAAAGGAATGATTTGGAACGAAAATCAATGGAATCCATTCCCTATGCATCATTGGTTGACAGTTTGATGTATGCTCAAACATGCACTCGGCCAGACATTAGTTCGCTGTTGGAATGTTGGGCCGATAATCAAAGTAATCCTGGAAATAGATCATTGGAAAGCCTGGAAAGAAAGTACTTAGGTACTTACAAGGCACCAAGAATCATATGCTTACTTATAAAAGATCAAGTCATTCTTGAAATAGTAGGCTACTCGGATTCAGATTATGCTGGATGTGTAGACTCGAGGAAATCTACATTTGGTTACGTGTTCCTCCTGGCTGGAGGAGCAGTTCCTGGAAAGTGGGAAGCAGTCTGTCATTGCTACTTCCACTATGGAAGCTGAATTTGTAGCATGCTTTGAGGCTACTGTTCATGCATTATGGTTGCGGAATTTTATCTTAAGGCTTGGTTTGGTCGACAGTATAGAAAAGCCGTTAAGAATTTATTGTGACAATTCCGCAGCTGTTTTCTTCTCTAAGAATGATAGGTATTCTAAAGGTGCGAAACATATGGATTTGAAATATCTATCTGTTAAGGAAGAAGTGCAAAACCGTAGAGTGTCTATTGAGCACATTGGTACTGAATTGATGATAGCGGACCCATTAACTAAAGGTTTGCCACCGAAAACATTTACTGGACATGTTGAAGGGATGGGCATTTTGGATAGGTCCGCATTCTCATGAAAGCCAATATTATGTATTGCTCATATTATTGTAACACTCGTGAATTCAATTAAAGTCATGGTTTTGTTCACGCTCTGTTATCTCCATTTGGTTGTATACAATTACAGTTGTGAGATAACTAGTGGCATGTTCGGAAATGACAATTAAAGTTTCAACGTTCCTCAGTTAGGTTATTATGAATTATAATGATCATGTGATACATGGGAAGAATCATGTCGCCAAAGGACATGTGACGCCATGATCCAATCATTTTAATTCAATCAAGTATTTGTGGTTTGATGATCTTTAAGGAATGTGCACACTTATTTGTTGTTGATTCCATCAAATCGATAACAAAGAGGCCAAGTGAGAGATTGTTTTTAAATTGAATTAACATGAGTGGGCCCCCCCTTGTTATTTTAAATGTATGGCCATATAAAAGGGTCCCAAGTGATGGTCGGTGGACCATAATGGGGCAATTTTGGGTTCACTGGGTTTAAAAATCCCTTCCACTCCCCTATTTAAAAGATAATTGTACAGGAAAAAGATAACGATTACGGGAAAGGATAATGTGTTATCGGAAAAAGAGGGATAATTTCCTAATTGATCTAAATAAACGATTACGGAAGGAAAAGGTAACGTTTTAATTAGGATATTAATTCCCTAATTAATGATAACCATTATGAAAAGGAAACAAACGTTATCATTAAGTTTTTCTGGATTCTCTCTGCCATCAGAGAAAACGAAAGGAAAAGGGAAGAGTCGGAGAAAACACAGAGAGAGAGAAAAAACAGAAAAAGGTAGAAGACAGAAAGGGAAGAATCGGGAGGAAAGGCAAAATCTTCTCAAGTACAGATCGGTAAAGAGATTTTCACCTCCGCGATAGGGAATCGACATGGACAACGGTTGATTCCTACAGTTCATTTGCTAGTATTCGCTTTAAAGAAAGATCCTGTATTGTGGAAATAGAATTTTCGTTAAAGGAAAATTCTGGAAAATATTATTTTTTATTTTAACATCCAACGGAGAAACGAAGGCCACAATGATCTCGTTTTTTTGCCCATGACTACGGTTGACGACGATGATGGTGAGGGTCGGTAGCTTTAGCGGCGACGGCTTGATGATTCGAAGCTCTTTCAGCCATTCTGGACAAGGAGCGAGGCAGGCCCATGCAATCAACTATAAACGTTCGTGCGATGATAAGGACACCATTT
>JAIRCJ010000674.1:0-14437 GCA_020883675.1 Bruguiera gymnorhiza | reverse complement strand
ACTTATCTAGCTGTTTATTACTCTTCTAAAGTGATGTGGGATTTTCTGCTGTACAATCTACTGGCCTGTTGGTAGTAGATGCTGTATATGCTGGATTTTATTATGGTACTGTGGAGATGCTAGATAGAAACTCCTGTCTTGCTTTCTCCATCTTTTTGCTAAAGTTGGGTTTCCCCATGTTTTGATTCAGACATTGGATGTTTTGCTCCAAATTCTTGTTGTGTATCCAAAGGTAGAGCCTTTGCGGATTAAAGGTAAGAGATAGAGATATGGAGCCTTGAGAATGTTTGTTCCTATAATTTGTTGACGATACGCAGCCCCTAAAGTTTGCTCTAATTTTATTTAGGTCACATCCTTTATACATCGTATGGTGGACACTTTAGGAGCGTCCATATTCCTTACCTTCCAAAGGCATTGGAGCAAACTGCTTGCAGGAAGTGAGGTAAACAGAAACAGATAGCTGAATAGTTTGTAGATAGCGTTTACCATACCTGCATTAAATAACAATGGAATCCAGTTGATGCAGATGCCAGTTAAAATTTCTCTCGGGTCTAATTCTGAACATTCTTTTAGGGTGATTAGACCGGGGAACCCAATTAAACCATCTTTCTGCTATGCCTAAAAAGATGCTCTTATTCGTATGAGAACTAGTCATCTTCATGTTAAATTACCCGTGGATTTCTACACCTATTAAAAATGCTTGATCTAATGTGCAGTACTTGAGTTTTTTGGAACTTGTAGGAATAGATTATCTTCAAATCTGCCTTTTGGTTTTGAGACTATGTTAGGAATTGGACCATTTGGCTGTCTATCTTCCCATGAATGAAGTTTTAGATTATTCAATTTTACTGAGGACCTGGCCAACTAGAATTTAGTAGAGGCCTGGAAAGGGATTACTAAGTGGAGGCAAAAGCTGGTTTGCTTGATATGGTTTTTGCTTAATAAATACCAATGATTTAATTTTATGAGGGTGAAACTTTACCAGTGTGAACATGGATATGTTTTGGAATCCTAAATGCATGCTCATTTCATCCTCATTCTGTGTATACTGTTAATCTGACATGAGGGTTTGATTTCTTACTTTTGATGCATGGCAGCCAAAGGATATGGTTGGTTTTCTTGTATTACTTAATCAGCTGATATGCAAATTCAACACATCTCTCCACGACATATTGGAGAAGTATTTCCAGCTATTGCTGGTAGAATCTTTAACATTATCCCACAGGATGCATTTCCTTCAGGAGCCAGAAGCAGTACCGAGGTATTGAGGCACTAGTTGAGGAATACTTTTCACTTCTTAGGGTGTTCTGAATAGAAATCTCCCCTAAGTTTTCTTCTCTTGGGAAGAAGTTGCATATAGGCAATGATGAATGATATACAGCAGGTTTATGTTTTTGAAGTTCCTTTTCTTTTTGTAAAGGGTGTGCTAGTGCACAAGGTGCCCCATCTCTAGGAGTTGGGGAGGGGTTAGTTGTTTGCAGTTTTAACCCATGTTTTTACAAACAGGCTGTTTCAATGACTTGGATCTTTGATTCCTAATCACAATAGAGTAGTCCTTACCATTGGATAACTGGTAGTTAAATGTTACTTTTATTGTCAATTCATTTGGATTGAGTTATGTTCAAAGCTCTTGCCTTCGTTTCTTTCTGGCTTGTAGGCAAGCCGCGAGCTTCAAGAACTTCAGAAAACAATGTACACATTTCTTCTGTGATTGCACACATGATCTATCTTCTGTTTTCTTTCTCCCAAAAGTAGGGGATATTGGATCGATGATGCAGTTGCTACTGCACACAGCTTGTAATCACAAGGAACTCTTGTAAGAAAGGTGAATTTATCTTGTCTCTATTTTATTGGCAATTAGTGTCTTTTAGAAACCAGAAAACTTGCAGACTAAATGTCCTTTGCTGTCTGTGATAATTCAGGCATGTGTACAGATATTCATTAGATTAATCAAAGATTGGGGTGCAAAGCCTCCGGGTGAAGAACATGTCTGTCTCCCTTCTAATGTCTTGTTCTTAGCAGGCTGGTGGATTTTCAATATTTTTCAATATTCTAATCCACTTTCAGTAATTTCAGGTACCTGGTTTTCAGAATTTCATAATAGAGGTATTCGCAATGAACTGTTGTTTATACAGTGTGCTCGACAAGTCTTTTGAGTTCCACGATGCAAATACTGTAAGTATCATTTTTAGTTTCATTTGTGGATTTAACACATTCATATTTTGTTTACATTTCAAAGATGGTTAGAAATTTACATTTAGTTGTGATTTTGTCTTATTATTGACTTATGGCTTCATGCTTTTGGGATTGGTCTTCTTGATCGTGTGCCAGCTTGTTTTGTTTGGAGAGATTGTACAGGCTCTGAAGGTCATGTATGAGAAATTTGGTGATGATTTTCTTATCCGTTTTGTATTGAAAGGGTTTCCATCCGCACATTGCCCTCAAGATTTGGCTGAGCAATATTGCCAAAAGTTGCAGGTAACAAATTATGCCTCAACTATTTCATGTCACTCAGGGGAGTGAAGGGGTGTGCACAGTAACTATCCCTTTAAAATTATGGGATCTGTCTTCCGTTCTAGTAGTGGTTGCTGGAGGGTATTTATTTTTTCCTGTCTGCTTTGAGGTTACTTTTGTTGTCAGCTGGGACTAAACTGATGACTTGGATAAATTTCTGAATATTTAAGTGGGTGCATGTTATATGTATAGAAAATAAAGTACCCTTTTAGCTCTCTACGTCTTAGCTGTGCTACTCTTCATCATTCTACTTAAGATTAGGCACAGCAAGTTAAACATACCAAGATGATCCTGGAAATTTCTAGTTAGGTTTTAATTTCTAGTTGTGGTTGCCAGGATCTTCAATCCTTAATTTTTAGGTTTTAATTTGGTACAGAGAAGATGCGTTTCAAACTTCTCAAATATTTGCTCTATGATTCTGGTGTGTCTTTTGTGCAGGGTAGTGATGTCAAGGCATTGAGATCATTTTACCAGTCACTCATTGAAAACTTGAGACAACAACAGAATGGAAGCCTGGTTTCAGATAGTATTCTCAAAATGAACAATAGCATAGTTCTTTTTTTTTTTCGGACAGAAGTGACATTGCTATGCCCAAACTCTCCAATATTCCATTTTTCGTGGACTTCAATTCCTCCTCCCCAAAGGTATGTAACAATTTTTCATCAGCTTCTAGTTTCATTATTAGCATATATTTTGGACTTAAGCTAGCAAACAATGCAGGGTCATGATGTAAATATCAGGTTCTTTATTTTTGTGGACATAGAGGTACAATCTAATTCCTTCTTAAGTCGCTTCAAATTGAATTTCTTTTGTATGCTGGCTGATGTAGTTCATTATTTTTTTCGTGGCAGTTGTATATTTTCAGCACAGCGAAAATGGTTGGTGTGTTAAGAAGAGTTTCCCTTTCTCCATCAATTTCCTTTAAGATGATTATTCCTTTTTGCTCTTTGGTTTGGATGTATGTAATGAAATTTTGAGTACCTCCAAAGAGAAGTGGCTGGATGTTTTTGTTGGCTCATTTTGAAAAGGAAGGACTATGTTTTGTTGGAAAAGAATGTGAAGAGAGTCAAATACAGGTTCCGTTTGAGACTCCATTGTTTGTTTTCTACTTGCCTGCCTGCTAGACACTATAATCTGTGGCTTCTTGGAGGACCAGTCATGCAGTCCTCCTTCTAGAATTGGGCTGCATTCAATATTCTCTTCTTGGTCATACCCTGTGGATTGGTTGAATGAACACCCAAATCTAATACCATTGCTCTTTTTTTACTTATTTAATTACCATTTTGCGGCTAAATGTTACAAGCAAGAATAAGGAATGAAGGGAAGAGATGAGGGTCTTCCAATAATCAGAGTACGAATTTTGGTACTGACTGACCCAAAAAAAAAAAAAAAAAAAACCACTTAAATGTATTTTATTATCAAGAAAATGTATTATATTTTCTTTTTTTTGGCGAAAATATACTACATGGAAAAGTATACTCATCTCAAAAGTATTTCTCCTTTCCTATTGTGCGGAATTTTCTTTTGTAATCCCTTTTTTTCTTTGGGTCAAACGAAACTTTTGACCTTAAGGACAACATAATATCAATGACTACATGGAAAAGTATACTCATCTCAAAAGTATTTCTCCTTTCCCATTATGCGGGATTTTCTTCTGTAATCTTTTTTTTTTTTTTTGGTTTCTTTGAAAGCTCATACTTTCTCCAAACGAAACATTCGACGTTTAGGACAACATAATATCAATGAGCCTTGACCCCACGACACTACAAGAGTTGAAGGTTTCGAGTTAGATTTCTTTGTTTGTAGAGCTAATTATGAGTGAAACTTAGAGCTTGAATTCTAGATTTTATCCTAAAACTTTATGCTTGGGGCAGTCTCTAAGCTACAAATTTGTTAGTTCTAAGTGATGATTTAACTTAACCAAGTAAATAGAAATATAAAGATAATCAATGAAGTCTATAGATAGTTAATATATTCACGAGAATATCATATACTTGTAATTTATTTGCGTGCAAAACATTTGTCCTGAGATTTACACATTCCAACATCTTCTCGGTGACTCCCATTAAGGGAAAAAAAAATAAAAAGTAAAAAAAAGTTTCTTGATAACTTGATATTCTTAAACATCATTATTCATCAAGCATATAAAATAATAATAGAAAAAATCATTCCAATGCACAAAATTCACACACTTGTAAGGTTTGAAAAAAAGACTTGATATATGCAATATGACCTCAAAATTAGCAGAAGAAATTGTCGTCACTAATCCCTTTAGAAAAAGGAAGAATTGTCTGTGTGTGAATCTAATCACCCAAAAAGTTGAAGTTATGAGATAATAATGTAGGTATTAAGCAGCACTCGAAGCTCTGTACCTTCTCAGGGAAAAAGTCCAATTATTTCGGGCTTATCTTTTTTTTTTTTTGGTTTCCCGACTTTAAGTTTAAAAAGACCCTTTCTTGTTTGTATACATCATTCCCAGGTGTAAAATGTAAATAGTGACAGCCTAAAATATGGACTAGAAGCAAAATCAATTCAACAATCTTGAAGTTGATTGAAAAGATCATATAATTTGGCGGTTGGCGGATGACATGGGGATGATTCCAATGGATACTAAGTGCCAACTGCTTGAAAGGGATAGATTAATGTTGATTTAGGCCGGGAGGTCGCCAATACTTTTGTTCTTTTGCCAGAAAGCTGGCACGACAATGACAAGGTTACATTTTTGTCCTTTAATTAATAATATTTTAGGCAATTCCAAGCTTTTTGATAGAAAACAACATGAACCAAAAAACAACAACTTGGCATTTTGTTGTACTATAGGGTCACTTGTTAAACTCACATCTGTCCTATGCCCTCGGCATCATTGGACCAATTCATTGATGGGGACTTCAGGAAAATTTTCATCCATTATAGAACTTCAAGCAATGCCTTTCAGTGCAAAATGAAGTTAGGGGAAGAGAAACTATTGAATGCAGCCAGGAAGTAACCATTATAATAATAATAATAATAATAATAATAACAATCTGTTTTTGCATTTCATTTCGTACTAAAGATTAGGGAATTCAGAAAGAAATATCCTATTACAATCTGCCCTAGGATTTAAATCATGATTTATAAGACAAAGAACATGCTCGCTTTGCCAACAAAAGTTAATATTCTTGTCTCTTTGAATGTATGTAACCTGGGATGCACTAGTTACCAAAGCCTCATAAAAAATTACTTTACATGTCAAAAGAACTTACAAACTTAACATGTGATCTATTCTTAAATATCCCCCAACAACTTAATTTTTTGAGATGAATAATTTTTTGATCTGGTATAAAAATATTTATGCTATTCAAATCATGTTGCCTTTATTTTTTTTTATTTAATTTTGAATTTCCACATGTAGGGTTTGCGCATGAGGGGGCACTTAATTATGATACAGCAGATTCTGTAAATGCATTTAGTTTGATTGATTATTTGCAGCATCCGTACAATTTATTCATAAATAAAGATTAATTAATAAAGGAATAGCATAGGGCCAAGCAGATTCCTGATAAAAGAAATAAAGGATGTGCACAAACATGTATTCATTGAATGCATAAAATACTGGGTGGGCATGTATCCATTGATCGAGACTAGCCCTTGCATAAAAAAAATTGCAACTTCGTAGACTGAATTACTTTGAAATTTCAACATGTAGAACACGAAGGTGCAAAGCAAGGACCAAATCTTTGTTAATGTCAAAAAGCTATTTTTTTGTCTTCAAAGTCCTAAATGGGCCATGACAATTCTACTCTATAGCCAATAAAATGGATTTGGCATGGATTGTACCTACCTTAAAAAAAAAAAAAGTTTTAATATATAAAATTCTGATATTTGTGTTGGTGAAATTAATATATATATATAATTTTATTTTTATTTTTTTAAAAAATTATTTTTAGAACTCTACATTAACATTTATTTTTTTTAGAATATAACTGTCTATAAAATAAAATATCATTCTTTTAGATTAGGAAGATTATGTATAAATACATTGGTCTACAGGGAAAATTAAGTGACTGGTTATGATTAGATCATAGACTTTCTCTACAAGCTTATCACAGTGTCACCCCCGTCAAGTTCTTGTAATGAGACAATTTTGCTTTGAAAATCGTCTATCTGCATGTACATATATATAACCAACTTGCGGAACAAGTACAGAGCATAACCTTATAGTTATGGATCTCGAAAAGTTCAGCTGGAAAGCATTGTTCACAACATGTTTGAACGGACAGAACCCGACTCCAGAGCCAAAAATCCTTCCGGATTCCAAACCAAATTTCCCCCAAAGATTGTGTCTGTCAGACTTGAGCAATCCTGGTTCAACAGACTCGGTCCTCGAGCTGTCAAATGTGATTACTAACCTTCATATTTTCACTCTCAAAGAGCTTAAAACAGTGACAAATAACTTCTCAAAATGTAACTTTTTAGGTGAAGGTGGATTTGGAAGGGTTTATAAGGGGTTGATTGATGATAACCTTAGGCCCGGACTAAAGTCTCAGGTTGTGGCTGTCAAGGTATTGGATTTGGATGGCTCTCAAGGGCATAGAGAGTGGCTGGTAAGCAAACTGCACTCATTTCCAGATTTCAGTGTAAAAATTTCATGCACTAGGACACATTTTATTATGCTTAACAAGACATGTTCTTTTTCGTGTATAGGCTGAAGTAATTTTTCTCGGGCAATTAAAGCACCCCCATCTTGTGAATTTGGCTGGCTACTGCTGCGAGGACGAGCACAGGCTTCTGGTTTATGAATATATGAAGCGAGGAAGCTTAGAAAACCAATTATTTAGCAGTATGTTTTCCAATCTCTTACAAGTATTTTAGCTCCTACGCGTTGCTTTGTGTAGAAACACTAATGTTCTCATATATTTTGATCAATTTGTGCAGGACATTCAACAACCTTGCCGTGGTTGACAAGGCTAAAAATTGCAATTGGGGCGGCAAAAGGTCTAGCCTTCCTCCATGGAGAAGAAAAACCAATCATATACAGAGATTTCAAGGGTTCCAACGTCTTGTTAGACCTGGTAATCGTTTATCTTTAACCCCTTGTACATATTCTCCTTCCTGAATTGTATCGGTAGCCTAACAGAACATTTTATATGCTGCAGCATATATTGTTGACTCTGCAATCCATAACTAATGTTCCAAGTCAAGAGAAATAAACTGAGAAGCTTCCTATTTTCAGGACTATAATGCAAAGCTTTCAGATTTTGGACTTGCAATAGATGGTGCAGAAGGAGATGACATGCACATTACAACGCGTGTTATGGGTACAGAAGGGTATGCTGCTCCTGAGTACATAATGACTGGTAAGTCACGTTAATGTTTCTAAAGATCAACATGTAATTAACCTTTACATTCTCTTATAACACTGAGGTACATTTTCCAGGTCACTTGACAACTATGAGTGATGTGTTCAGCTTTGGAGTAGTACTTTTAGAGCTATTAACTGGCAGACGATCTGTGGACAAGAAACGTCGGAGTAAAGAGCAGACTCTGGTGAAGTGGGCGAGACCATTTTTGAAGGATCCGTTCAAGCTTGACGCGATAATGGACCCGAGGCTTGAAGGCCAGTACTCGACCGAGGGTTCCAGGAAGGCAGCAGCATTGGCTTATCAATGTTTGAGCCACCGTTGCAAGTCTAGACCCACCATGAGCAATGTTGTGAAGACTTTAGAGCCTCTGCTGGAGTTGAATGACATACCACTTGGCCCCTTCGTGTACATTGCTCCAATGGAAGGCAAAAATGAAGGTGATAAGACAAAAAAGGAAAACGAATGCCAAAATCAATGCAACGTGCTAAAATATGATGGTAGGGCTGAAGGAAAGAATCTGGAAATAAAGAGAAGGGCTGCAACCCCAGGCCCCATAAATGTGGTAGGCGCAGATATAGGATTAAGACATTGAGGTCTCAAGCTGTCTACTCTGATACTGATCTGTATAAAACTTTAGGAACTAGTTTGTATTCTCCTCGGCACTAGAAGAAACAGGCAAAGGGAATTGTATTATACGCTTACTGGACATTGAATTGCCTACTTTCTCTGCTTCCTTTTCATCCATTGTGGAAAAGTTCTCATCTTTGCAAGAAGTCAAGGGCATTTTACAAGATTTTCGAGATGCATCTGTTAAAATGAATCTTTTATCTTGAAAATATCTGCGGTAAATCCTATAGAAGGCCTGTAGTAGACACAAGCTAGCCCTTATGATGTAAATGCCAACATGATGTTTAGCCCGAATTATGGACATTCAAGATCTGCAAGTTTTCTGCTTCCAGTAATGTGCTAAAATTATAATCCAATGTTCTGATTTTTCACAACAACATGGACCTTCTGGTTGGGTTATAGTCTCTGTGTCAAAATGATTGGTACCCAGCACATTTCAGGATACAACTTTTCAACTCTTCAAGGGTCTTGTTGAGCAGACAGACCTCAATTGTAAGTGCTTCTGTGCCTGCTTTCTCCTTCCACACTACATCATTTGCTTCAGCCAAAAAGATCAGAACCTATCTCACCATGGTCCGTTAGACTGGATTGGCCAATTGTTCAGGTTGAAAAGATAGAGAGGTGACTGCAATCACCTGCAAATTTTAAAATCTATGCTAAAAATTTCCTTGATAATAGAAAAGACATGTTTTGAATAAGGGCCAAACATTCCTACAAGCCCATCTCTACACCAACCCACCTAAAACTTGAATCAAACACAAGGTGCTATGCTGCAGTTGGCAAACGTTGAATTTTAAGCCTATTGTTTGAACTTCATCACATGCTTTCAAGGGCTTAATAGAAATTAGGACATGCAACTTGCACATAATGATCAAAGATGGAACAAGATTCCGACTGCATGCACAAACTTTTATGGCACTAAGGAATGACAAAATGCATAAAAAGGTAGGCAGCTGACCACTAAAACACTGAATAACTATTTCTGTGGGTCCAGAGGTTGGTCCTTCAAGTCTGCAAACACTACACTAACTATCTCTATTGGGTTGGGTTTGGGAGAACAAAAAACAACAGGACAGAAAGATCTTCCTGTTGATGGATAAGAAGCTTGCTTTATTCAAACATGATCAGACGATTGTATAAAGACGCGATGCAGGAATGACCTCTCCATGGAGAAATGGTTCTCCTGCTTGGAATTATGAGCAGAGAGCAAAAGCATAGGTAGCTGATAAATCATTGAAAAGACGATGCAATTTCAAAAAGAATACTAAAACCCAATAATGCTGTGACGGTGACGATGTGAAACAATCATGATTCCTCTCTTAGCATCAAAATTACAATGTTGACAGAGGGGAGATGCAAATCGTTGACCTGCCAATTTCTGTCTTGAATTTCTGGCAAGCATGGCAAGCCGAGATTGACCAGGAATGTTTGGCGCTCTGTTTAACTTTGAGATCCACATGTTGGCAAACTTATTGTTTAAAATTTTGGAAAGAAGGTGACAATTAAGTGAAAATAAGAGTGTTAAGGAGGAAAGGAGCTCGATTACAAGAAATAGGCAACAAGAACAAACTAAAACCCCATTTATTCTAGATAGCCAAATTGCACCAAGGATTACAAACTTAAAGTTTTTGGTGTCTACTGAAGGTATGCATACTATTACTTACTCTTAAGTCATTTAATGAATGTTAAAAGAATAAATACTGTACTATTTTCTTACTTTTTTGTTTTGTCTTAATTTAGCTTTTTCATAATGTGATTTTCTTTTTCTTTTTTAATAATTGGTTAAAATTTTATATAATTGATCAAGATTCAATGTCTGAGGGACAAAGTTTGTCTAATACAAAAGAGCGACAATTAGTGCAAAAAGGGACTAAATGAGCTTATTTCAACATATTTAATATTAAGTACTTTTGATTGGTATTAAACTTATTTTTAATATATTGGAATTACTTGAAGACAAAAAAAGAGGTGAAGATTTATAATAATAAGTGAGGTGCACATAAGAAATTTAGGAGATGTAAACCTATATTTTTGAATGCTAATAATCAACTCAATGGTATCAAAGAGAAGACATTGAATAAATTCAATAATTTTCTTGGTACTTTGGTCAAAAATCTTAGTAGGACACCATTAAATATGAAGAATTGTATTCATATATATATATGAATATATATAGTTCCTAAAAAAGGAAAAAAAATGGGTATTGACAACAATTACAACAAGTTAAAGATTGAATAGGTGTTAGTTAAAAAAATATAATTTCACCAAATACAAATTAACAATGTCAAACTAAAATATTGTCCAAAAAATGTACCTATAGAGCAATTTTTTAATCTACTTGCATATTAGAACTTAGAAGAATCATAAGTTTATTTTGACTGAAATATATATATATTGAATTTGCTACTTATATATATAAGAAATTATTTGAATTCCATTCTTGTATATATGCATATATAAAAAATGACAATAATTAATATAACAAATTGACAAAAGCCAATAGATATGCAAACAAAAGGTCGAAAGAGTTTTGCACGTATTTAAAAGTATATGGTAAAAATAGATATGTTATTTTAAATAATGTATTTGATTTTTCTAAATTTTATTTGCTAAATAATTTCAAATTTTACTATTTATAGTCGTGCACCTTTCATATAATTGATTTTGGTTGGTTTTGTTAACTTGTTTATGTGATTATTTTTAATTTTCAATTATTAACAAAAAAAAATGCAAATCTCAATAAGAAAAGAAGATTCAATTAAAAAGTGAAGGAATCAACTATTTGCACAAAAAATATTCAACAAAATGTACAAGCAATTTGATGAGATAAGTAAAAAACTTATAAGTATTAAATCATATTTGAGTATAAAATCAATTTTTATATTTTGTTATATTTAAACTACATGTTGTTGAGTTTAGGGTAAAATGAAGAAGATTCAATTAAAAAGTGAAGAAATCAATAACTAAATAATTGATTCTTTTATTATAGTTATGGAGTAAGAGTATTTTGGATAGATATGACTTTATGGAAGTGGTGTGAACCATAGGGAAAGAATCTTGTTAAGGATATTATAAGAGTTTTTGCATATTTTATATAATCAATTTAACAAAATATGAAAAATTAAAGTTAAAATTTGAATTACAAAAGATGTCATAAGCTCAAAAACCTAAAATGACACAAAAATTTTCACTATAATTCTCTTAGACTTACGACAACTCAATTTTAATCTGAACATCAATGTTAATATATCAACTATGTTTTTTTTTTTTCTCTAGTAATTGGTTCACTTGATTACTCTTTTATTATTCTATGTTTACATAACCAACTAAGAAATCATCAATTTTCAGTAGATGCCCGTAGTTTACTAAACTAGGTATACTTAAAGATATATGTTATTTGTTTACTTAATTTGTGATTTGATTTGTAATTGTTGATTACTTAATTGTAATTAGTCATTTATATCTTTAATTATTGAAACTCATATCTTTAATTCTCATATACTTACTTAATTGTTTTCTTTTTGTAAGATGATAACAATAATGATAATAATAATATTTGTCGAGCTAATATGTTATAAACTAAGCCTTCTATTTAATTGGTTTACTCTATTGTAGACTATATTAAACATGTGTATTTGACAATAATGAGTTTTTTTTTTAATTTTATACCTATAGAACTTTTATGATAAACTTTTTATATTTGTTCAAAATAATTGTAAATTAAAAAAGTATTAATTATTTTAAAAATTATAACTCAATTGTAAGTAGTTAAAATAAGAAATTAATATAAACAATTTAAAATTTTCAGTATTTCAATCAAAACTGTTATCATTATATTTAAAAATGTTATTTTTAGGTTTCAAAATTTCTACTTTTAGGTCTAACAATTATTATTTTAGAGTTTTAAAATTATTATTTTTTATCACTCAAAATTATTATCTTTTTATCTTGAAACTACTATTTTTTAAATCTAAAAAACACTATCATTTTGTCCCAAAAACATTATGCTACTACTTTTATGACCTATAACCACTATAATAGCTAATTTAAATTATACTTGTTGGCTAAATAACTATTACCTATATATGTATGAAGTATTATGTAAAATTTTCAAAAATTAATACTATCAATAAAACACTAAATTAAATTTTTATTATAGTAATTTTTTATTATAATAACCTTTAAAATTATTATATTATATAGATAAAATTATAATCAACAAATCACTATTTTAAATATTAGATAATAATTTAATACATTTAAATAATAATTTTTAATTGTTGATAGAAGTATTTTATAATAATATAAATATACTTGTTACAAATTTATGACTTGCCTCAATGGTGCGAAGTTAAAATAAGACAACTGAGTCCTATCTTTTGGCTCCATATCATATTGATACACTATTTGGTACACCTCTACATGTTACCCCAGGTCCTGAGCCAGGTGCTAATAATTCATATGGCAACACTCCTGCGCCGCACCGGTTCCTTAAGCTAGGATCATTATTTCTTCTATCAAGCTCTTCCCCTATCCTCCTGATTTCTGCTGAGAATCTGTGAAATGCCTCGACCATTTCGGTGTCGGCGGTCCAAGTCGATGGTGGTTGTCGTTCCCCCAAGTATTCTTCATCCGGCGAGTGAGTCGACAAGTTGGCTATCACGGCCATAATTTTTGTTGATTGTAACAGACTTGGCAATGCTGACAGGAAATATTTTTTGTGGATCAGCCGGGAAATTTTCTTAGTCAAGGTCATTCTCTTCTGGAAGCAATCTTCTCAATAAGGTTGGTCTATTAGGCACATAACCGCCATAAGGGTACTGCCCAAAATTGAGTGCGGCATGTTGGGCTGAGGCAAGCCATATCAGGGTGGTGAGGATTGAAGTAAGATCATCACTGTTCTCCAATTTGGGCCACCAATCTGCCTCGCTGACATCAGCATGACCTTCTCTGACGGACTCTGTGTACCAAGCTTGCAACTCTATGTCATTACAAACTAGCTTGAATCTAGGTAGTAATGGTCCACGTAGGTCCGGACCCAGTTCTCTATGGCAGACCAGATTAGAAGCCCATCTTGTACATATGGGTAGTCCTCAATTAAAAGCTTTAGACCATGTGGTTTTGTTGGGTCAGGTACAGCCATACCCCTGCATAACAGTAAGAACCAACGTTGGCAACATCTCCAATTTCTTATTGACCCCACAGCAAATTTTAATGACACAAACAAAAACAGTACACTGTTAGATGGACTCAATTTTTTTGGTTTTTACAAGAGGAATGCAGACTTAGAAAAAGTGTAAATATAATTATTAAATTGTATATTTATGATTCTATTTTTGTGTGACTAACAATTATGATCATATTTTTTGTAAATCTGCGTGAAAGATAATAAATTTACCTTGCTATAGATCAGCAGGGAGGCCTTCCTGATCGAATCGCCAAGACTTGTATGCAGCGGCACTAATCTCCACGCCATAGCGTCCGGGAGAGAAGCAATTCTCGATAACGTCATCAGCATTTGATTAAGTTTGGCGAGCCAGAGCATTGATCTGTAGCGTATACCTCATGTGTGGATCCAGGAGCTTGTATATGGGGTGCATTGCACTCAATTGCCTGTGTGCTGCTAGTAGAAATGGCTCCAAGCTGGCATGTGTACGTAACCTATACAAATAATCATAACATTTCAATGTTTGGTCAAGTGTGAACAATTGTTACATGAACAAATTGCGAAGCACCAATACACATAAACCTTAAAAGAAGGGTGTAATGTTAAGGTTACTTTATTATAACACGAATGTTACTGGCAGAGTTGCACGGTGTTTTTTCTTTTTTTTTTTTTTTTTTTTTTGTATAACGGTATTGGAAGTCGTCATTACCAGAGTTTTACAAGCTGGTGGCCCCCAGCATCATTGCAGCAGACATGGGCCTTGGCGAGTTGCCAAATCCAATTGTTA
>JAIRCJ010000676.1:0-14565 GCA_020883675.1 Bruguiera gymnorhiza | reverse complement strand
AAAAGCAATGACATAAATAATAAATTTAAAAATCAAAAAATTGTATTTTTGCAATTTTTAGAATTTTAAAATCTATTAGGGATAAATGAATTGTTCATACTTTATTGAATTTAAAATTTTGAAATTTCCTTAACTGTCTCCTTTGCCTCAATGCAATTTGAAATGATTTATATAATTCTTGTCTTCAAAGAAATTACTCAAGAAGAAGTAAAAGCAATTGACTTTAATAAGAAGGTTCCCCCACTCGCACCTAGGGATATATGCTTAACAGAACATTGAAATTTGAGATTGCTATTTATAATATTCATCCACTAAAGTGTATTTTACGCAATTCAGTCCATTACTTGTATTTTTGTTCAATTAACATATTCAAATATTATATTTTTCTCACCAATTAAATCAAACGACATTAACAATAAATTTAAAAATCAACATATTGCATTTTTGCAATTTTTAGAATTTTAAAATTTGTTAGGGATAAATGAATGGTCAATACTCTGTTGATTTGAAATTTTCCAATTTTCTTAATTGTCTCCTTTGCCTCAAAGCAATTTGAAGTGATTTATATAATTCTTGTCTTCAGACAAATTACTTAAGAAAAAGGAAAAGCAATAGATTCTAATAAGAAGGTTTCGCATTCCTATCTAGGAATATATGGTTCACACAACCTTGAAACTTGAGATTGCTATTTATAATATTCATCCATTAAAGTGTATTTTATACAATTGAGTCCATTACTCGTATTTTTGTTCAATTAACATATTCAAATATTATATTTTTGAAATATTATATTTTTCTCACCAATCAAATCAAATGACATTAACAATAAATTTAAAAATCAACATATTGCATTTTTGCAATTTTTAGAATTTTAAAATATGCTAGGGAGACATGCATTCTTAATAAACTATTGCATTTAAATTTTGCAATTTTCTTTGTTGTCTCCTTTGTTTCAATGCAATTACAAATGATTTATATCATTGTTGTCTTCAGACAAATTACTTAAGAAAAAACAAAAGCAATAGACTGTAATAAGAAGGTTTCACACTCCCATCTAGGGATATATGCTTCACACATCATTCAAACTTGAGATTGCTATTTATAATATTCATCCACTAAAGTGTATTTTATTCAATTGAGTTCATTACTTGTATTTTTTTTCAATTAACATATTCAATTATTATATTTTTCAAAAATTATATTTTTTCTCCAATTAAATCAAACGACATTAACAATAAATTCAAAAATCAAAATATTGTATTTTTGCAATTTTTAAAATTTTCAAATCTACTAGGGATAAATGAATTGTCAATAATCTATTGAATTTAAATTTTGCAATTTTGTTAATTGTCTTCTTTGCCTCAATCTAATTTAAAAGAATTTATATAATTATTGTCTTCAATTAAATTACTTAAGAAGTAGCAAAAGCAACTGACTCTAATAAAAAGGTTCCCCACTCGCATCTAGGATATATATTTACCACAACATTGAAACTTGGAATTGCTATTTATAATATTTATCCACTAAATTGTATTTTATACAATTGATTCCATTTCGTATTTTTGTCCAATTAACATTTTCAAATATTATATTTTTCTCACCAATCAAATGCAATGACATTAACAATAAATTTAAAAATCAAAATAATGTATTTTTGCAATTTTTAGAATTTTAAAATCTGCTAAGGATAAATGAATTGTCAATAATCTGTTAAATTTAAAATTTGCAATTTTTTTAATTGTCTCCTTTGTCTCAATGCAATTTGAAATGATTTATATAATTCTTGTCTTCAAACAAATTACTTCAGAAAAAGCAAAAGCAATGGACTCTAATAAGGAGGTTCCGCACTACCATCTAAGGATATATACATAACACAACATTGAAACTTGGGATTGCTATTTATAATATTCATCCACTAAAGTGTATTTCATGTCATTGATTCCATTTCTTGTATTTTTGTTCAATTAACTTTTTCAAATATTATATTTTCTCACCAATCAAATCAAACGACATTAACAATAAATTTAAAAATCAAAATATTGCATTTTTGCAATTTTTAAAATTTTAAAATCTGTTAGGGATATATGCTTAACAAAACATTGAAACTTGAGATTGCTATTTATAATATTCATCCACTAAAGCGTATTTTATGCAATAGAGTCTATTACTTGTATTTTTGTTAAATTAACATATTCAAATATTATATTTTTCAAATATTATATTTTTCTTACCAATCAAATCAAACGACATTAACAATAAATTTAAAAATCAAAATATTGCATTTTTGCAATTTTTAGAATTTTAAAATCTGTTAGGGATAGATGAATGGTCAATACTCTGTTGAATTTAAATTTTACAATTTTCTTAATTGTCTCCTTTGCCTCAAAGCAATTTGAAATGATTTATATAATTCTTGTCTTCAAACAAATTACTTAAGAAAAAGGAAAAGCAATGGACTCTAATCAGAAGGTTCTGCACTGCTATCTAGGAATATATGCTTCACACAACCTTGAAACTTGAGATTGCTATTTATAATATTCATCCATTAAAGTGTATTTTATGCAATTGAGTTCATTACTTGTATTTTTGTTTAATTAACATATTTAAATATTATATTTTTCTCACTAATCAAATCAAACGACATTAACAATAAATTTAAAAATCAAAATATTGCATTTTTGTAATTTGTAGAATTTTAAAATCTGCTAGGAATAAATCAATTGTCAATAATCTATTGAATTTAAATTTTGCAATTTTCTTAATTGTCTCTTTTGCCTTAATGCAATTTGAAATGATTTATATAATTCTTGTCTTCAAACAAATTACTTAAGAAAAAACAAAAACAATTGACTTTATCAAGAAGGTTCTCTACTCCTATCTGGGATATATGTTTAATACAACATTGAAACTTAGGATTGCTATTTATAATATTCATCATCTAAAGTGTATTTTATACAATTCATTCCATTTCTTGTATTTTTGTTCAATTAACATATTTAGATGTTATGTTTTTCACACCAATCAAATGCCATGACTTTATTAATAAAGCAAAAAACCAAAGTATTGCATTTTTTCAATTTTAGAATTTTAAGGTTTTCTAAGGATAAATGCATTGTCAATAATCAGTTGAATATAAATTTTGCAATTTTCTTAATTGTCTCCTTTGCCTTAATGCAAGTTGAAATTATTTATATAATTCTTGTCTTAAGATAAATTACTTAATAAAAAGTAAAAACAATGGATTCTAATAAGAAGGCTCTACAGTCCCATCTAAGGATATATGCTTAACACAACATTAAAACTTAAGATTGTTCTTTATAATATTCATCCACTAAAGTGTATTTTATGCAATTGAGTTCATTACTTGCATTTTTTTTCAATTAACATATTTAAATATTATATCTTTCTCACTAATCAAAAGCAATGACATAAATAATAAATTTAAAAATCAACATATTGCATTTTTGCAATTTTTAGAATTTGCAAATCTATTAGAGATAAATGCATTGTTAATAATCTGTTAAACTTAAATTTTGAAATTGTCTTAATTGTCTCTTTTGCCTCAATGCAATTTGAAATGATTTATTTAATTCTTGTCTTCAAACAAATTACTTGAGTAAAAGCAAAAGCAATTGACTTAAATAAGAAGGTTCCCCTCTCCTATCTAGGATATATGCTTACCATAACACTAAAACTTCAAATTGTTATTTATAATATTCATTTACTGAAGTGTATTTTAAACATTTGAGTCTATTAGTTGTATTTTTGTTCAGTTCACATATTCAAATATTATATTTTTCAAATATTATAGTTTTCTCACCAATCAAATCCAACGACATTAATAATAAATTTAAAAATCAAAATATTACATTTTAGAAATTTTTAAAATTTTAAAATCTACTAGAGATAAATGAATTGTCAATACTTTGTTGAATTTAAATTTTGCAATTTTCTTAATTGTCTCCGTTGCCTCAATGCAATTTGAAATGATTTATGAAATTCTTGTCTTCAAACAAATTACTTAAGAAAAAGTAGAAGCAATTGACTCTAATAAAAAGGTTCCCCACTCCAATTTAGGATATATGTTTAACACGACATTAAAACTTGGTATTGCTATTTAAAATATTTATCTATTAAAGTGTATTTTATACAATTATGTCTGTTAGTTGTAATTTTGTTTAATTAACATATTCAAATATTATATTTTTCTCACCAATCAAATTAAACAACATTAACAATAAATTTAAAAATCAAAATATTGCATTTTTGCAATTTTTAGAATTTTAAAATCTGTTAGGGAGAAATGCATTGTCAATAATCTGTTGAACTTAAATTTTGGAATTTTCTTAATTGTCTCCTTTGCCTCGATGCAATTTGAAATGATTTATACAATTCTTGTTTTTAGAAAAATTACTTAACAAAAAGCAAAAGCAATGGATTCTAATAAGAAGGTTTCACACTCCTATCTAAGGATATATGCTTTACACAACATTGAAACTTGGGATTTCTATTTTTAATATTCATCCACCAAAGTGTATTTTATGCAATTGAATCCATTAGTTGTATTTTTGTTCCATTAACATATTGAAATATTATATTTTTCTCACCAATCAAATCAAACGACATTAACAATAAATTTAAAAATCAAAATATTACATTTTTTCAATTTTTAGAATTTTAAAATCTACTAGAGATAAATGAATTGTCAATAATCTGTTGAAATTATATTTTGTGATTTTGTAAATTATCTCCTTTACCTCAATGCATTTTGAAATGATTTATATAATTTTTGTCTTCAAACAAATTACTTAAAAAAAAGCAAAAGCAATTAACTCAAATAAGAAGATTTTGCATTCCCATCTAAGGATATATGCTTAACACAACATTGAAACTTGTGATTACTATTTATAATATTCATCTACTAAAGTGTATTTTATGCAATTGAGTCCATTACTTGTATTTTTATTCAATTAACATATTCAAATATTATATTTTTTAAATATTATATTTTTTTCACCAATCAAATCAAACAAACTTAACAATCAATTTAAAAATAAAAATATTGCATTTTTGCAATTTTTAGAATTTTAAAATCTACTAAGGATAAATGAATTGTCAATACTCAAATGAATTTAAATTTTGCAATTTTCTTAATTGTCTCCTTTACATCAATCCAATTTGAAATGATTTATAGAATTCTTCTCTTCAAACAAATTACTTAAGAAAAAGTAAAAGCAATTGACTTTAATAAAAAGGTTCCCCACTCCCATCTAGGATATATACTTAACACAACATTGAAACTTGGTATTGTTATTTATAATATTTATCTACTAAAGTGCATTTTATACAATTGAGTCTATTAGTTGTATTTTTGTTCAATTAACATATTCAAATATTATATTTTTCTCACCAATCAAATTAAACGACATTAACAATAAATTTAAAAATCAAAATATTGCACTTTTGCATTTTTTAGAATTATAAAATCTGTTAGGGAGAAATGAATTGTCAATAATCTATTGAACTTAAATTTTGGCATTTTCCTAATTGTCTCCTTTGTCTCGATGCAATTTCAAATGATTTATACAATTCTTGCTTTCAGAAAAATTACTTAAGAAAAAGAAAAAGCAATAGACTTTAATAAGAAGGTTCCGCACTCCCATCTAAGGATATATACTTCACACAACATTGAAACTTGGGATTTCTATTTTTAATATTCATCCATGAAAGTGTATTTTATGCAATTGAGTCCATTACTTGTATTTTTGTTCAATTAACATATTTAAATATTATATTTTTCTCCCTAATCAAATCAAACAACATTAACTATATATTTAAAAATCAAAATATTGCATTTTTGCAATTTTTAGAATTTTAAAATCTATTAGGGATAGATGAATGGTCAATACTCTGTTGAATTTAAATTTTGCAATTTTCTTAATTGTCTTCTTTGCCTCTAAACAATTTGAGATGATTCATATAATTTTTATCTTCACACAAATTACTTAAGAAAAAGCAAAAGCAATGGACTCTAATCAGAAAGTTTCGCACTTCCATCTAGGAATATATGCTTCACACAACCTTAAAACTTGAGATTGCTATTTATAATATTCATCCATTAAAGTGTATTTTATGCAATTGAGTCCATTACTTGTATTTTTGTTGAATTAACATATTTAAATATTATATTTTTGAAATATTATATTTTTCCCACCAATCAAATCAAACGATATTAACAATAAATTTAAAAAATCAAAATATTGCATTTTTGCAATTTTTAGAACTTTAAAATTTGCTAAGGATAAATCAATTGTCAATAATCTTTTGAATTTAAATTTTGCAATTTTCTTAATTGTCTCCCTTGCTTCAATGCAATTTGAAATGATTTATATAATTCTTGTCTTCAAACAAATTACTTAAGAAAAAGCAAAAACAATTGACTCTATCAGGAAGGTTCTCCACTCCCATCTGGGATTTATGTTTAACACAACATTGAAACTTGGGATTGCTATTTATAATATTCATCGTCTAAAGTGTATTTTATATAATTCATTCCATTTCTTGTATTTTTGTTCAATTAACATATTTAGATATTATGTTTTTCACACCAATCAAATGCCATGACTTTAGTAATAAAGTAAACAACCAAAGCATTGCATTTTTTCAATTTTAGAATTTTAAGGTTTTCTAAGGATAAATGCATTGTCAATAATCAGTTGAGTATAAATTTTGCAATTTTCTTAATTGTCTCCTTTGCCTCAATGCAAGTTGAAAATATTTATATAATTCTTCTCTTCAGACAAATTACCTAAGAAAAAGCAAAAGCAACGAACTCTAATAATATTCATCCACTAAAGTGTATTTTATGCAATTGAGTCCATTGCTTGCATTTTTGTTCAATTAACATATTCAAATATTATATCTTTCTCACCAATCAAAAGCAATGACATAAATAATAAATTTAAAATTCAACATATTGCATTTTTGCAATTTTTAGAATTTGCAAATCTGATAGGGATAAATGCATTGTCAATATTCTATTGAATTTAAATTTTGAAATTTTCTTAATTGTCTCCTTTGCCTTAATGCAATTTGAAATGATTTATTTAATTCATGTCTTCAAACAAATTACTTAAGCAAAAGCAAAAACAATTGACTCAAATAAGAAGGTTCCCCTCTCCCATGTAGGATATCTGCTTACCACAACACTAAAACTTGGAATTGTTATTTATAATATTGATCCACTAAAGTGTATTTTATACAATTAAGTCCATCAGTTGTATTTTTGTTCATTTAACATATTCAAATATTATATTTTTCTCACCAATCCAATTGAATGACATTAACAATAAATTTAAAAATTAAAATATTGCATTTTTGCAATTTTTAGAATTTTAAAATCTGCTAGGGATAAATGAATTGTCAATACTCTGATGAATTTAAGTTTTGCAATTTTCTTAATTCTCTCGTTTGCATTAATGCAATTTGAAATGATTTGCATAATTCTTACCTTTAAAAAAATTACTTAAGAAAAAGCAAAAGCAATTGACTCAAATAAGAAGCTTCTGCACTCCCATTTAGGGATATATGCTTAACATAACATTGAAACTTGTGATTGCTATTTATAATATTCATCCACTAAAGTTTATTTTATGAAATTAAATCCATTGCTTGTATTTTTGTTCAATTAACATATTCAAATATTATATTTTTCTCACCAATCAAATCAAACGACATTAACAATAAATTCAAAAATCAAAATATTGCATTAATGCAATTTGAAATGATTTATTTAATTCATGTCTTCAAACAAATTACTTAAGCAAAAGCAAAAACAATTGACTCAAATAAGAAGGTTCCCCTCTCCCATGTAGGATATCTGCTTACCACAACACTAAAACTTGCAATTGCTATTTATAATATTCATCCATTAAAGTGTATTTTATACAATTAAGTCCATTAGTTGTATTTTTGTTCATTTAACATATTCAAATATTATATTTTTCTCACCAATCAAATTGAATGACATTAACAATAAATTTAAAAATCAAATTATTGCATTTTTGCAATTTTTATAATTTTAAAATCTACTAGGGATAAATGAATTGTCAATACTCTGTTGAATTTAAATTTTAAAATTTTCTTAATTGTCTCCTTTGCCTGAATGCAATTTGAAATGATTTATAGAATTCTTGTCTTCAAACAAATTACTGAAGAAAAATCAAAAGCAATTGACTCTAATAGGAAGGTTCCCCACTCCCTTATTGGATATATGCTTAGCACAACATTGAAACTTAGAATTGCTATTTATAATATTTATCTGCTAAAGTGTATTTCATGCAATTGAGTCCATTAGTTGTATTTTTGTTCAACTAACATATTGAAATATTATTTTTTCTCTCACCACTCAAATAAAATGACATTAACAATAAATTTAAAAATCAAAATATTGCATTTTTGCATTTTTTAGAATTTTAAAATCTGTTAGGGAGAAATGCATTGTCAATAATCTGTTGAATTTAAATTTTAGAATTTTCTTAATTGTCTTCTTTGTCTTAATGCAATTTAAAATGATTTATACAATTCTTGTCTTTAGAAAAATTACTTAAGAAAAAGTACAAGCAATGGACTCCAATAAGAAGGTTCCACACTCCCATCTAAGGATATATGCTTTACACGACATTGAAATTTAGGATTTCTATTTTTAATATTCATCCTCTAAAGTGTATTTTATGCAATTGAGTCCATTATTTGTATTTTTGTTCAATTAACATATTCAAATATTATATTTCTCTCATCAATCAAATCAAACGAAATTAACAATAAATTTAAAAATCAAAATATTGCATTTTTGCAATTTTTAGAATTTTAAAATCTACTAGGAATAAATTAGTTACCAATAATCTGTTGAATTTAAATTTTACAATTTTCTTAATTGTCTTGTTTGCATTAATGCAATTTGGAATGATTTACATAATTCTTCTCGACAAAAAAATTACTTAAGAAAAAGCAAAAGCAATTGACTCAAATAAGAATCTTCCGCACTCCCATTTAGGGATATATGCTTAACACAACATTGAAACTTGTGATTGCTATTTATAATATTCATCCACTAAAGTGTATTTTATACAATTGAGTCCATTATTTGTATTTTTGTTCAATTAACATATTCAAATATTATATTTTTCTCACCAATCAAATTAAGCGACCTTAACAATAAATTTAAAAATCAAAATATTGCATCTTTGCAATTTTTAGAATTATAAAATCTGCTAGGGAGAAATGCATTGTCAATAATCTATTAAATTGAAATTTTGGAATTTTCTTAATTGTCTCCTTTGTCTCGATGCAATTTGAAATAATTTATACAATTCTTGTCTTCAAACAAATTATTTAAGAAAAAGCAAAAGCAATGGATTCCAATAAAAAGGTTATGCACTCTCATCTAAGGATATATGCTTTACACAACATTGAAACTTCGGATATCTATTTTTAATATTCATCCACTAAAGTGTATTTTATGCAATTGAGTCCATTACTTGTATTTTTTTTCAATTGATATATTCAAATATTATATTTTTTCTCACCAATCAAATCAAACGACATTAACAATAAATTTAAAAATCAAAATATTGCATTTTTGCAATTTTTATAATTTTAAAATATCTTAGAGATAAATGAGTTGTCAATAATCTATCGAATTTAAATTTTGCAATTTTCTTAATTGTCTCATTTGCATCAATGCAATTTGAAATCATTTATGTAATTCTTGACTTCAAACAAATTACTAAAGAAAAACCACAAGCAATTGACTCTAATAAGAAGGTTCCCCACTCTCATCTATGATTTATGCATAACACAAGATTGAAACTTTGGATTACTTTTTATAATATTCATCCACTAAAGTGTATTTTATACAATTGAGTCCATTACTTGTATTTTTGTTCAATTAACATATTCAAATATTATATTTTTCTCACCAACCAAATCAAACAACATTAACAATAAATTTAAAAATCAAAATATTGCATTTTTGCAATTTCGATAATTTTAAAATCTGTTAGGGATAAATGAATTGTCAATGATCTGTTGCACTTAAATTTCATGATTTTGTAAATTGTCTCCTTTGCCTCAATACAATTTGAAATGATTTATATAATTCTTGTCTTCAAACAAATTACTTAAGAAAAAGCAAAAGCAATGGACTCCAATAAGAAGGTTCTGCACTCTCATCTTCGGATATCTATTTTTAATATTCATCCACTAAAGTGTATTTTATGCAATTGAGTCCATTACTTGTATTTTTTTTCAATTGATATATTCAAATATTATATTTTTCTCACCAATCAAATCAAACGACATTAACAATAAATTTAAAAATTAAAATATTGCATTTTTGCAATTTTTATAATTTTAAAATATCCTAGAGATAAATGAGTTGTTAATAATCTATTGAATTTAAATTTTGTAATTTTCTTAATTGTCTCATTTGCATCAATGCAATTTGAAATCATTTATGTAATTCTTGACTTCAAAGAAATTACTAAAGAAAAACCACAAGCAATTGACTCTAATAAAAAGGTTCCCCACTCTCATCTATGATTTATGCATAACACAAGATTGAAACTTTGGATTGCTTTTTATAATATTCATCCACTAAAGTGTATTTTATATAATTGAGTCCATTACTTGTATTTTTGTTCAATTAACATATTCAGATATTATATTTTTCTCACCAATCAAATCAAACGACATTAACAATAAATTTAAAAATCAAAATATTGCATTTTTGCAATTTTTATAATTTTAAAATCTATTAGGAATAAATGAATTGTCAATGACCTGTTGAACTTAAATTTCGCGATTTTGTAAATTGTCTCCTTTGCCTCAATGCAATCTGAAATGATTTATACAATTCTTTTCTTCAAACAAATTATTTAAGAAAAAGTAAAAGCAATTGACTCAAATAAGAAGGTTCCGCACTCCCATCTAGGGATATATGCTTAACTTAACATTGAAACTTGTGATTGCTATTTATAATATTCATCCACTAAAGTGTATTTTATACAATTGAGTCTATTACTTGTATTTTTGTTCAATTAACAAATTCAAATATTATATTTTTCTCACCAATCAAATCAAACGACATTAAGAATAAATTTCAAAATCAAAATATTGCATTTTTGCAATTTTTATAATTTTAAAATCTGTTAGGGATAAATGAATTGTCAATGATTTGTTGAACTTAAATTTTGCGATTTTGTAAATTGTCTCCTTTGCCTCAATGCAATCTAAAATGATTTATATAATTCTTTTCTTCAAACAAATTTTTTAAGAAAAAGTAAAAGCAATTGACTCAAATAAGAAGGTTCCGCACTCCTATCTAGGGATATATGCTGAACATAACATTGAAACCTATGATTGTTATTTATAACATTCATCCACTAAAGTGTATTTTGTGTAATTGAGTCCATTACTTGTGTTTTTGTTCAATTAACACATTCAAATAATATATTTTTCTCACCAATCAAATCGAACAACATTAAGAATAAATTTAAAAATCAAAATATTGCATTTTTGCAATTTTTATAATTTTAAAATCTGTTAGGGATAAATGAATTTTCAATGATCTGTTGAACTTAAATTTCGCGATTTTGTAAATTGTCTCCTTTGCCTCAATGCAATCTGAAATGATTTATAGAATTCTTGTCTTCAAACAAATTACTTAAGAAAAAGCAAAAGCAATGGACTCCAATAAGAAGGTTCTGCACTCTCATCTAAGGATATATACTTTACACAACATTAAAACTTCGGATATCTATTTTTAATATTCATCCACTAAAGTGTATTTTATGCAAATGAGTCCATTACTTGTATTTTTTTTTCAATTGATATATTCAAATATTATATTTTTCTCACTAATCAAATCAAACAACATTAACAATAAATTTAAAAATCAAAATATTGTATTTTTACAATTTTTAGAATTTTAAAATATCCTAGAGATAAATGAGTTGTCAATAATCTATTGAATTTAAATTTTGCAATTTTCCTAATTGTCTCATTTGCATCAATGCAATTTGAAATCATTTATGTAATTCTTGACCTCAAACAAATTACTAAAGAAAAACCACAAGCAATTGACTCTAATAAGAAGGTTCCCCACTCTCATCTATGATTTATGCATAACACAAGATTGAAACTTCAGATTGCTTTTTAGAATATACATCCACTAAAGTGTATTTTATGCAATTGAGTCCATTACTTGTATTTTTTTTTCAATTGATATATTCAAATATTATATTTTTCTCACCAATCAAATCAAACGACATTAACAATAAATTTAAAAATCAAAATATTGCATTTTTGCAATTTTTATAATTTTAAAATCTGTTAGGGATAAATAAATTGTCAATGACCTGTTGAACTTAAATTTCGCAATTTTGTAAATTGTCTCCTTTGCCTCAATGCAATCTGAAATGATTTATATAATTCTTTTCTTTAGACAAATTATTTAAGAAAAAGCAAAAGCAATTGACTCAAATAAGAAGGTTCCGCACTCCCATCTAGGGATATATGCTTAACTTAACATTGAAACTTGTGATTGCTATTTATAATATTCATCCACTAAAGTGTATTTTATGCAATTGAGTCCATTACTTGTATTTTTGTTCAATTAGCAGATTCAAATATTATATTTTTCTCACCAATTAAATCGAACAACATTCACAATACATTTAAAAATCAAAATCTTGCATTTTTTCAATTTTTAGAATTTTAAAATCTGTTAGAGATAAATGAGTTGTCAATAATCTGTTAAATTTAAATTTTGAAATTTTCTTAATTTCTCCTTTGCCTCAATGCAATTTGAAATGATTTATTTAATTTTTGCCTTCAAACAAATTAATTAAACAAAAGCAAAAGCAATTGATTCTAATAAGAAGGTTCCCCTCTCCTATCTAGGATATATGCTTACCACAACACTAAAACTTGGAATTGCTATTTATAATATTCATCCACTAAAGTGTATTTTATACATTTGAGTCTATTAGTTTTATTTTTGGTCAGTTCACATATTCAAATATTATATTTTTCACATATTATAGTTTTCTTACAAATCAAATCCAACAACATTAACAATAAATTTAAAAATCAAAATATTGCATTTTTGCAAGTTTTGGAATTTTAAAATTTGCTAGGGATAAATGAATTACCAATACTTTGTTGAATTTAAATTTGCAATTTTCTTAACTATCTCCTTTGCCTCAATGCAATTCAAAATGATTTATATAATTCTTGTCTTCAGACAAATTACTTAAGAAAAAGCAAAAGCAATGGACTCTAATAAGAAGGTTCGACACTCCGATCTAGGGATATATGCTTAACACAACATTAAAACTTGAGATTACTATTTATAATATTTATCCACTACACTGTATTTTATGCAATTGAGTCCATTACTTGTATTTTTGTTCCATTAACATATTCAAATATTATATTTTTCTCTCCAATTAAATCAAACGACATTCACAATAAATTTAAAAATCAAAATATTGCATTTTTGCAATTTTTAGAATTTTAAAATCTGCTAGGGAAAAATGAATTGTCAATAATTTGTTGAATTTAAATTTTGCAATTTTCTTAATTGTTTCATTTGCATCAATGTAATTTGAAATGATTTATATAATTCTTGTCTTCAAACAAATTACTTAAGAAAAACCATAAGCAAACGACTTTAATAAGAAGGTTCCCCACTCCCATCTAGGATATATGCATAACACAACATTGAAACTTGGGATTGCTATTTATAATATTCATCCACTAAATTGTAGTTTATGCAATTGGGTCTATTACTTGTATTTTTATTCAATTAATATATTCAAATATTATATTTTTCTCGTCAATCAGATCAAATGACCTTAACAATAAATTTAAAACTCAAAATATTGCATTTTTGCAATTTGTAGAATTTTAAAATCTACTAGAGATAAATGAATTGTCAATAATCTGTTGAACTTAAATTTTACGATTTTGTAAATTGTCTCCTTTGCCTTAATGCAATTTGAAATGATTTATATAATTCTCATCTTCAAACAAATTACTTAAGAAAAAGTAAGAACAATTGACTCAAATAAGAAGGTTCCGCACTCCCATTCAGGGATATATGTTTAACACAATATTGAAACTTGTGATTGCTATTTATAATATTCATCCACTATTGTGTATTTTATGGAATTGAGTCCATTACTTGTATTTTTGTTCAATTAACATATTCAAATATTGTATTTTTCTCACCAATCAAATCAAATGACATTAACAATAAATTTAAAAATCAAAATAATGCATTTTTTCAATTTTTTAATTTTAAAATTTGTTAGGGATAGATGAATGGTCGATAATTTGTTGAATTTAAATTTTACAATTTTCTTAATTGTCTCCGTTGCCTCAAGGTTATTTGAGATGATTTATACAATTCTTGTCTCTAGACAAATTACTTAAGAAAAAGGAAAATCAATGGACTCTAATCAGAAGGTTCCGCACTCCTATCTAGGAATATATGCTTCA
>JAIRCJ010000039.1:376163-799906 GCA_020883675.1 Bruguiera gymnorhiza | reverse complement strand
TTCTCATCATTCTCCCCCTCCTTAAAAGGATTCACCCTCAAATCATCACCTACATCAAAGGGGAAAGGTCAGAAATGTTTAAATGTTGCACTCACATTATACTCACCAGGAAGGTCCAACTTATAAGCATTGTCATTAATTCGTGCTAGAACTTGGAAGGGACCATCTCCTCTAGGTTGTAGCTTTGAACGCCTTTGAGCTGGGAATCGTTCCTTGCGCATATGCACCCAACCCAATCTCTAGGTTCAACACCACCTTCTTTTCGTCCCTTGTTGACATGGGATGCGTATTGCTCAGTTCATTTTTCAATATGTTGCCGCACCTTCTCATGCATTTTTTATCATGTCAGCTTTGTGTTCACCATCAATGTTCGCATACTCATTGACAGTATAGGTACCAATCCAGGGAGTCATGGATTTAAAACATATACAAATTTCAAATGGAGAGATAGTTAGTAGTAGTAGAATGAAACACTTTATTATATTGCAACTGACATATGGTAAACAATCTTCCCATGTTTTCAAATTTGTTCGAATAATAGCACGCAAAAGGGTAGAAAGAGTCAATTAACCTGATGAAACTATGGAGACATGATGGGTGAAGGCTCAATAAATTTGCACAGAAGTCCATTGCCCATTGCACACAGGACCCAATAACACAAGCTAGAGCTTTAATTGGATGCAAGAGGTCCATTGCACATTCCAGAAGCCCAATAACACGAGCTAGGGCCAAAAAGATTAAAGAAGCACTAAATGGGCTGATTCAAGACATTCAAGCCAAGCAAGCTTCAAATGGTGCGAATTCAAGTTCTAAGAGAGCCTAGGCCTAATTATATAATTGGACTACTTAATGGGTCAGAGCTAATGTGATAGCATTCACTCCTAAATAAGAGTTCATTGTATGTGCTGGAATTAGTCCAAAATTCCTCCAAAATAGGGATTCTCCTAAATAGGAATTTGCCTCTTTAGGATTGCTATCTAAGCCTATAAATAGGCCACCACTTGTAAGCTTTGGAAATCAGACAACTTTCAGTGAAATAGAAAGCAAGGGTTTCTCCTCGGTTCTTTTGAGAACTAAAGAACTTATCAAGAGGTTTCTTCTTGTGGCGTTCAAACCGACTTATCACTCCCAATTCCTTCCTCTTCTGGAGTGTGGCGTCCATATCCATCTTGAATACCCTAGGTTCGTGTTCCTTCGAATATTGGGTCTAGGGTTTGTGTTATTAAACTCTGATTTAGCTTTCCTGGTTGTTCTTTGATTCATTGTGTGCGTCGGGTCTCTAAGCCACGTCGTTTTGGGGTTTTCCGCAGCAGTTGGTGTTAGAGCCTGGCTCTAAATCAGGTTGAATCCACTCACTCTTCAATTTTCTACCTTGTGATTTATTTATTTCGATTCAATTTGTCTATCATCTGCATTACAATTCAAATGCACAAATCTGTTTGTTTGCAATCCTTCTCAACCTACTAATTTCAATTCCAATTGTTGTATCTAAGTGTTCTACTATTGTTTTGTGTTGAGCAAAAGAAAAAAGAAAGAAAAAAAACAAAAAGAAGGATCTACGAAAAAAAAAGAAAAAGAAAAAGAAAAAGAGAAAGAAGGAAAGAAAGAAAACATCAAATTCAAGTTATTGATAAAGTTAACAGTTTGATCATATTGGCCACAATAATAACAAAGTTTTCTTGCTCAACTCCAATTCTGCAATCCAATTTCCTATCTTGTTACCCAAGTTTGTCCTCTAAATTTAACTTCCCCTATCCTGATTCTTTTTGTGAGTTTAGTTCAATTTGTTTGCCTTGATATCCTTTTTCATTTTTTTGATTCCTTGTTCCCTAATTTGTTCAATTCTACACCATTTATCTTATTCTGTTCAAAGTCAATACTCTTGATTGACCTTGTTTAGTTCTTTATAGAGCTGAAAGGAGAAATCCAAGTGGTAAAAGGCAAGAGTGAAAGTTCATATAAAGAAAAAGCCATAAAGAGTGTAAACACGAGAGAGTGTGACACCTTTTTTGAGTGAAACACGTGAGGGAGTGCTCTGTGAGGTATCTTATTATTTGTAGAAGTAATACTATGACATCCAAAGACAAAGGTGCAGCTCAGGAGGGAGCTAGTGATGTGTCCTTCATGATCAAAGCTATGCAACAACAATTTGAGCGTATGAATACCAAATTTGATGATATGAGGGAGAGGATGGAGGAGCAATCTAATACTATAGTAGAGTTGCAAAGGAGGCATGGGGAATATAAGGCTCCTAAAGCAAGAAGGCAGTTGAGACGTGCCTATGACCATAAAGATGATGTAGAAGATGATGAAATTGATGATCAAACTACTGTGCTCTGAACTGCTAACAATAGAAGGGATCAAAGAGAATTTGGGAGGCAAGGCACCTATGACCATAATTTGGGCAGTATTAAAATGACAATTCCTCCATTCCAAGGTAAGAATGATCCTGATGCATACCTAGAATGGGAGAAGAAGGTTGAATTGGTTTTGATTGCCACAATTCCGAGGAGAAAAAGGTAAAGCTTGCTGCAGTTGAATTCACTGATTATGCTATTATTTGGTGGGATCAACTTGTTTTGACTAGGAGAAGAAATCGTGAGCGGCCTATTGATACATGGGAGGAGATGAAGGCTATCATGAGGAGAAGGTTTGTCCCTAATCACTATTAGAGGAGCTGTACCAAAGGCTACAAGGGCTCACTCAGGGCACCAAAAGTGTGGAGGACTACCACAAGGAGATGGAGATCACCATGATTAGGGCGAATATAGAAGAAGATAGAGAAGCAACCATGGCTCGATTTCTGCAAGGGCTAAATAGGGACATAGCAAACGTGGTTGAATTGCAACACTATGTGGAATTAGAAGACATGGTGCACATGGCCATAAAAGTTGAAAGGCAACTCAAACAAAAGGGTTCCACACGGTTTGGGCAGAACTCAGGATCTACCTCATCTTGGAAGCCAAATTGGAATAAAAGGGACGAGATGACCAATCACAAGTCCAAAGTCGAGCTATCCAAGTACAAGAATATGGGTTCTAGCAAGGAGGCAGGTAATTCTGAACCCCAACCAAGTAGAAATAGAGATGTTAAATGTTTTAAGTGTTTTGGCAGGGGTCACATTGCATCTCAATGTCCAAATAAGCGTGCAATGATCTTGAAAAGTAATGGTGATGTTGAAACTGAAAGTGAATCAGATGATGATTCTATGCCATCATCAGAGGGTGAAAGTGATGGAGAGGAGTATCCAGTTAATGGAGTATCTCTCGTTACAAGGCGAGCATTGAATGTGCAAGTAAAGGAAGAAAATGAGGTGCAACGAGATAACATCTTTCAGACGAGGTGTCTCATCAAAGATAAGGTATGTAGTATGATTATTGATGGTGGGATTTGCACTAATGTTGCTAGCACAACTATGGTTGAGAAGTTGGATTTACCTACTATGAAGCATCCTAGGCCATATAAACTTCAATGGTTGAATGACAGTGGTGAAGTCAAGGTAAATAAGCAAGTGCTCATATCATTTTCTATCGGAAGGTACCATGATGAAATTTTATGTGATGTTGTACCTATGCATGTGGGCGATATTCTATTAGGAAGACCATGGCAATTTGATAGGCGAGTTATGCATGATGGCTTCAAGAACCGATATTCCTTTGTAATGAATAAAAAACCCGTCACTCTTGTACCATTATCACCTCAACAAGCTTATGAGGATCAATTAAGGATTAAAAATGAGAGTGAACAGAAAAGAAAGATTGATAAAAGAGAAAAGAGAGGAGAAAACGTGATGACACAAGAGAAATTTTCTATGCAAAAGGGAGTGATGTCAAAAGAGCATTCTATGCCAAACAACCTATGATCGTACTTTTGTACAAGGAGGCTTATTTTAACACTAACAAGTTTGACCCATCTTTGCCTAGTGTTGTTGTTGCTCTATTGTAGGAATTTGAAGATGTATTCCCTGATGATGTTCCAAGTGGATTGCCACCAAATAGAGGAATTGAGCATCAAATTGATTTCATCCCAGATGCATCCATCCCTAACCGGCCAGCATATAAGAGTAATCCTGAGGAGACAAAGGAGCTTCAAAGGCAGGTTGAGGAGCTTATTTCCAAAGGATATGTGAGGAAAAGCATGAGTCCATGTGCTGTTCCTATCCTACTTGTACCCAAGAAAGATGGGACTTGGAGGATGTGTGTTGATTGTCGAGCAATCAACAAAATCACTGTAAAGTATCGTCACCCCATACCTAGATTAGATGACATGTTGGATGAATTGCATGGTTCCTATGTCTTTTCTAAGATTGATTTGAAAAGCGGATATCATCAGATTAGGATGAGAGAGGGAGATGAGTGGAAAACAACTTTCAAAACTAAGTACGGTCTGTATGAATGGCTTGTTATGCCATTTGGTCTCACTAATGCACCAAGCACTTTGATGCGACTAATGAATCATGTTTTGTGTCCATTCATTGGTAAATTTGTGGTTGTGTATTTTGATGATATTTTGGTCTATAGTAAAACCCTAGAAGAGCATCTTGATCATTTACGTTCTATTGTAAGTGTTTTACGTTCTGAAAAATTGTATGCTAACTTAAGGAAATGTTCCTTTTGTACTAATTAGATCACATTTCTTGGCTATGTGGTGAGTTCTAAAGGTGTTGAGGTTGACGAGGAAAAAGTTAAGGCAATTCGTGATTGGCCTACACCAAAGTCAATTAGTGATGTGCGTAGCTTTCATGGTCTAGCTAGTTTCTATAGACGCTTTGTTAGGGACTTTAGCACCATTGCTGCACCACTCACTGAGCTTATAAAAAAGAACACGAGTTTTAGGTGGGGTAGGGACCAAGACAAGGCTTTTAATTGCATAAAGGAAAAATTAAGTTCTGCACCCCTACTTGCTTTACCTAACTTTAAAAAAGCTTTCGAGATTGAGTGTGATGCTTCAGGTATTGGCATTGGAGCTGTTTTGATGCAGGAAAGGCATCGAAGTGCCTACTTCAGTGAAAAGCTAAGTGGAGCAAGCCTTAATTATCCTACTAATGATAAAGAGATGTATGCATTGGTACAGGTTTTGGAGACATGGCAACATTACCTTCGGCCCAAGGAGTTTGTCATCCATACTGACCATGAATCGTTGAAGCACTTGAAGGGACAAGGAAAGTTGAACAAAAGACATGCTAAGTGGATTGAATTTATTGAGACCTTTCCCTACAACATCAAATATAAACAAGGTAAGGACAATGTGGTAGCTGATGCATTATCTCGCAGGTATGCCTTTATCTTTACACTTACTGCAAGCTTATTAGGATTTGAACATATTAAAGATTTATATGTGAATGATCCAGACTTTGCTAACGTGTATGGAGCATGTAAGAAGTCAGCCTTTGAGAAGTTTTATAGGCATAAGGGTTTCTTATTTAGGGAAAATCGTTTATGCATGCCTATGAGTTCTTTAAGGGAGTTGGTTGTAAGAGAAGCTCATGAGGGTGGTCTAATGGGCCATTTCGGAGTTAGGAAAACCTTAGATGTCCTAAATGAACACTTCTTTTGGCCACGCATGAAACGAGATGTTGAGAGGATATGTGAGAAATGCATAACATGCAAACAGGCTAAATCTAGAGTTTTACCCCATGGCTTGTATACCCCTTTACCCATACCTAGCCATCCCTAGGTTGATTTATCCATGGACTTTGTACTGGGATTGCCACAAACAAAACGGGGAAGGGATTCTGTATTTGTTGTTGTTGATAGATTTTCAAAGATGGCACACTTCATCCCAAGCCATAAAACTGATGATGCAAACAATGTGGCTGACTTGTTCTTTAGAGAAGTAGTGCGTTTGCATTGCATGCCACAGAGCATTATTTCAGACCGAGATACAAAGTTCTTAAGCTACTTCTGGAAGACTTTGTGGGGTAAGTTAGGTACTAAACTATTGTTTTCAACTACTTGTCATCCACAAACTGATGGGCAGACTGAGGTGGTTAATCGAACTCTTTCTACCCTTTTGCGTGCTATTATTCGAACAAATTTGAAAACATGGGAAGATTGTTTACCACATGTCGAGTTTGCATATAATAGAAGTGTTCATTCTACTACTAGCTACACTCTATTTGAAATTGTATATGGTTTTAATCCATTGACTCCTCTGGATTTGGTACCTATACCTGTCAATGAGTATGCCAACGTTGATGGTGAACGCAAAGCTGACATGATAAAAAAATTGCCTGAGAAGGTGCGGCAACATATTGAAAAACAAACTGAGCAATATGCATCCTATGTCAACAAGGGATGAAAGAAGGTGGTGTTTGAACCTGGTGATTGGGTTTGGGTGCATATGCGCAAGGAACGATTCCCAGCTCAGAGGCGTTCAAAGCTACAACCTAGAGGAGATGGTCCCTTCCAAGTTCTAGCATGAATTAATGACAATGCTTATAAGTTGGACCTTCCTGGTGAGTATAATGTGAGTGCAACATTTAACGTTTCCAACCTTTCCCCTTTTGATGTAGGTGATGATTCGAGGGCGAATCCTTTTGAGGAAGGGGGGAATGATGAGAACCATAGAGATGATGGGTGGAAGGCTTCAATAGATGCAAGAAGTCCATTGCCCATTCCAGAAGGCCCAATAACACAAGCTAGAGCTTCAATGGATGCAAGAGGTCCATTGCACATTCCAGAAGGCCCAATAACACGAGCTAGGGCCAAAAAGATTAAAGAAGCACTAAATGGGCTGATTCAAGACATTCAAGCCAAGCAAGCTTCAAATGGTGCAAATTCAACTTCTAAAGAGAGCGCCTAATTAATATAATTGGACTACTTAATGGGTCAAACTAAGTGATAGCATTCACTCTTAAATAGGAGTTCATTGTATGTGCTGGAATTAGTCCGAAATTCCTCCAAAATAGGGATTTCTCCTAAATAGGAATTTTGCCTCTTTAGGATTGCTATCTAAGCCTATAAATAGGCACCCCTTGTAAGCTTTGGAAATCAGACAACTTTCAGTGAAATAGAAAGCAAGGGTTTCTCCTTTGGTTCTTTTGAGAACTAAAGAACTTATCAAGAGGTTTTCTTCTTGTGGTGTTCAAACCGACTTATCACTCCTAATTCCTTCCTCTTCTAGAGTGTGGCGTCCATATCCATCTTGAATACCCTAGGTTCGTGTTCCTTCGAATATTAGGTCTAGGGTTTGTGTTATTAAACTCTGATTTAGCTTTCCTGGTTGTTCTTTGATTCATTGTGTGCGTTGGGTCCTTAAGCCACGTTTTTTTAGGGTTTTCCGCAGCATAACCACCTCAGTTTGCCCATCAGTTTGTGGATGACAAGTAGTTGAAAACAATAGCTTAGTACCTAACTTACCCCACAAAGTCTTCCAGAAGTAGCTTAAGAACTTTGTATTCCGCTGAAACAATGCTACGTGGCATGCCATGCAAACGTACTACTTCTCTAAAGAACAAGTCAGCCACATTGTTTGCATCATCAGTTTTATGGCATGGGATGAAGTGTGCCATCTTTGAAAATCTGTCAACAACAACAAATGCAGAATCCCTACCCCATTTTGTTCGTGGCAATCCTAGTATAGAGTCCATGGATAAATCAACCCAGGGATGGGTAGGTATGGGTAAAGGGGTATACAAGCCATGGGGTAAAACTCTAGATTTAGCTTGTTTGAATGTTATGCATTTCTCACATATCCTCTCAACATCGCGTTTCATGCATGGCCAAAAGAAGTGTTCATTTAGGACATCTAAGGTTTTCTTAACTCCGAAATGACCCATTAGACCACCCTCATGAGCTTCTCTTACAACCAACTCCCTTAAAGAACTCATAGGCATGCATAAACGATTTTCCCTAAATAAGAAACCCTTATGCCTATTAAACTTCCCAAAGGCTCACTTCTCACATGCTCCATACACATTAGCAAAGTCCGGATCATTCCCATATAAATCTTTAATATGTTCAAATCCTAATAAGTTTGTAGTAAGTGTAGAGATAAGGGCATACTTGCGAGATAATGCATCAGCTACCACATTATCCTTACCTTGTTTATATTTGATGTTATAGGGAAAGATCTCAATGAACTCAATCCACTTGGCATGTCTTTTGTTCAACTTTCCTTGTCCCTTCAAGTGCTTCAACGATTCATGGTCAGTATGGATGACAAACTCCTTGGGCCAAAGGTAATGTTGCCATGTCTCCAAAGCCCATACCAATGCATACATCTCTTTATCATAAGTAGGATAATTAAGGCTTGCTCCACTTAGCTTTTCACTGAAGTAAGTAATTGGGTGCCTTTCCTGCATCAAAACAGCTCCGATGCCAATACCAGAAGCATCACACTCAATCTCGAAAGCTTTTTCAAAGTTAGGTAAAGCAAGTAGGGGTGTAGAACTTAATTTTTCCTTGATGCAATTAAAAGCCTTGTCTTGATCACTAACCCACTTAAAACTTGTGTTCTTTTTGATAAGCTCAGTGAGTGCTGCAGCAATGGTGCTAAAGTCCCTAACAAAGCATCTATAGAAACTACCTAGACCATGAAAGCTACGCACATCACTAATTGACTTAGGTGTAGGCCAATCACGAATTGCCTTAACTTTTTCCTCGTCAACCTCAACACCTCTAGAACTCACAACATAGCCAAGAAATGTGATCTGATTAGTACAAAAAGAACATTTCTTTAAGTTAGCATACAATTTCTCATAACGTAAAACATTTACAATAGAATGTAAATGATCAAGATGCTCTTCTAGGGTTTTACTATAGACCAAAATATCATCAAAATACACAACCACAAATTTACAAATGAATGGATGCAAAACATGATTCATTAGTCGCATAAAAGTGCTTGGTGCATTAGTGAGACCAAATGGCATAAAAAGCCATTCATACAAACCGTACTTAGTTTTGAATGTTGTTTTCCATTCATCTCCCTCTCGCATCCTAATCTGATGATATCCACTTTTCAAATCAATCTTAGAAAAGACACATGAACCATGCAATTCATCCAACATGTCATCTAATCTAGGTATAGGGTGATGATACTTTACAGTGATTTTGTTCATTGCTCGACAATCAACACACATCCTCCAAGTCCCATCTTTCTTGGGTACAAGTAGGATAGAAACAGCACATGGACTCATGCTTTCCCTCACATATCCTTTGGAAATAAGCTCCTCAACCTGCTTTTGAAGCTCCTTTGTCTCCTCAGGATTACTCTTATATGCTGGCCGGTTAGGGATGGATGCACCTGGGATGAAATCAATTTGATACTCAATTCCTCTATTAGGTGGCAATCCACTTGGAACATCATCAGGGAATACATCTTCAAATTCTTGCAATAGAGCAACAACAACACTAGGCAAAGATGGGTCAAACTTGTTAGTGTTAAAATAAGCCTCCTTGTACGGAAGTACGATCATAGGTTGTTTGGCATAGAATGCTCTTTTGACATCACTCCCTTTTGCATAGAAAATTTCTCTTGTGTCATCACGTTTTCTCCTCTCTTTTCTCTTTTATCAATCTTTCTTCTCTGTTCACTCTCATTTGTAATCCTTAATTGATCCTCATAAGCTTGTTGAGGTGATAATGGTACAAGAGTGGTGGGTTTTTCATTCATTACAAAGGAATATCGGTTCTTGAAGCCATCATGCATAACTTGTCTATCAAATTGCCATGGTCTTCCTAATAAAATATGGCCCACATGCATAGGTATAACATCACATAAAATTTCATCACGGTACCTTCCGATAGAAAATGATATGAGCACTTGCTTATTTACCTTGACTTCACCACTGTCATTCAACCATTTAAGCTTATATGGCCTAGGATGCTTCATAGTAGGTAAATCCAACTTCTCAACCATAGTTGTGCTAGCAACATTAGTGCAACTCCCACCATCAATAATCATACAACATACCTTATCTTTGATGAGACACCTCGTCTGAAAGATGTTATCTCGTTGCACCTCATTTTCTTCCTTTACTTGGACATTCAACGCTCGCCTTGTAACAAGAGCTACTCCATTAACCGGATACTCCTCTCCATCACTTTCACCCTCTAATGATGGCATAGAATCATCATCTGATTCACTTTCAGTTTCAACATCACCATTACTTTTCAAGATCATTGCATGCTTATTTGGACATTGAGATGCAATGTGACCCCTGCCCAAACACTTAAAACATTTAACATCTCTATTTCTACTTGGTTGGGGGTCAGAATTACCTGCCTCCTTGCTAAAACCCACATTCTTGTACTTGGATAGCTCGGCTTTGGACTTGTGATTGGCCATCTCGTCCCGTTTATTCCAATTTGGCTTCCAAGATGAGGTTGATCCTGAGTTCTGCCCAAACCGTGTGGAATCCTTTTGTTTGAGTTGCCTTTCAACTTTTATGGCCATGTGCACCATGTCTTCTAATTCCACATAGTGTTGCAATTCAACCACATTTGCTATGTCCCTACTTAGCCCTTGCAGAAATCGAGCCATGGTTGCTTCTCTATCTTCTTCTACATTCGCCCTAATCATGGTGATCTCCATCTCCTTGTAGTAGTCCTCCACACTTTTGGTGCCGTGAGTGAGCCCTTGTAGCCTTTGGTACAGCTCCCTCTAATAGTGATTAGGGACAAACCTCCTCCTCATGATAGCCTTCATCTCCTCCCATATATCAATAGGCCACTCACGACTCCTTCTCCTAGTCAAAACAAGTTGATCCCACCAAATAATAGCATAATCAGTGAATTCAACTGCAGCAAGCTTTACCTTTTTCTCCTCGGAATAGTTGTGGCAGTCAAAATCCAATTCAACCTTCTTCTCCCATTCTAGGTATGCATCAGGATCATTCTTACCTTGGAATGGAGGAATTGTCATTTTAATACTGCCCAAATTATGGTCATAGGTGCCTTGCCTCCCAAATTCTCTTTGATCCCTTCTATTGTTAGCAGTTCGGACCACAGTAGTTTGGTTGTCAATTTCATCATCTTCTACATCATCTTCTTGGTCATAGGCACGTCTCAACTGCCTTCTTGCTTTAGGAGCCTCATACTCCCCATGCCTCCTTTGCAACTCTGCTATAGTATTAGATTGCTCCTCCATCCTCTCCCTCATATCATTAAATCTGGTATTCATACGCTCAAATTGTTCTTGCATAGCTTTGATCATGAAGGACACATCACCATCTACCTCTTGAGCTGCACCTTTGTCTTTGGATGTCATAGTATTACTTCTACAAAATAATAAGATACCTCACAAAGCACTCCCTCACATGTATCACTCAAAAGAAGGTGTCACACTCTCTTGTGTCTACACTCTTTATGGTTTTTTCTTTATATGAACTTTCACTCTTGCCTTTTACCACTCGGATTTCTCATTTCAGCTCTATAAAGAACTAAACAAGGTAAATCATTTTGTCCTAACAAGGCTCAACATTTTGTTGTAATGACTCATTAACACTTCAAGATGTTGAAAGCAGTACGAAAGACCACATCATTCACTATATTATCTGCAACAACCACATCTATACATCTTTGGGACTAGGAATCTGTTGAATAGCAATAAATAAAGAGTCTTTCATGATTTCTAGCATTTCTCACAAGTATTTGATGGTTAATTGCACAAAAATGAGGCCGTCTCTACATTTCGTCTTAACAAGTTTCCAATTTTTGTTGTAATGACCCATTAACACTTAAAGATGTTGAAAGCAGCATAAATGACCACATCATTCACTATATTCATGGCAACTACCACATCTATACACCTTCGGGACTAGGAATTTGTTGAATTGCATTAAACAAAGAGTCTTTGATGATTTCTAGCATTTCTCACAAGTATTTGATGGTTAATTACTCAAAAATGAGACCGTCTCTTCATTTCATCTTAACAAGGCTCCAATTTTCGTTGTAATGACTCACTAACACTTAAAGATGTTGAAAGCAGCATGAATGACCATATCATTCATTATATTCACTGCAACGACCACATCTATACACCTGTGGGACTAGGAATCAGTTGAATTGCATTAAACAAAGAGTCTTTGATGATTTCTAGCGTTTCTCACAAGTATTTGACGGTGAATTACACAAAAAGGAGACCGTCTCTTCATTTCGTCTTAACAAGACTCCAATTATCGTTGTAATGACTCATTAACACTTAAAGATGTTGAAAGCAGCATGAATGACCACATCATTCTTTATATTCACTGCAACGACCACATCTATACACCTGTGGGACTAGGAATCAGTTGAATTGCATTAAACAAAGAGTCTTTGATGATTTCTAGCATTTCTCACAAGTATTTGACGGTTAATTACTCAAAAAGGAGACCGTCTCTTCATTTCATCTTAACAACCCTCCAATTTTTGTTGTAATGACTCATTAACACTTAAAGATGATGAAAGCAGCATGAATGATCATATCATTCACTATATTCACGGCAGCAACCACATCTATACTCCTTTGGGAGTAGGAATCTGTTGAATTGCATTAAACAAAGAGTCTTTGATGATTTCTAGCATTTTTGACAAGTATTTGATGGTTAATTACTCAAAAATGAGACTGACTCTTTGTTTCGTCCAAACAAGGCTCCACTTTTCGTTGTAATGACTCATTAACACCTAAATATGTTGAAACCAGCATGAAGGACTAAATCATTCACTATATTCACTACAACAACCACATCTATACACCTTTGGGACAAGGCATCTGTTGAATTGCATTAAAGAAAGAGTCATTGATGATTTCTAGCGTTTCTCACAAGTATTTGATGTTTAATTACACAAAAAGGAGACCGTCTCTTCATTTCGTTTTAACAAGCCTCCAATTTTCGTTGTAATGACTCATTAACACTTAAAGATGTTGAAAGCAGCATGAATGACCCCATCATTCACTATATTCACTGCAACAACCACATCTATACACCTTCGGGACTAGGAGTCTGTTGGATTGCAGTAAACAATGAGTTTTCGGTGATTTCTAGCGTTTCGCACAAGTATTTGAAGGTTAATTACTGAAAAACGAGGCCGTTGCTTCATTTCGTCTTAACAAGGCTCCAATGTTCATTGTCATGACTCGTTAACACTTAAAGATGTTGAAAGCAGCATGAATGACCACATCATTCACAATATTCACTGCAACAACCACATCTATACACCTTTGGGACTAGGAATCTGTTCGATTGCATTAAACAAAGAGTCTTTGATGATTTCTAGCATTTCTCACAAATATTTGATGGTTAATTACTCAAAAATGAGACCGTGGCTTCATTTTTTCCTAACAACACTCAACTTTTCATTCAAATCTCTCATTAACACTTAAAAATGTTGAAAGCAGCACGAATGACCACATGATTCACTATATTCGCTGGAACAACCACATCTATACACCTTTGGGACTAAGAATATGTTGGATTGCATTAAACAAAGAGTCTTTGATGATTTCTAGCATTTCTCACAAGTATTTGATGGTTAATTACTCAGAAAAGAGACCGTCTCTTCATTTCGACTTATCAAAACTCCAATTTTCCTTGTAATGACTCATTAACACTTAAAGATGTTGAAAGCAGCATGAATGACCAAATCATTCACTATATTCACTGCAACAACCACATCTATACACCTTTGGGACTAGGAATCTGTTGGATTCAATTAAACAAGGAGTCTTCGGTGATTTCTCGCGTTTGTCACAAGTATTTGAAGGTTAATTTTTGAAAAACGAGGCCGTCTCTTCATTTCGTCTTAACAAGGCTCTAATGTTCATTGTAATGACTCATTAACACTTAAAGATGTTGAAGGCAGCATGAATGACCACATCATTCATAATATTCACTGCAACAGCCACATCTATACACCTTTGGGACTAGGAATCTATTGGATTGCATTAAACAAAGAGTCTTTGATGATTTCTAGTGTTTCTCACAAATATTTGATGGTTAATTACTTAAAAATGAGACCGTCGCTTCATTTTGTCTTAACAATGCTCAACTTTTCGTTCTAATCACTCATTAACACTTAAAGATGTTGAAAGCAGCATGAATGACCACATGATTCACTATATTCACTGCAACAACCACATCTATACACCTTTGGGAGTAAGAATCTTTTGGATTGCATTAAACAAAGAGTCTTTGACGATTTGTAGCATTTCTCACAAGTATTTGATGGTTAATTACACAAAAATGAGACAGTCTCCTCATTTCGTCTTACCAAGACTCCAATTTTCGTTGTAATGACTCATTGAAAGCAGCATGAATGACCACATCATTCACTATATTCACTGCAACAACCACATCTATACACCATTGGGACAAGGAATCTGTTGGATTGCATTAAACAATAAGTCTTCGGTGATTTTTAGCGTTTCTCAGAAGTATTTGAAGGTTATTTATTGAAAAACGAGGCCGTCTCTTCATTTCGTCCTAACAAGGCTCCAATGTTCGTTGTAATGACTCATTAACACTTAAAGATGTTGAAAGCAGCATGAATGACCCCATGATTCACCATATTCACAGCAACAACTAGATCTATACACCTTTGGGACTAGGAATTGGTTGGATTGCATTAAAGAAAGAGTCTTTGATGATTTCTAGCATTTCTCACAAATATTTGATGGTTAATTACTCAAAAATGAGACCGTCTCTTCATTTTGACCTAACAAGGCCCAACGTTTCATTGTAAAGACTGATTAACACTTAAAGATGTTGAAAGCAGCCTGAATGACCACATCATTCACTATATTCACTGCAACAGCCGCTTCTATACACCCTTGGGACTAGGAATCTCTTTAATTGCATTAAACAAAGAGTCTTTGATGATTTCTAGCGTTTCTCACAAGTATTTGATACTTAATCACTCAAAAATGAGACCGTCTCTTCATTTCGTCTTAACAAGACTCCAATTTTAACAAGGCTCCAATGTTCGTTGTAATGACTGATTAACACTTAAAGATGTTCAAAGCAGCATGAATGACCACATCATTCTCTATATTCATTGCAACAACCACATCTATACACCTTTGGGACTAGGAATCTGTTGGATTGCATTAAACAAAGAGTCTTTGATGATTTCTAGTGTTTCTCACAAATATTTGATGGTTAATTACTCTCAAATGAGACTGTCTCGTCCTTTTGTCCTAACAATGCTCAACTTTTCGTTCTAATCACTCATTAACACTTAAAGATGTCGAAAGCAGCATGAAAGACCACATCATTCACTATATTCACTGCAACAACCACATTTATACACCTTTGGGACTAAGAATCTGTTGGATTGCATTAAACAAAGAGTCTTTGATGATTTCTAGCGTTTCTCACAAGTATTTGATGGTTAATTACTCAAAAATGGGACCGTCTCTTCATTTCGTCTTAACGAGACTCCAATTTTTGTTGTAATGACTCATTAACACTTAAAGATGTTGAAAGCAGCCTGAATGACCACATCATTCACTATATTCACTGCAACAACCGCATCTATACACCTTTGGGTCTAGGAATCTCTTGAATTGCAGTAAACAAAGAGTATTTCATGATTTCTAGTGTTTCTCACAAGTATTTGATACTTAATTACTCAAAAATGAGACTGTCTCTTCATTTTGTCTTAACAAGCCTCCAATTTTCATTGTAATGACTCATTAACTCTTAAAGATGTTGAAAGCAGCATGAATGACCACATCATTCATTATATTCACTGCAAGAACCACATCTATACTCCTTTGGGACTAGGAATCTGTTTAATTGCATTAAACAAAGAGTCTTTGATGATTTCTAGCATTTCTCACAAGTATTTGATGGTTAATTTCTTAAAAATGAGACCATCTTAATTACTCAAAAATGAGACCGTCTCTTCAGTTTGTCCTAACAAGGCTCAACTTTTCATTCTAATGAGTCATTAACGCTTAAAGATCTTGGAAGCAGCATGAAGGACCACATCATTCACTATATTCACACCAACAACCACATCTATACACCTTTGGGCCTAGGAATCTGTTGAATTGCATTAAACAAAGATTCTTTGATGATTTCTAGCATTTCTCACAAGTATTTGATGGTTAATTACTTAAAAATTAGACCGTCTCTTCATTTTCTTCTGACAAGGCCCAACTTTTTGTTGTAATGACTCATTAACACTTAAAGATGTTGAAAGCAGCATGAATGACCGCATCTTCCACTATATTCACTGCAACAACCACATCTATACTCCTTTGGGACTAGGAATCTGTTGAATTGCATTAAACAAAGAGTCTTTCATGATTTCTAGCATTTCTCACAAGTATTTGATGGTTAATTACTCAAAAATGAGACCGTCTTAATTACACAAAAATGAGACCGTCTCTTCATTTTGTCCTAACAAGGCTCAACTTTTCATTCTAATGAGTCATTAACACTTAAAGATCTTGAAAGCAGCATGAAAGACCACATCATTCACTATATTCACAGCAACAACCACATCTATACACCTTTGGGCCTAGGAATCTGTTGGATTGCATTAAACAAAATGTCTACGATGATTTCTAGCGTTTCTCACAAGTATTTGATGGTTAATTACTCAAAAATTAGACCGTCTCTTCATTTTGTGCTGACAAGGCTCAACTTTTTGTTGTAATGACTCATTAACACTTAAAGATGTTAAAAGCAGCATCAATGATCACATCATTCATTATATTCACTTCAACAACCACATCTATACTCCTTTGGCACAGGGAATCTGTTGAATCGCATTAAACAAAGAGTCTTTGATGATTTCTAGCATTTCTCACAAGTATTTGATGGTTAATTTCTTAAAAATGAGACCATCTTAATTACTCAAAAATGAGACCGTCTCTTCATTTTGTCCTAACAAGGCTCAACTTTTCATTCTAATGAGTCATTAACACTTAAAGGTCTTGAAAGCGACATGGAAGACCACATCATTCACTATATTCACAGCAACAACCACATCTATACACCTTTGGGCCTATGAATCTGTTGAATTGCATTAAACAAAGATTCTTTGATGATTTCTAGCATTTCTCACAATTATTTGATGGTTCATTACTCAAAAATTCGACCGTCTCTTCATTTCCTCCTGACAAGGCCCAACGTTTCGTTGTAATGATTCATTAACACTTAAAGATGTTGAAAGCAGCATGAATGACCGCATCATTCACTATATTCACTGCAACAACCACATCTATACTCCTTTGGGACTAGGAATCTATTGAATTGCATTAAAGAAAGAGTCTTTGATGATTTCTACCATTTCTCACAAGTATTTGATGGTTAATTACTCAAAAATGAGACTGTCTCTTCATTTCATCTTAACAAGAGTCGAATTTTTGTTGTAATGACTCATTAACACTTAAAGATGTTGAAAGCAGCCTGAATGAACACTTCATTCACAATGTTCACTGCAACAACCCCATCTATACACCTTTGGGTCTAGGAATCTGTTGAACTGCATTAAACAAAGAGTCTTTGACGATTTCTAGCATTTCTCACAAGTACTTGACGGTTAATTATTGAAAAAATGAGACCGTCTCTTCATTTCATCTTAACAAGGCTCCAATTTTCATTGTAATGACTCATTAACACTTAAAGATGATGAAAGCAGCATGAATGACCACATGATTCACTATATTCACTGCAACAACCACATCTATACACCTTTGGGACTTGGAATCTGTTGGATTGCACTAAACAATGAGTTTTTGGTGATTTCTAGTGTTTCTCACAAGTATTTGACGGTTAATTATTCAAAAACGAGACCGTCTCTTCATTTCGACTTAGCAAGGCTCCAATCTTTGTTGTAATGACTCATTAACACTTAAAGATATTGAAAGTAGCATGAATGACCACATCATTCAATATATTCATTGCAACAACCACATCTAAACACCTTTGGGACTAGGAATCTATTGAATTGCATTAAACAAAAAGTCTTTGATGATTTCTAGCATTTTTCACAAGTATTTGATGGTTAATTACTAAAAAATGAGACCGTCTCTTTATTTCCTCTTAACAAGACTCCAATTTTCGTTGTAATGACTCATTAACACTTAAAGATGGTGAAAGCAGCATGAATGACCACATCATTCACTATATTCACTGCAACAACCACATCTATGCACCTTTGGGACTAGGAATCTGTTGGATTGCATTAAACAATGTGTCTTCGGTGATTTCTAGCATTTCTCACTAGTATTTGAAGGTTAATTATTGAAAATCGAGGCCGTCTCTTCATTTCGTCTTAACAAGGCTCCAATGTTCATTGTAATGACTGATTAACACTTAAAGATGTTGAAAGCAGCATGAATGACCACATCATTCACTATATTCACTGCAACAACCACATCTATACACCTTTGGGACTTGGAATCTGTTGGATTGCATTAAACAAAGAGTCTTTGATGATTTCTAGTGTTTCTCACAAATATTTGATGGTTAATTACTCACAAATGAGACTGTCTGTTCCTTTTGTCCTAACAACACTCAACTTTTTGTTCTAATCACTCATTAACACTTAAAGATGTCAAAAGCAGCATGAATGACCACATCATTCACTATATTCACTGCAACAACCACATTTATACACTTTTGGGACTAAGAATCTGTTGGATTGCATTAAACAAAGAGTCTTTCATGATTTCTAGCGTTTCTGACAAGTATTCGATGGTTAATTACTCAAAAATGAGACCGTCTCTTCATTTCGTCTTAACAAGGCTCCAATTTTCCTTGTAATGAATCATTAACACTTAAAGATGTTGAAAGCAGCATGAATGACCACATGATTCACTATATTCACTGCAGCAACCGGATCTATACAGCTTTGGGACTAGGAATCTGTTGGATGGCCTTAAACCAAGAGTCTTTGATGATTTTTAGCATTTCTCACAAATATTTGATGGTTAATTACCCAAAAATGAGACCGTCTCTTCATTTTGTCCTAACAACGCTCAACTTTTCGTTCTAATCACTCATTACCACTTAAAGATGTTGAAAGCAGCCAGAAAGACCACATCATTCACTATATTCAAGGCAACAACTGCATCTATACACCTTTGGGACCGGAATCTGTTGGATTGCACAAACCAATGAGTTTTTGGTGATTTCTAGCGTTTCTCACAAGTATTTGACGGTTAATTATTCAAAAACGAGACCGTCTCTAAATTTTGTCTTAACAAGGCTCCAATCTTCATTGTAATGACTCATTAACACTTAAAGATAATGAAAGTGGCATGAATGACCACACCATTCAATATATTCATTGCAACAACCACATCTAAACACCTTTGGGACTAGGAATCTGTTGAATTGCATTAAACAAACAGTTTTTGATGATTTCTAGTATTTTTCACAAGTATTTGATGGTTAATTACTCAAAAATGAGACCGTCTCTTTATTTTCTCTTAACAAGACTCCAATTTTCGTTGTAATAACTCTTTAACACTTAAAGATGTTGAAAGCAGCATGAATGACCACATCATTCACTATATTCACTGCAACAACCACATCTATGCACCTTTGGGACTAGGAATCTGTTGGATTGCATTAAACAATGTGTCTTCGGTGATTTCGAGCATTTCTCACTAGTATTTGAAGGTTAATTATTGAAAAACGAGGCCGTCTCTTCATTTCATCTTATCAAGGCTCCAATGTTCGTTGTAATGACTGAATAACACTTAAAGATGTTGAAAGCAGCATGAATGACCACATCATTCACTATATTCACTGCAACAACCACATCTATACACCTTTAGGACTAGGAATCTGTTGGATTGCATTAAACAAAGAGTCTTTGATGATTTCTAGTGTTTCTCACAAATATTTGGTGGTTAACTGCTCACAAATGAGACTGTCTCTTCCTTTTGTCCTAACAACGCTCAACTTTTTGTTCTAATCACTCATTAACACTTAAAGATGTCGAAAGCAGCATGAAAGACCACATCATTCACTATATTCCCTGCAACAACCACATTTATACACCTTTGGGACACAGAATCTGTTGGATAACAAAGTGTCTTTGATGATTTCTAGAGTTTCTCACAAGTATTTGATGGTTAATTACTCAAAAATTATACCGTCTCTTCATTTCGTCTTAACGAGACTCCAATTTTTGTTGTAATGACTCATTAACACTTAAAGATGATGAAAGCAGCATGAGAGAGCACATCATTCACTATATTCACTTCAAGAACCACATCTATACACCTTTGGGACTAGGAATATGTTGAATTGCATTAAGCAAAGAGTCTTTGATGCTTTCTAGAGTTTCTCACAAGTATTTGATGGTTAATTACTCAAAAATGAGACCGTTTGTTCATTTTGTCTTAACAAGACTCCAATTTTCGTTGTAATGACTCATTAACACTTAAGGATGTTGAAAGCAGCCTGAATGAATACATCATTCACAATATTTACTGCAACAACCACATCTATACACCTTTGGGACTAGGAATCTGTTGAATTGCATTAAACAAAGAGTCTTTGACAATTTCTAACATTTCTCACAAGTATTTGACAGTTAGTTATTCAAAAATGAGACTGTGTCTTCATTTCGTCTTAACAAGGTTCCAATTTTCCTTGTAATGACTCATTAAGAAATAAAGATGATGAAAGCAGCCTGAATGACCACATCATTCACTATATTCACTGCAACAACCAGATCTATACACCTTTGGGGCTAGGAATCTGTTGGATTGCATTAAACAAAGAGTCTTTCATGATTTCTAGCGTTTCTCAAAGGTATTTGATGGTTAATTACTCAAAAATGAGACTGTTTCTTTGTTTTGTCCTAACAAAGCTCAACTTTTCGTTCTAATCACTCATTAAGACTTAAAGATGTTGAAAGCAGCATGAATGACCAAATCATTCACTATATTCACTGCAACAAGCACATCTATACACCTTTGGGACTAGGAATCTGTTGAATTGCATTAAACAAAGAGTCATTGATGATTTTGAGCATTTCTCACAAGTATTTGATGGTTAGTTACTGAAAAATGAGACCGACTCTTCGTTTCGTCCAAACAAGGCTTCACTTTTCGTTGCAATGACTCATTAACACTTAAAGATCTTGAAAGCGGCTTGAATGACCTCATCATTCACTATATTCACTGCAACAACCAAATCTATACACCTTTGGGACAAGGAATCTATTGAATTGCATTAAACAAAGAGTTTTTGATGATTTCTAGTGTTTCTCACAAGTATTTGATGGTTAATTACACAAAAATGAGACCGTCTCATCATTTTATCTTAACAAGGCTCCAATTTTCCTTGTAATGACTCATTAACATTTAACGATGTTGAAAGCAGCATGAAAGGCCACATCATTCACTATATTCACTGCAACAACCACATCTATACACCTTTGGGACTAGGAATCTGTTGGATTGCATTAAACAAAGAGTCTTTGATGATTTCTAATCTTTCTCACAAATATTTAATGGTTAAGTACTAAAAAATGAGACCGTCTCTTCATTTCGACTTAACAAGGCTAAAATTTTCGATGTAATGACTCATTAACACTTAAAGATGATGAAAGCAGCATGAAAGATCACATGATTCACTATATTCACTGCAACAACCACAACTATACGCCTTTGGGACTAGGAATCTGTTAGATTGCATTAAACAATGAGTCTTTGGTGATTTCTAGCATATCTCACAAGTATTTGATGGTTAATTTTTCGAAAATGAGACTGTCTCTTCTTTTCGTCTTAACAAGGCTCAAAGTTTCCTTGTAATGACTCATTAACACATAAAGATGTTGGAAGCAGCATGAATGACCACCTCATTCACTATATTCACTGCAACAACCATATCTATACACCTTTGGGACTAGGAATCTGTTGAATTGCATTAAACAAAGAGTCTTTGATGATTTCTATCATTTCCCACAAGTATTCAATGGTTAATTGCAAAAAAAAGAAACCGTCTCTTCATTTCGTCCAAACAAGGCTCCACTTTTCATTGTAATAACTCATTAACACTTAAAGATGATGAAAGCTGCATGAATGACCAAATCATTCACTATATTCACTGCAACAACCACATCTATACACCTTTGGGAGAAGGAATTTGTTGAATTGCATTAAACAAAGAGTCTTTGATGATTTCTAGCCTTTCTCACATGTATTTGATGGTTAATTACTCAAAAATGAGACCGTCTCTTCATTTCGTCTTAACAAGCCTCCAATTTTCCTTGTAATGACTCATTAACACTTAAAGATGTTGAAAGCAGCATGAATGACCACATCATTCACTATATTTACGGCAACAACCACATCTATAGACCTTTGGGACAAGGAATCTGTTGAATTGCATTAAACAAAGAGTCTTTGACAATTACTAGCGTTTCTCAGAAATATTTGATGGTTAATTACTCAAAAATGAGACCCACTCTTCGTTTCGTCCAGACAAGGCTCCACTTTTCGTTGTAAGGACTCATTAACACTTAAAGATGATGAAAGCAGCATGAATGGCCAAGTCATTCACTATATTCCCTGCAACAACCACATCTATACACCTTTGGGACAAGGAATTTGTTGAATTGCATTAAACGAAGAGTCGTTGATGATTTCTATTGTTTCTCACAACTATTTGGTGGTTAATTACTCAAAAATGAGACCGTCTCTTCATTTTGTCTTAAGAAGACTCCAATTTTCGTTGTAATCACTCATTAACACTTAAAGATGTTGAAAGCAGCTTTAATGACCACATCATTCACTATATTCACAGCAACAACCACATCTATACACCTTTGGGACTAGGAATCTGTTGAATTGCATTAAACAAAGAGTCTTTGATGATTTCTAGCGTTTCTCACAAGTATTTGATTGTTAATTACTCAAAAATGAGACCGACTCTTCGTTTCGTCCAAACAAGGCTCCACTTTTTGTTGTAATGGCTCATTAACACTTAAAGATGTTGAAAGCAGCATTAATGACCAAATCATTCACTATATTCACTGCAACAACCACATCTATACACCTTTGGGACTAGAAATCTGTTGAATTGCTTTAAACCAAGTGTCTTTGATGATTTATAGCATTTCTCACAGGTATTTGATACTTAATTACTCAAAAATGAGACAGTCTGTTCATTCCGTCGTAACGAGGCTCCACTTTTTGCTTTACTGACTCATTAACACTTAAAGATGCTGAAAGCAGCATGAATGACCACATCATTCACTATATTCACTGTAACAACGACATCTATAAACCTTTGGGACTAAAAATCTGTTGAATTGCATTAATCCAAGTGTCTTTGATGATTTATAGTGTTTCTTACAAGTATTTGATACTAAATTACTCAAAAATGAGACCATCTGTTCTTTCCGTCATAACGAGGCTCCCCTTTTCGTTGTAATGGCTCATTAACACTTAAAGATTTTGAAAGCAGCATGAATAACCACATCATTCACTATATTCACTACAACAACCACATCTACACACCTTTGGGACTAGGAATCTGTTGAATTGCATTAAACAAAGAGTCTTTGATGATTTCTAGCATTTCTCACTAGTATTTGATGGTTGATTACTCAAAAATGAGACCGTCTCTTCTTTTTGTCCTAACAAGGCTCAACTTTTCGTTCTCATGACTCATTAACACTAACAGATGTTGAAAGCAGCATGAAAGACCACATCATTCACTATATTCACTGCAAGAACCATATCTATACATCTTTGGGACTAGGAATCTGTTGGATTGCATTAGACAAAGAGTCTTTGATGATTTCTAGAGTTTCTCACAAGTATTTGATGGTTAATTACTCAAAAATGAGACCGTCTCTTCATTTCATCTTAACAAGACTCCAATTTTCGTTGTAATGACTCATTAACACTTAAAAATGTTGAAAGCACCCTGAATGATCACATGATTCACTATATTCATTGCAACAACGACATCTATACACCTTTGGGACTAGGAATCTGCTGGATTGCATTAAACAAAGAGTCTTTGATGATTTCTAACATTTCTCACAAGTCTTTAATGGTTAAGTACTCAAAAATGAGACCGTCTCTTCATTACATCTTAACAAGGCTAAAATTTTCGTTGTATTGACTCATTAACACTTAAAGATGATGAAAGCAACATGAAAGATCACATCATTCACTATATTCACTGCAACAACCACAACTATACACCTTTGGGACTAGGAATCTGTTAGATTGGATTAAACAATGAGTCTTTGGTGATTTCGAACGTATCTCACAAGTTTTTGACGGTTAATTATTCAAAAATGAGACCGTCTTTTGATTTCGTCTTAAGAAGGCTCCAATTTTCGTTGTAATGACTCATTAACACATAAAGATGTTGGAAGCAGCAAGAATGACCACCTCATTCACTATATTCACTGCAACAACCACATCTATACACGTTTGGGACTAGGAATCTGTTGGATTGCATTAAACAAAGAGTCTTTGATGATTTCTAGCATTTGTCACAAGTATTTGACGGTTAATTATTCAAAAACGAGACCGTCTCTTCATTTCGTCTTAACAAGGCTCCAATTTTCGTTGTAATGACTTATTAACACCTAAAGATGTAGAAAGCAGCATGAATGACCACATCCTATGTCAGCTTGGGGCTCCTCGTTGGCCTTCTCTGGGTCTAATGCCACCATCATAGCGTTCATTGCTTTCCGCTTGGGGCAGTCTTTCACCCAGTGTGGTCCGTCACAAATAAAACAGGGTCTAGGGGGATCACTTGAGTTGTGCTTACCCACAGACTTCTTCTCATGCTTGGTACGGCCACCTGAGGGTCTCTGCTGTCCACCCTCATTGCGGCCAGAATCCTGCTTCTTCTGTCCTGTTTTCTCTCCCCCACTTTTGCCAGAGTTTGGCTTCCTTCTCTTAGAGTGGGCCGAGTAGTTGATGGAGGTCTCCACAACGGCAATGGCAGCATCTAGGGTCTGCACATCATACCTCTCCAACTCGACACTCGCCCAATCTTTCAAGCTGTCTTTAAAGTAGAAGAGAACCTCTCTATTGGACATTTCAATTTCAAGCATAAGTGTAGTAAATTCCTTGATGTAGTCGGAAATACTACCTGTCTAGCTTAGGCAATGCAACTTTCCCCTCGCTTCGCTGTCAGCATGAATGACCACATCATTCATTATATTCACTGCAACAACCACATCTTTACACCTTTGGAACTAGGAATCTTCTGAATAACATTAAACAAAGAGTCTTTGAAGATTTCTAGCGTTTCTCACAAGTATTTGATGGTTAATTACTCAAAAATGAGACCGTCTCTTCATTTTGTCCTAACAAGGCTCAACTATTCGTTCTAATGGCTCATTCACACTTAAAGATCTTCAAAGCAGCATGGAAGACCACATCATTCATTATATTCACTGCAACAACCATATCTATACACCTTTAGGATTAGGAATCTATTGGATTGCATTAAACAAAGAGTTTTTGATGATTTCTAGCATTTCTCACAGGTATTTAATGGTTAATCACTCAAAAATGAGACCGTCTCTTTATTTCGTCTTAACAAGACTCCAATTTTTCTTGTAATGACTCATTAAAACTTAAAGATGTTGAAAGCAGCATGAATGACCACATCATTCACTATATTCACTGCAACAACCACATTTATACACCTTTGGGACAAGGAATCTGTTGGATTGCCTTAAACAAGGAGTCTTTGATGATTTCTAGCATTTCTCACAAGTAATTGATGGTTAATTACCCAAAAATGTGACCGTCTCTTCATTTTGTCCTAACAAGGCTCAACTTTTCGTTCTAATGACTCATTAACACCTAAAGATGTTGAAAGCAGCATGAAAGACCCCATCATTCACTATATTCACTACAACAACCACATCTATACACCTTTTGGACCAGCAATCTGTTGGATTGCATTAAACAAAGAGTCTGTGATGATTTCTGGCATTTCTCACAAGTATTTGATGGTTAATTACTCAAAAATGAGACCGTCTCTTCATTTTGTCTTAACAAGACTCCAATTTTCGTTGTAATGACTCATTAACACTTAAAGATGTTGAAAGCAGCATGAATGACCTCAGCATTCGCTATATTCACTGCAACAACCACATCTATACACCTTTGGGACAAGGAATTTGTTGAATTGCATTAAACAAAGAGTCTCTGATGATTTCTAGCCTTTCTCAAAAGCATTTGATGGTTAATTACTCAAAAATGAGACTGTCTCTTCATTTCATCTTAACAAGGCTCCAATTTTCGTTGTAATGACTCATTAACACTTAAAGATGATGAAAGCAGCATGAAAGATCACATCATTCTCTATATTCACTTCAAGAACCACATCTATACACCTTTGGGACTAGGAATCTGTTGAATTGCATTAAACAAAGAGTCTTTGATGATTTCTAGAGTTTCTCACAAGTATTTGATGGTTAATTACTCAAAAAAGAGACTATCTCTTCATTTCGTCTTAACAAGACTCCGATTTTCGTTGTAATGACTCATTAACACTTAAAGATGTTGAAAGCACCCTGAATGACCACATGATTCACTATATTCACTGCAACAACCACATCTACACACCTTTGGGACTAGGAATCTGTTGGATTGCATTAAACAAAGAGTCTATGATGATTTCTAATGTTTCTCACAAATATTTAATGGTTAAGTACTAAAAAATGAGACCATCTCTTCATTTCGACTTAACAAGGCTAAAATTTTGGATGTAATGACTCATTAACACTTAAAGATGATGAAAGCAGCATGAAAGATCCCATCATTCACAATACTCACTGCTACAACCCCAACTATACACCTTTGGGACTAGGAATCTGTTAGATTGCATTAAACAATGAGTTTTTTGGTAATTTCTAGCGTAACACACAAGTATTTGATGGTTAATTTTTTGAAAATGAGGCCGTCTCTTCATTTCGTCTTAACAAGGCTCCAATTTTCGTTGTAATGACTCATTAATACATAAAGATGTTGGAAGCAGCATGAATGACCACCTCATTCACTATATTCACTGCAACAACCATATCTATACACCTTTAGGACTAGGAATCTGTTGAATTGCATTAAACAAAGAGTCTTTGACGATTTCTAGCATTTTTCACAAGTATTGAATGGTTAATTACCCAGAAAAGAAACCGTTTCATCATTTCGTCCAAACAAGGCTCCACTTTTCGTTGTAATAACTCATTAACACTTATAGATGTTGAAAGCAGCATGAATGACCAAATCATTCACTATATTCACTGCAACAACCACATCTATAGACCTTTGGGACTAGGAATCTGTTGAATTTCTTTCAACATCTTTGATGATTTCTAGCGTTTCTCACAAGTTTTGACGGTTAATTACTCAAAAAGGAGACCGTCTCTTCATTTCATCTTAACAAGCCTCCAATTTTTGTTGTAATGACTCATTAACACTTAAAGATGTTGAAAGCAGCATGAATGACCACATCATTCACTATATTGACCGCAACAACCAGATCTATACACCTTTGGGACTAAGAATCTGTTGGATTGCATTAAACATTGAGTCTTTGGTGATTCCTAGCGATTCTCACAAGTATTTGATGGTTAATTATTCAAAAACAAGATCGTCTCTTCATTTCTTCTTAACAAGGCTCCAATTTTCATTGTAATGACTCATTAACACTAAAAGATGTTGAAAGTAGCATGAATGACCACATCATTCATTATATTCACTGCAACAACCACATCTATACACCTTTGGAACTAGGAATCTTATGAATGACATTAAACAAAGAGTCTTTGACGATTTCTAGCATTTCTCAGAAGTATTTGATGGTTAATTACTCAAAAATGAGACCGTCTCTTCATTTTGTCCTAACAAGGCACAACTTTTTGTTCTAATGACTCATTAATACTTAAAGATGTTGACAGCAGCATGAATGACCAAATCGTTCACAATATTCACTGCAACAACGACATCTATACACCTTTGGGACAAGGAATCTATTGAATTGCATTAAACAAAGAGTCATTGATGATTTCTAGCATTTCTCACAAGTATTTGATGGTTAGTTACTCAAAAATGAGACCGACTCTTCGTTTCGTCCAAACAAGGCTCCACTTTTTGTCGCAATGACTCATTAACACTTAAAGATCTTGAAAGCAGCCTGAATGACCAAATCATTCACTATATTCACTGCAAGAACCACATCTATACAACTTTGGGACAAGGAATCTATTGAATTGCGTTAAACAACGAGTTTTTGATGATTTCTAGCGTTTCTCACAAGTATTTGATGGTTAATTACTCAAAAATGCAACCGTCTCTTTATTTCGTCTTAACAAGGCTCCAATTTTCCTTGTAATCACTCATTAACACATGAAGATGTTGAAAGCAGCATGAATGACCACATGATTCACTATATTCACTGCAACAACCAGATCTATACACCTTTGGGACTAGGAATCTGTTGGATGGCATTAAACCAAGAGTCTTTGATGATTTCTAGTGTTTCTCACAAATATTTGATGGTTAATTACACAAAAATGAGACCGTCTCTTCATTTTGTCCTAACAACACTCAACTTTTCGTTCTAATCACTCATTAACACATAAAGATGTTGAAAGCAGCCTGAAAGACCACATCATTCACTATATTCACGGCAACAACCGCATCTATACACCTTTGGGACTAGGAATCTGTTGGCTTGCTTTAAACAATGAGTCTTTGGTGATTTCTACTGTATCTCACAAGTATTTGATGGTTAATTTTTCGAAAATGAGACCGTCTCTTCATTTCGTCTTAACAAGGCTCCAATTTTCCTTGTAATGACTCATTAACACATAAAGATGTTGGAAGCAGCATGAATGACCACATCATTCAGTATATTGACTGCGACAACCATATCTATACACCTTTGGGACTAGAAATCTATTGAATTGCATTAAACAAAGAGTCTTTGACGATTTCTAGCGTTTCTCACAAGTATTCAATGGTTAATTACCCAGAAAAGAAACTGTCTCTTCATTTTGTCGAAACAAGGCTCCACTTTTCGTTGTAATAACTCATTAACACTTAAAGATGATGAAACCAGCATGAACGACCAAATCATTCACTATATTCACTGCAACAACCACATCTATACACCTTTGGGACAAGGAATTTGTTGAATTGCGTTAAACAAAGAGTCTCTGATGATTTCTATCCTTTCTCACAAGTATTTGATGGTTAATTACACAAAAATGAGACCGTCTCTTCATTTCATCTTAACAAGACTCCAACTTTCATTGTAATGACTCATTAACACTTAAAGATGTTGAAAGCAGGATGAATGACCACATCATTCACGATATTCACTGCAACAACCACATCTATACACCTTTGGGACTAGGAATCTGTTGGATTCAATTAAACAAGGAGTCTTCGGTGATTTCTAGCATTTGTCACAAGTATTTGAAGGTTAATTTTTGAAAAATGAGTCCGTCTCTTCATTTCGTCTTAACAAGGCTCCAATGTTCGTTGTAATGACTCGTTAACACTTAAAGATGTTGGAAGCAGCATGAATGACCGTATCATTCACAATATTCACTGCAACAACCACATCTATACACCTTTGGGACTAGGAATCTGTTGGATTGCATTAAACAAAGAGTCTTTGATGATTTCTAGCGTTTCTTACAAATATTTGATGGTTAATTACTCAAAAATGAGACCGTCGCTTCATGTTGTCCTAACAACGCTCAACTTTTCGTTCTAATCACTCATTAACACTTAAAGATGTTCAAAGCAGCACGAATGACCACATGATTCACTATATTCACTGCAACAACCACATCTATACACCTTTGGGAGTAAGAATCTTTTGGATTGCATTAAACAAAGAGTCTTTGACGATTTCTAGCATTTCTCACAAGTATTTCATGCTTAATTACACAAAAATCAGACAGTCTCCTCATTTCGTCTTACCAAGACTCCAATTTTCGTTGTAATGACTCATTAACACTTAAAGATTTTGAAAGCAGCATGAATGGCCACATCATTCACTATATTCACTGCAACAACCACATCTATACACCATTGGGACTGGGAATCTGCTGGATTGTATTAAACAATGAGTCTTCGGCGATTTCTAGCGTTTCTCACAAGTATTTGGAGGTTAATTATTGAAAAACAAGGCCGTCTCTTCATTTCGTCTTAACAAGGCTCCAATGTTCGTTGTAATGACTCATTAACACTTAAAGATGTTGAAAGCAGCATGAATGACCACATGATTCACCATATTCACAGCAACAACTAGATCTATACACCTTTGGGACTAGCAATCGGTTGGATTGCATTAAACAAAGAGTCTTTGATGATTTCTAGCATTTCCCACAAATATTTGATGGTTAATTACTCAAAAATGAGACCGTCTCTTCATTTTGACCTAACAAGGCCCAACGTTTCGTTGTAATGACTGATTAACACTTAAAGATGTTGAAAGCAGCCTGAATGACCACATCATTCACTATATTCACTGCAACAGCCGCATCTATACACCCTTGGGACTAGGAATCTCTTGAATTGCATTAAACAAAGAGTCTTTGATGATTTCTAGCATTTCTCACAAGTATTTGATACTTAATCACTGAAAAATGAGACCGTCTCTTGATTTCGTCTGAAGAAGACTCCAATTTTCATTGTAATGACTCATTAACTCTTAAGGATGTTGAAAGCAGCATGAATGACCACATCATTCAGTATATTCACTGCAACAACCACCTCTATACACGTTTTGGACGGGGAATATGTTGGATTGCATAAAACAAAGAGTCTTTGATGATTTCTAGTGTTTCTCACACGTATTTGATGGTTAATTACTCAAAAATGAGACTGTCTCTTCATTTCGTCTTAACAAGGCTCCAATTTTCCTTGTAATGACTCACTAACACTTAAAGATGTTGAAAGCAGCATGAATGACCACATGATTCACTATATTCACTTCAACAACCAGATCTATACAGCTTTGGGACTAGGAATCTGTTGGATGGCCTTAAACCAAGAGTCTTTGATGATTTCTAGCGTTTCTCACAAATATTTGATGGTTAATTACTCAAAAATGAGACCGTCTCTTCATTTTGTCCTAACAACGCTCAACTTTTCGTTCTAATCACTCTTAACACTTAAAGATGTTGAAAGCAGCCTGAAAGACCGCATCATTCACTATATTCACGGCAACAACGGCATCTAGACACCTTCGGGACTAGGAATCTGTTGGATTGCACTAAACAATGAGTTTTTGGTGATTTCTAGCATTTCTCACAAGTATTTGACGGTTAATTATTCAAAAACGAGACCGTCTCTTCATTTTGTCTTAACAAGGCTCCAATCTTCATTGTAATAACTCATTAACACTTAAAGATATTGAAAGTAGCATGAATGACCACATCATTCAATATATTTGTTGCAACAACCACATCTAAACACCTTTGGGACTAGGAATCTGTTGAATTGCATTAAACAAAAAGTCCTTGATGATTTCTAGCATTTTTCACAAGTATTTGATGGTTAATTACTCAAAAATGAGACCGTCTCTTTATTTCCTCTTAACAAAACTCCAATTTTCGTTGTAATGACTCATTAACACTTAAAGATGTTGAAAGCAGCATGAATGACCACATCATTCACTATATTCACTGCAACAACCACATCTATGCAACTTTGGGACTAGGAATCTGTTGGATTGCATTAAACAATGTGTCTTCGGTGATTTCTAGCATTTCTCACTAGTATTTGAAGGTTAATTATTGACAAACGAGGCCGTCTCTTCATTTTGCCATAACAAGGCTCCAATGTTCGTTGTAATGACTGATTAACACTTAAAGATGTTGAAAGCAGCCTTAATGACCACATCATTCACTATATTCACTGCAACAACCACATCTATACACCTTCGGGACTAGGAATCTGTTGGATTGCATTAAACAAAGAGTCTTTGATGATTTCTAGTGTTTCTCACAAGTATTTGATACTTCATTACTCAAAAATGAGACTGTCTCTTCATTTCATCTTAACAAGCCTCCAATTTTCATTGTAATGACTCACTAACTCTTAAAGATGTTGAAAGGAGCATGAATGACCACATCATTCAGTTTATTCACTGCAACAACCACCTCTATACACGTTCGGGACTAGGAATCTGTTGGATTCCATTAAATAAAGATTCTTTGATGATTTCTAGCGTTTCTCACAAGTATTGATGGTTAATTACTCAAAAATGAGACCGTCTTTTCATTTTGACCTAACAAGGCCCAACATGTCGTTGTAATGACTCATTAACACTTAAAGATGTTGAAAGCAGCCTGAATGACCACATCATTCACTATATTCACTGCAACAACCACATCACTACACCCTTGGGACTAGGAATCTCTTGAATTGTATTAAACAAAGAGTCTTTGATGATTTCTAGCATTTCTCACAAGTATTTGATACTTAATCACTCAAAAATGAGACTGTCTCTTCATTTCGTCTTAACAAGACTCCAATTTTCGTTGTAATGACACATTACCTCTTAAAGATGTTGAAAGCAGCATGAATGACCACATCATTCAGTATATTCACTGCAACAACCAACTCTATACATGTTTGGGACTAGGAATCTGTTGGATTGCATTAAATAAAAAGTCTTTGAGGATTTCTAGCGTTTCTCACAAGTATTTGATGGTTAATTACTCAAAAATGAGACCGTCTCTTCATTTCGTCTTAACAAGACTCGAATTTTTGTTGTAATGACACATTAACACATAAAGATGTTGAAAGCAGCCTGAAAGACCACATCATTCACTATATTCACTGCAACAACCGCATCTACACACCTTTCGGACTAGGAATATGTTGTATTGCATTAAACAATGAGTCTTTGGTGATTTTTAGCGTTTCTCACAAGTAGTTGATGGTTAATTATTCAAAAACGAGACCGTCTCTTCATTTCGTCTTAACAAGGCTCCAATCTTCGTTGTAATGACTTATTAACACTTAAAGATATTGAAAGCAGCTTGAATGACCACATCATTCATTATATTCATTGCAACAACCACATCTAGACACCTTTGGGATTAGGAATCTGTGGAATTGCATTAAACAAAAAATCGTTGATGATTTCTAGCATCTTTCAGAAGTATGTGATGGTTAATTACTCAAAAATGAGACCGTCTCTTTATTTCCTCTTAACAATAATCCACTTTTCGTTGTAATGACTCATTAACACTTAAAGATGTTGAAAGCAGCATGAATGACCACATCCTTCACTATATTCACTGCAACAACCACATCTATACACCTTTGGGACTAGGAATCTGTTGGATTGCATTAAACAATGAGTCTTCGGTGATTTCTAGCGTTTCTCACCAGTATTTGATGGTTAATTATTGAAAAACGAGGCTGTCTCTTCATTTTGTCTTAACAAGGCTCCAATGTTCGTTGTAATGACTCATTAACACTTAAAGATGTTGAAAGCAGCATGAATGACCACATCATTCACTATATTCACTGCAACAACCACATCTATACACCTATGGGACTAGGAATCTGTTGGATTGCATTAAACAATGAGTATTCGATGATTTCTAGCATTTCTCACGAGTATTTGAAGGTTAATTATTGAAAAACAAGGCCGTCTCTTCATTTCGCCTTAACAAGGCTCCAATGTTCGTTGTAATGACTCATTAACACTTAAAGATGTTGAAAGCAGCATGAATGACCACATCATTCACTATATTCACTGCAACAACCACATCTATACACCTTTGGGACTAGGAATCTGTTGGATTGCATAAAAGAAAGAGTCTTTGATGATTTCTAGCGTTTCTCACAAATTTTTTATGGTTAATTACTCACAAATGAGACCGTCTCTTCATTTTGTCCTAAGAACGCTCAACTTTTCATTTTAATCACTCATTAACACTTAAAGATGTTGAAAGCAGGATGAAAGACCACATCATTCACTATATTCACTGCAACAACCACATCTATACACCTTTGGGACTAAGAATCTGTTGGATTGCATTAAACAAAGAGTCTTTGATGATTTCTAGCATTTCTCACAAGTATTTGATGGTTAATTACTCAAAAATGAGACCGTCTCTTCATTTCGTCTTAACAAGACTCGAATTTTTGTTGTAATGACACATTAACACATAAAGATGTTGAAAGCAGCCTGAAAGACCACATCATTCACTATATTCACTGCAACAACCGCATCTACACACCTTTCGGACTAGGAATATGTTGTATTGCATTAAACAATGAGTCTTTGGTGATTTTTAGCGTTTCTCACAAGTAGTTGATGGTTAATTATTCAAAAACGAGACCGTCTCTTCATTTCGTCTTAACAAGGCTCCAATCTTCGTTGTAATGACTCATTAACACTTAAAGATATTGAAAGCAGCTTGAATGACCACATCATTCATTATATTCATTGCAACAACCACATCTAGACACCTTTGGGATTAGGAATCTGTGGAATTGCATTAAACAAAAAATCGTTGATGATTTCTAGCATCTTTCAGAAGTATGTGATGGTTAATTACTCAAAAATGAGACCGTCTCTTTATTTCCTCTTAACAATAATCCACTTTTCGTTGTAATGACTCATTAACACTTAAAGATGTTGAAAGCAGCATGAATGACCACATCCTTCACTATATTCACTGCAACAACCACATCTATACACCTTTGGGACTAGGAATCTGTTGGATTGCATTAAACAATGAGTCTTCGGTGATTTCTAGCGTTTCTCACCAGTATTTGATGGTTAATTATTGAAAAACGAGGCTGTCTCTTCATTTCGTCTTAACAAGGCTCCAATGTTCGTTGTAATGACTCATTAACACTTAAAGATGTTGAAAGCAGCATGAATGACCACATCATTCACTATATTCACTGCAACAACCACATCTATACACCTATGGGACTAGGAATCTGTTGGATTGCATTAAACAATGAGTATTCGATGATTTCTAGCATTTCTCACGAGTATTTGAAGGTTAATTATTGAAAAACAAGGCCGTCTCTTCATTTCGCCTTAACAAGGCTCCAATGTTCGTTGTAATGACTCATTAACACTTAAAGATGTTGAAAGCAGCATGAATGACCACATCATTCACTATATTCACTGCAACAACCACATCTATACACCTTTGGGACTAGGAATCTGTTGGATTGCATAAAAGAAAGAGTCTTTGATGATTTCTAGCGTTTCTCACAAATTTTTTATGGTTAATTACTCACAAATGAGACCGTCTCTTCATTTTGTCCTAAGAACGCTCAACTTTTCATTTTAATCACTCATTAACACTTAAAGATGTTGAAAGCAGGATGAAAGACCACATCATTCACTATATTCACTGCAACAACCACATCTATACACCTTTGGGACTAAGAATCTGTTGGATTGCATTAAACAAAGAGTCTTTGATGATTTCTAGCATTTCTCACAAGTATTTGATGGTTAATTACTCAAAAATGAGACCGTCTCTTCATTTCGTATTAACAAGACTCGAATTTTTGTTGTAATGACTCATTAACACTTAAAGGTGTTGAAAGCAGCCTGAATGACCACATCATTCACTATATTCACTGCAACAACCACATCTATACACCCTTGGGACTAGGAATCTCTTCAATTGCATTAAACAAAGAGTCTTTGATGATTTCTAGCATTTCTCACTAGTGTTTGATACTTAATTACACAAAAATGAGACCGTCTCTTCATTTCGTCCTAACAAGCCTCCATTTTTCATTGTAATGGCTCATTAACTCTTAAAGATGATGAAAGCAACATGAATGACCACATCATTCAGTATATTCACTGCAGCAACCACCTCTATATACGTTCGGGACTAGGAATCTGTCGGATTGCTTTAAATAGGGAGTCTTTGATGATTTCTAGCGTTTGTCACATGTATTTGATGGTTAATTACTCAAAAATGAGACCGTCTCTTCATTTCGTCTTAACAAGGCTCCAATTTTCCTTATAATGACTTATTGACACTTAAAGATGTTCAAAGTAGCATGAATGACCTCATGATTCACTATATTCCCTGCAACAACCACATCTATACACCTTTGGGACTAGGAATCTGTCGGATTGCATTACACAAAGAGTCTTTGATGATTTCTAGTGTTTCTCACAAATATTTGATGGTTAATTACTCAAAAATGAGACCGTCTCTTCATTTTGACATAACAACGCTCAACTTTTCGTTCTAATCACTCATTAACACTTAAAGATGTTGAAAGCAGCCTGAAAGACCACATCATTCACTATATTCACTCCAACAACCACATCTATACACCTTTGGGACAAGGAATGTGCTGTATTGCTTTAAACAATGAGTCTTTGGTGAATTCTAGAGTTTCTCACAAGTATTTCACAGTTAATTATTCAAAAATGAGACCGTCTCTTCATTTCGTCTTAACAAGGCTCCAATCTTCGTTGTAATGACTCATTAACACTTAAAGATATTGAATGCAGCATGAATGACCACATCATTCATTATATTCATTGGAACAACCACATCTAGAGACCTTCGGGACTAGGAATCTGTTGAATTGCATTAAAGAAAAAGCCTTTGATGATTTCTAGCATTTTTCACAAGTATTTGATGGTTAATTACTCAAAAATGAGACCGTCTCTTTATTTCCTCTTAACAAGAATCCACTTTTCGTCGTAATGACTCATTAACACTTAAAGATGTTGAAAGCAGCATGAATGACCACATCCTTCACTATATTCACTGCAACAACCACATCTATACACCTTTTGGACTAGGAATCTGTTGGATTGCATTAAACAATGAGTATTCGATGATTTCTAGTATTTCTCACTAGTATTTGAAGGTTAATTATTGAAAAACGAGGCCGTCTCTTCATTTCGTCTTAACAAGGCTCCAATGTTCGTTGTAATGATTCATTAACACTTAAAGATGTTGAAAGCAGCATGAATGACCACATCATTCACTATATTCACTGCAACAAGCACATCTATAAACCTTTGGGACTAGGAATCTGTTGGATTGCATAAAACAAAGAGACTTTGATAATTTCTAGCGTTTCTCAGAAATATTTGATGGTTCATTACTCACAAATGAGACCGTCTCTTCATTTTGTCCTAACAACGCTCAACTTTTCGTTCTAATCACTCATTAACACTTAAAGATGTTGAAAGCGGCATGAAAGACCACATCATTGACTATATTCACAGCAACAACCACATTTATACACCTTTGAGACTAAGAATCTGTTGGATTGCATTAAACAAAGAGTCTTTGATGATTTCTAGCATTTCTCAGAAGTATTTGATGGTTAATTACTCAAAAATGAGACCGTCTCTTCGTTTCGTCTTAACAAGACTCGAATTTTTGTTGTAATGACTCATTAACTCGTAAAGATGTTGAAAGCAGCCTGAAAGACCACATCATTCACTATATTCACTGCAACAACCGCATCTATACACCTTTGGGACTAGGAATATGTTGTATTGCATTAAACAATGAGTCTTTGGTGATTTCTAGCGTTTCTCACAAGTATTTGACGGTTAATTAGTCAAAAAGGAGACCGTCTCTTCATTTCGTCTTAACAAGGCTCCAATCTTCGTTGTAATGACTCATTAACACTTAAAGATATTGAAAGCAGCATGAATGACCACATCATTCATTATATTATTTGCAACAACCACATCTATACACCTTTGGGACTAGGAATCTGTTGAATTGCATTAGACAAAGAGTCTTTGATGATTTCTAGCATTTTTCACTTGTATTTGATGGTTATTTACTCAAAAATGAGACCGTCTCTTTATTTCCTGTTAACAAGACTCCACTTTTTGTTGTAATGACTCATTAACACTTGAAGATGTTGAAAGCAGCTTGAATGACCACATCATTCATTATATTCATTGCAACAACCACATCTATACACCTTTGGGACTAGGAATCTGTTGAATTGCATTAAACAAAGAGTTTTTTATGATTTCTAGCTTTTCTCACAAGTATTTGATGGTTAATTACTCAAAAATGAGACCGTCTCTTCATTCCGCTCTAACAAGGCTCCAATTTTCATTGTAATGACTCATTAACACCTAAAGATGTTGCAAGCAGCATGAATGACAACATCATTCACTATATTCACTGCAACAACCACATCTATACACCTTTGGGACTTGGAATCTGTTGAATTGCATGAAACAAAGAGTCTTTGATGATTTGTAGTGTTTCTCACATGTATTTGATGGTTAGTTACTCAAAAAGGAGACCATCTCTTCATTTCGTCCTAACAAGCCTCCAATTTTCATTGTAATGACTCGTGAACACTTAAAGATGTTGAAAGCAGCATCATTCCCTATATTCACTGCAACAACCTCATCTATACACCTTTGGGACTACGAATCTGTTGAATTGCCTTTAGCAAGGAGTCTTTGATGATTTCTAGCGTTTCTTCATTTTGATGGTTAATAACTCAAAAATCAGACCGTCTCTTCATTTTGACCTAACAAGGCCCAACGTTTCGTTGTAATGACTCATTAACACTTAAAGATGTTGAAAGCAGCATGAATGACCAAATCATTCACTATATTCACTGCGACAACCACATCTATACACCTTTGGGACAAGGAATCTGTTGAATTGCAATAAACAAAGAGTCTTTGATGATTTCTAGCGTTTCTCACAAGTATTTGATGCTTAATTACTCGAAAATGAGACCGTCTCTTCATTCCGCTCTAACAAGGCACCACTTTTCGTTGTCATGACTCATTAACACTTAAAGATGTTGAAAGCAGCTTGAATGACCACATGATTCAGTATATTCACTGCAACAACCACATCTATACACCGTCGGGACAAGGAATCTGTTGAATTGCATTAAACAACGAGTCTTTGATGATTTCTAGTGTTTCTCACAAGTATTTGATGGTTAAATACTGAAAAATGAGAACGTCTCTTCATTTCGTCTTAACAAGACTCCAATTTTTGTTGTAATGACTCATTAACACATAAGATGTTGAAAGCAGCCTGAATGAACACATCATTCACAATATTCACTTCAAGAACCACATCTATACACCATTGGGACGAAGAATCTGTTGAATTGCATTAAACAAAGAGTCTTTGATGATTAGTAGCGTTCCTCACAAGTATTTGACGGGTAATTATTCAAAAATGAGATTGTCTCTTCATTTCGTCTTAAGAAGGCTCCAATTTTCGTTGTAATGACTCATTAACACATAAAGATGATGAAAGCAGCCTGAATGACCACATCATTAACTATACTCACTGCAACAACCACATTTATACACCTTTGGGACTAGGAATCCGTTGAATTGCATTAAACAAAGTGTCTTTGACGATTTCTAGTATTTCTCACAAGTATTTGATGGTTAATTACTCAAAAATGAGACCAACTCTTCGTTTAGTCCTAACAAGGCTCCACTTTTCGTTGTAATGACTCATTAACGCTTAAAGATGTGGAAAGCAGCATGAATGACCAAATCATTCACTATATTCACAGCAACAACCACATCTATACACCTTTGGGGCAAGGATTCTGTTGAATTGCATTAAACAAAGAGTCTTCGATGATTTCAAGCATTTCTCACAAGTATTTGATGGTTAATTACTCAAAAATGAGACAGTCTCTTCATTTCGTCTTAACAAGACTCCACTTTTCGTTGTATTGACTTATTAAGACTTAAAGATGTTGAAAGCAGCATGAATGACAACATCATTCACTATATTCACTGCAACAACCACATCTGTACACCTTTGGGACATGGAATTAGTTGAATTGCATTAAACAAAAACTCTTTGATGATTTCTAGCCTTACTCACCAGTATTTGATGGTTAATTCCTTGCAAACAAGGCTCAATTTTTCGTAGTAATGACTCATTAACACTTAAAGATTTTGAAAGCAGCCTGAATGACCACATCATTAACTATATTCACAGCAACAACCACATCTATACACCTTCGGGACTAGGAATCTGTTGAATTGCATTAAACAAAGAGTCTTTGACGATTTCTAGCGTTTCTCACATGTATTTGACAGTTAATTCTTAAAAAATGAGACTGTCTCTTCATTTCATCTTAGCAAGGCTCCAATTGTCGTTGTAATCACTCATTAACACTTAAAGATGATGAAAGCAGCTTGAATGATCACATTATTCACTATATTCACTGCAACAACCACTTCTATACACCTTTGGGACTAGGAATCTGTTGAATTGCATTAAACAAAGAGTCTTTGATGATTTCTTGTGTTTCTCACAAGTATTTCATGGTTAATTACTCAAAAATGAGACCGACTCTTCGTTTCGTCCAAATAAGGCTCCACTTTTCATTGTAATGACTGATTAACAGTTAATGAAGTTGAAAGCAGCATGAATGACCAAATCATTCACTATATTCACTGTAACAACCACATCTATACACCTTTGGTACAAGGAATCTGTTGAATTGCATTAAACAAAGAGTTTTTGATGATTTCTAGCGTTTCTCACAAGTATTTGATGGTAAATTACTCAAAAATGAGACCGTCTCTTCATTTCGTCCTAACAAGGCTCCACTTTTTGTTGTAATGACTCAATAATACTTAAAGATGTCGAAAGCAGCATGAATGACCACATGATTCACTATATTCACTGCAACAACCATATTTGTACACCCTTGGGACTAGGAATCCATTGATTTGCATTAAACAAAGAGTCTTCGATGATTTCTAGCATTTGTCACAAGTTTCTGATACTTAATTACTCAAAAATGAGGCTGTCTCTTCATTTCGTCTTAACAAGCCTCCAATTTTCGTTGTAATGACTCATTCACACTTAAAGATGTTGAAAGCAGCATGAATGACCACATCATTCAGTATATTCACTGCAACAACCACATCTATACACTGTTGGGACAAGGAATCTGTTGAATTGCATTAAACAAGGAGTCTTTGGTGATTTCTAGCGTTTCTCTCAAGTATTTGATGGTTAATTACTCAAAAATGAGACCATCTCTTCATTTCATCATAACAAGACTCCAATTTTCGTTGTAATGACTCATTAACACCTAAGATGTTGAAAGCAGCCTGAATGAACAAATTATTCACAATATTCACTGCAACAACCACATCTATACACCATTGGGACAAGGAATTTGTTGAATTGCATTAAACAAAGAGTCTTTGATGATTATTAGCGTTCCTCATAAGTATTTGACGGTTAATTATTCAAAAACGAGACCGTCTCTTCATTTCGTCTTAACAAGGCTCCAATTTTCGTTGTAATGCCCATTAACACTTAAAGATGATGAAAGCTGCCTGAATGACCACATCATTAACTATATTCACTGCAACAACCATATCTATACACCTTTGGGCCTAGGAATCTGTTGAATTGCATGAAACAAAGAGTCTTTGATGATTTCTAGCGTTTCTCACAAGTATTCAATGGTTAATTACCCAGAAAAGAAACCGTCTCTTCATTTCATCCAAACAAGGCTCTACTTTTTGTTGTAATCACTCATTAACACTTAAAGATGTCAAAAGCAGCATGAATGACCACATCATTCACTATATTCACTGCAACAACCACATCTATACACCTTTGGGACTAGGAATCTGGCGAATTCCATTAAACAAAGAGTCTTTGATGATTTCTAGCGTTTCTTACAAGTATTTGATGGTTAACTACTCAAAAATGAGGCCGACTCTTCGTTTCGTCCTAACAAGGCTCGACTTTTTGTTGTAATGACTCATGAACACTTAAAGATGTCGAAAGCAGCATGATTGACCAAATCATTTACTATATTCACTGCAACAACCACATCTGTACACCTTTGGGACAAGGAATCTATTGAATTGCATTTAACAAGAAGTCTTTGATGATTTCTACATTTCTCACAAATATTTGATGGTTAATTACTAAAAAATGAGACCGTCTCTTCATTTCGTCTTAACAAGACTCTACTTTTCATTGTAATGACTCATTAACACTTAAAGATGTTGAAAGCAGCATGAATGACCGCATCATTCACTATATTCACTGCAACAACCACATCAATATACCTTTGGGACAAGGAATCTGTTGAATTGCATTAAACAAAGAGTCTTTGATGATTTCTATTGTTTCTCACAAGTATTTGATGGTTAATTACTAAAAAATGAGACCGTCTCTTCATTTCGTCCTAACAAGGCTCCACTTTGGGACTAGGAATCTGCTGAATTGCTTTAAAAAAAGAGTCTTGGATGATTACTAGCGTTTCTCACAAGTATTTGATGCTTAATTACTAAAAAATGAGACCGTTTCTTCAATTCTTCCTCACAAGGCTCCACTTTTTGTTGTAATGACTTATTAACACTTAAAGACGTTGAAAGCAGCAAGAATGACCGCATCATTCACTATATTCACTGCAACAACCACATCTATACACTTTCAGAACTAGGAATCTGTTGAATTGGATTAAACAAAGTGTCTTTGATGATTTCTAGCGTTTCTCACAAATATTTGATGGTTAATTACTCAAAAATGAGACCGTCTCTTCATTTCATCCTAACAAGGCTCGACATTTCGTTGTAATGACTCATTAACACTTAAAGATGTTGAAAGCAGCCTGAATGACCACATCATTCACTGTATTCACTTCAACAACCACATCTATAATCCTTTGGGACTACGAATCTGTTGAATTGCATTAAACCAAGAGTCTCTGATGATTTCTAGAGTTTCTCACAAGTATTTGACGGTTAATTACTCAAAAATGATACTGTATCTTCATTTCATGCTAACAAGGCACCACTTTTCGTTGTAGTGGCTCATTAACACTTAAAGATGTTGAAAGCTGCATGAATGACCACACTATTCACTATATTCACTGCAACAACCACATCTATACACGTTTGCATTAAACCAAGAGTCTCTGATGATTTCTAGCGTTTCTCACAAGTATTTCATGGTTAATTACTCAAAAATGGGACTGTCTCTTGATTTCTTCCAAACAAGGCTCCACTTTTCGTTGTAATGACTCATTAACACTTAAAGATGTTGAAAGCAGCATGCAAGACCACATCATTCACTATATTCACTGCGACAACCACATCTATCCACCTTTGGGACTAGTAATCTTTTGAATTGCATTCAACAAAGATTCTTTGATGATTTCTAGCATTTCTCACAATTATTTGATGGCTAATTACTCAAAAATGAGACCATCTCTTTATTTCATCCTAACAAGGGTCGACTTTTCGTTGTAATGACTCATTAACACTTAAAGATGTTGAAAGCAGCATGAAAGACCACATCATTCAGTATATTCACTGCAACAACCACATCTATACACCTTTGGGGCTAGGAATCTGTTGAATTGCATTCAACAAACAGTCTTTGTTGATTTCTAGCATTTCTCACAAGTATTTGATGGTTAATTACTCAAAAATGAGACCATCTCTTCATTTCGTCCTAACAAGGCTCCACTTTTCGTTGTAATGACTCATTAACACTTAAAGATGTTGAAAGCAGCATGGATGACCACATCATTCACTATATTCACTGTAACAACCATATGTATACACCTTTGGGACAAGGAATCTGTTGAATTACTTTAAACAAAGAGTCTTTGTTGATTTCTAGTGTTTCTCACAAGTATTTGATGCTTAATTACTAAAAAATGAGACCGTCTCTTCCTTTTGTCCTAACAAGGCTCCTCTTTCCATTGTAATGACTCATTAACACTTAAAGATCTTGAAAGCAGCATGTATGACCACATCATTCACTAAATTCATTGCAACAACCACATCTACACACCTTTGGGACTATTAAACAAAGAGTCTTTGGTGATTTCTACCATTTCTCACAAGTATTTGATGCTTAATTACTCAAAAATTAGGCCGTCTCTTCATTTCGTCCAAACAAGGCTCCACATTTCATTGCAATGACTCATTAACACTTAAAGGTGTTGAAAGCAGCATGAATGACCACATCATTCACTATATTCACTGCAACAACCACATCTATAAACCTTACGGACTAAAAACCTGTTGAATTGCATTAAACCAAGAGTCTTGGATGATTTCTGGCATTTCTCCCAAGTATTTGATGGTTAATTACTCAAAAATGAGATCGTCTCTTCATTTCATCCTAACAAGGCTCCACTTTTCGTTGTAATGACTCATTAACACTTAAAGATGTTGAAAGCAGCATGAATGACCACATCATTCACTATATTCATAGCAACAACCATATCTATACGCCTTTGGGACTAGGAATCTGTTGAGTTGCATTAAACAAAGTGTCTTTGATGATTTCTAGCGTTTCTCCCAAGTATTTGATGCTTAATTACTCAAAAATGACACCGTCTCTTCATTCCAGCCTAAGAAGGCTCCACTTTTCATTGTCATGATTGATTAACATTTAAAGATCTTGAATTGCATTCAACAAAGAGTCTTTGATGATTTCTAGCATTTTTGACAAGTATTTGATGGTTAATTACTCAAAAATGAGACCGTCTCTTCATTTCATCCTAACAAGGCTCAACTTTTCGTTCTAATCACTCATTAACACTTAAAGATGTTGAAAGCAGCATGAATGACCACATCATTCACTATATTCACTACAACAACCACATATATACACCTTTGGGACTAGGAATCTGTTGAATTGCTTTAAACAAAGAGTCTTTGATTATTTCTAGCGTTTCTAACAAGTATTTGATGCTTAATTACTCAAGAATAAGATCGTCTCTTCATTCTATCCTAACAAGGCTCCACTTTTCATTGTAATTACTCATTAACATTTAAAGATGTTGAAAGCAGCATGAATGACCACATCATTCACTATATTCATTGCAACAACCTCATCTATACACCATTAGGACTAGGAATCTGTTGAATTGCCTTAAACAAAGAGTGTTTGATGATTTCTAGCATTTCTCACAAGTATTTTATTCTCTAATTACCCAAAAAAGAGACCGTTTCTTCATTTCGTCCTAACAAGGCTCAACTTTTCCTTCTAATCACTCATTTACACTTAAAGATGTTGAGAGCAGGATGAATGGCCACATCATTCACTATATTCACTGCAACAACCACATCTATACTCCTTTGGGACTAGGAATCTATTTAATTGCATTAAACAAAGTGTCTTTGATGATTGCTAGTGTTTCTCACAAGTATTTGATGCTTAATTACTCAAAAATGAGACCGTCTCTTCATTTCGTCCAAACAAGGCTCCACTTTTCGTTGTAATGACTCATTAACACTTAAAGATGTTGAAAGCAGCATTAATGACCACATCATTCACTCTATTCACTGCAACGACCACATCTATAGACCTTTGGGACTAGGAATCTGTTGAATTGCATTAAACAAAGAGTCTTTGATGATTTATAGCGTTTCTCACAAGTATTTGATGGTTAATTACTCAAAAATGAGACTGTCTCTTCATTTTGTCCTATCAATGACTTATTAACACTTAAAGATATTGAAAGCAGCATGAATGACCACATCGGTCACTATATTCACTGTAATAACCACATCTATACACCTTTGGGACTAGGAATATGTTGAATTGCATTAAACAAAGAGTCTTTGATGATTTCTAGCATTTCTAACAAGTATTTGATGCTTAATTACTCAAGAATAAGACCGTCTCTTCATTCCGTCCTAACAAGGCTCCACTTTTCGTTATAATGACTCATTAACATTTAAAGATGTTGAAAGCAGCATGAATGACCACATCATTCTCTATATTCACTGCAACAACCTCATCTATACACCATTAGGACTCGGAATCTGTTGAATTTCATTAAATAAAGAGTGTTTGATGATTTATAGATTTTCTCGCAAGTATTTTATTCTCTAATTACTCAAAAAAGATACCATTTCTTCATTTCTTCCTAACAAGGCTCCACTTTTCGTTGTAATGACTCATTAACACTTAAAGATCTTGAAAGGAGCCTGTATGACCCCGTCATTCACTATATTCACAAGAACATCCACATCTATACATCTTTGGGACTAGGAATCTGTTGAATTGCATTCAACACAGAGTCTTTGATGATTTCTAGCATTTCTCACAAGTATTTGATGGTTAATTACTCAAAAATGAGATCGTCTCTTCATTTTGTACTAACAAGGCTCCGCTTTTCGTTGTAATGACTCATTTACACTTAAAGATGTTGAAAGTAGCATGAATGACCACATCATTCACTATATTCACTGCAACAACCACACCTATACACCTTTGGGACTACGGATCTGTTGAATTGCATTAAACAAAGAATGTTTGATGATTTCTAGCGTTTCTCAGAGGTATTTGATTCTTAATTACTCAAAAAAGAGGCCGTTTCTTAATTTCTTCCTAACAAGGCTCCACTTTTTGTTGTAATGACTCATTAACACTTAAAGATCTTGAAAGCAGCTTGTATGGCCCCGTCATTCACTATATTCACCGCAACTGCCACATCTATACACCTTTGGGAGTAGGAATCTGTTCAATTGCATTCACCAAAGAGTCTTTGATGATTTCTAGTGTTTCTCACAAGTATTTGATGCTTAATTACTCAGAAATGAGTCTGTCTCTTCATTTCATCCTAACAAGGCTCCACTTTTTGTTATAATGACTCATTAACACTTAAAGATGTTGAAAGGAGCATGAAAGAGCACATCATTCACTATATTCACTGCAACAACCACATCTATACACCTTTAGGACTAGGAATCTGATGAGAATCATGGCGATGATGGGTGGAAGGCGTCAATAGATCCAAGAGGTCCATTCCACATTCCAGAAGGCCCAATAACACAAGCTAGAGCTTCAATGGATGCAAGAGGTCCATTGCACGTTCCAGAAGGCCCAATAACATGAGATCGAGCTTCAATGGATGCAAGAGGTCCATTGGACATTCCAAAAGGCCCAATAACATGAGCTAGGGCCAAAAAGATTAAAGAAGTACTAAATGGGCTGATTCTAGACATTCAAGCCAACCAGGCTTCAAATGCTGTGAATTCAAGTTTTAAAGAAAGTCCAGGCCTAATTAATATAATTTGGATACTTAATGGGTCAGACTAGGTAATAGAATTCACTCCTAAATAGGAGTTCATTGTATCTACTGGAATTTGTCCGAAATTACTCCAAAAGAAGGATTTCTCCTAATTTGGAATTTTGCCTCTTTAGGATTGCCATCTTATCCTATAAATATGCACCCCTTGTAAGCTCTGGAAATCAGACAACTTTGAGTGAAATAAAAAGCAAGGGTTTTCTCCCTCGGTTCTTTGAGAACTAAAGAACTTATCAAGAGGTACTTCTTGTTGTGGCGTTCAAATTGACTTATCACTCCCAATTCCTTTCTTTTTTGGAGTGTGGCGTCCATATCCTCCTTCAATACCCTAGGTTCATGTTCCTTCGAATATTGGGTCTAGGGTTTGTGTTATTAAACTCTGATTTAGCTTTCCTAGTTGTTCTTTGATTCATTGTGTGCGTTGGGTCCCTAAGCCACGTCTTTTTGGGGTTTTTCCGCATCAGTTGGTATCAGAGCCTAGCTCTAAATCAGGTTGAATCCACTCACTTTTCAATTTTCTACCTTGTGATTTATTTATTTCGATTCAATTTGTCTATTATGTGCATTACAATTCGAATGCATAAATCTGTTTGTTTGCAATCCTTCTCAATGTGCTAATTTCAATTCCAATTGTTGTATCTAAGTGTTCTATTATTGTTTTGTGTTGAGCAAAAGAAAAAGAAAAAAAAAAGAAGGATCAACGAAAAAAAAAGAAAAGAAAAAGAAAAAGAGAAAGAAGAAAAGAAAGAAAACATCAAATTCAAGTTATTGATAAAGTTAACAATTTGATCATATTGGTCACAATAATAACAAAGTTTTCTTGCTAAACTCCAATTCTACCATCCATTTTCCTATCTTGTTACCCAAATTTGTCCTCTAAATTTAACTTCCCCTATCCTGATTCTTTTTGTGTGTTTAGTTCAATTTGTTTGCCTTGATATCCTTTTTTGTTTTTTTAATTCCTTGTTCTCCAATTTGTTCAATTCTACGCCATTTATCTTATTCTGTTCAAAATTAATACTCTTGATTTACCTTGTTTGGTTCATTATAGAGCTGAAAGGAGAAATCCAAGTGGTAAAAGGCAAGAGTGAAAGTTCATATAAAGAAAAAGCCATAAAGAGTGTAAACATGAGAGAGTGTGACACCTTCTTTTGAGTGAAACACGGGAGGGAGTGCTCTGTGAGGTATCTTATTATTTTGTGTAGAAGTAATACTATGACATCCAAAGACAAAGGTGCAGCTCAGGAGGGAGCTGGTGATGTGTCCTTCATGATCAAAGCTATGGAACAACAATTTGAGTGTATGAATACCAGATTTGATGATATGACGGAGAGGATGGAGGAGCAATCTAATACTATAGCAGAGTTGCAAAGGAGGTATGGGGAGTATGAGGCTCCTAAAGCAAGAAGGCAGTTGAGACATGCCTATGACCATGAAGATGATGTAGAAGATGATGAAATTGACGACCAAACCACTGTGGTCTGAACTGCTAACAATAGAAGGGATCAAAGAGAATTTGGCAGGAAAGGTACCTATGACCATAATTTGGGTAGTATTAAAATGACAATTCCTCCATTCCAAGGTAAGAATGATCCTGATGCATACCTAGAATGGGAGAAGAAGGTTGAATTGGTTTTTGACTGCCATAACTATTCTGAGGAGAAAAAGGTAAAGCTTGCTGCAGTTGAATTCACTGATTATGCTATTATTTGGTGGGATCAACTTGTTTTGACTAGGAGAAGGAATCGTGAGTACCAAAGGCTGCAAGGGCTCACTCAGGGCACCAAAAGTGTGGAGGATTACCACAAGGAGATGGAGATTACCATGATTCGGGCAAATGTAGAAGAAGATAGAGAAATAACCATGGCTCGATTTCTGCAAGGGCTAAATAGGGACATAGCAAACGTGGTTGAATTGCAACACTATGTGGAATTAGAAGACATGGTGCAAATAGCCATGAAAGTTGAAAGGCAACTCAAACGAAAGGGTTCCACATGATTTGGGTAGAACTCAGGACTTACCTCATCTGGGAAGCCAAATTGGAATAAAAGGGATGAGATGACCAACTACAAGTCCAAAGCTGAGCTATCAAAGTACAAGAATATGGGTTCTAGCAAGGAGGTAGGTAATTCTGACCCCCAACCAAGTAGAAATAGAGATGTTAAATGTTTAAAGTGTTTGGGCAGGGGTCACATTGTATCTCAATGTCCAAATAAGCATGTAATGATCTTGAGAAGTAATGGTGATGTTGAAACTGAAAGTGAATCAGATGATGATTCTATGCCATCATCAGAGGTGAAAGTGATGGAGAGGAGTATCCGGTTAATGGAGTAGCTCTCGTTACAAGGTGAGCATTGAATGTGCAAGTAAAGGAAGAAAATGAGGTGCAACAAGATAACATCTTTCAGACGAGGTGTCTCATCAAAGATAAGGTATGTAGTATGATTATTGATGGTGGGAGTTGCACTAATGTTGCTAGCACAACTATGGTTGAGAAGCTGGATTTACCCACTATGAAGCATCCTAGGCCATATAAGCTTCAATGGTTGAATGAGAGTGGTGAAGTCAAGGTAAATAAGCAAGTGCTCATATCATTTTCTATCAAAAGTTATCGTGATGAAATTTTATGTGATGTTGTACCTATGCATGTGGGCCATATTCTATTAGGAAGACCATGGCAATTTGACAGGTGAGTTATGTGGGATGGCTTCAAGAATCGATATTCCTTTGTAATGAATGAAAAACCTGTCACTCTTGTACCATTATCACCTCAACAAGCTTATGAGGATCAATTAAGGATTAAAAATGAGAGTGAACAGAAAAAGAAGATTGATAAAAATGAAAAGAGAGGAGAAAACATGATGACACAAGAGAAACAGAAGAAAAGAGAAAGTTTCTATGCAAAAGAGAGTGATGTCAAAAGAGCATTCTATGCCAAACAACCTATGATTGTACTTCTGTACAAGGAGGCTTATTTTAACACTAACAAGTTTGACCCATCTTTGCCTATTGTTGTTTTTGCTCTATTGCAGGAATTTGAAGATGTATTCCCTGATGATGTTCCAAGTGGATTGTTACCTAGTAGAGGAATTGAGCATCAAATTGATTTCATCCCAGGTGCATCCATCCCTAATCGGCCAGCATATAAGAGTAATCCTGAGGAGACAAAGGAGCTTCAAAGGCAGGTTGAGGAGCTTATTTCCAAAGGATATGTGAGGGAAAGCATGAGTCCATGTGTTGTTCCTATTTTACTTGGAGGATGTGTGTTGATTGTCGAGCAATCAACAAAATCACTGTAAAGTATCATCACCCTATACCTAAATTAGATGACATGTTGGATGAATTGCATGGTTCTTGTGTCTTTTCTAAGATTGATTTGAAAAGTGGATATCATCAGATTAGGATGAGAGAGGAAGATGAGTGGAAAACAGCTTTCAAAACTAAGTACAGTTTGTATGAATGACTTGTTATGCCATTTGGTCTCACTAATGCACCAAGCACTTTTATGCGACTAATGAATCATGTTTTGCATCCATTCATTGGTAAATTTGTGGTTGTGTATTTTGATGATATTTTGGTCTATAGTAAAACCCTAGAAGAGCATCTTGATCATTTACGTTCTATTGTAAATGTTTTACGTTCTGAGAAATTGTATGCTAACTTAAAGAAATGTTCTTTTTGTACTAATCAGATCACATTTCTTGGCTATATTGTGAGTTCTAAAGGTGTTGAGGTTGACAAGGAAAAAGTTAAGGCAATTCGTGATTGGATTACACCTAAGTCAATTAGTGATGTGCGTAGCTTTCATGGTCTAGCTAGTTTCTATAGACGCTTTGTTAGGGACTTTAGCACCATTGCTGCACCACTCACTGAGCTTATCAAAAAGAACACAAATTTTAAGTGGGGTAGTGACCAAGAGAAGGCTTTTAATTGCATCAAGGAAAAATTAAGTTCTGCACCCCTACTTGCTTTACCTAACTTTGAAAAAGCTTTTGAGATTGAGTGTGATGCTTCAGGTATTGGCATCGGAGCTGTTTTGATGCAGGAAAGGCACCCAATTGCTTACTTCAGTGAAAAGCTAAGTGGAGCAAGCCTTAATTATCCTACTTATGATAAAGAGATGTATGCATTGGTACGGGCTTTGGAGACATGACAACATTACCTTTGGCCCAAGGAGTTTGTCATCCATACTGACCATGAATCGTTGAAGCACTTGAAGGGACAAGGAAAGTTGAACAAAAGACATGCCAAGTGGATTGAATTCATTGAGACCTTTCCCTACAACATCAAATATAAACAAGGTAAGGACAATGTGGTATCTGATGCATTATCTCACAGGTATGCCCTTATCTCTACATTACTGCAAACTTATTAGGATTTGAACATATTAAAGATTTATATGTGAATGATCTGGACTTTGCTAACGTGTATGGAGCATGTGAGAAGTCAGCCTTTGAGAAGTTTTATAGGCACAAGGGTTTCTTATTTAGGGAAAATCGTTTATGCATGCCTATGAGTTCTTTAAGGGAGTTGGTTGTAAGAGAAGCTCATGAGGGTGGTCTAATGGGTCATTTTGGAGTTAAGAAAACCCTAGATGTCCTAAATGAACACTTCTTTTGGCCATGCATGAAATGTGATGTTGAGAGGATATGTGAGAAATGCATAACATGCAAACAAGCTAAATCTAGAGTTTTACCTAATGGCTTGTATACCCCTTTACCCATATCTAGCCATCCCTGGGTTGATTTATCGGTGGACTTTGTACTAGGATTGCCATGAACAAAAAAGGGTAAGGATTCTGTATTTGTTGTTGTTGACAAATTTTCAAAGATGGCACACTTCATCCCATGTCATAAAACTGATCATGCAAACAATGTGGCTGACTTGTTCTTTAGAGAAGTAGTACATTTACATGGCATGCCACGGAGCATTGTTTTAGACCGAGATGCAAAGTTCTTAAGCTACTTCTAGAAGACTTTGTGGGGTAAGTTAGGTACTAAGTTATTGTTATCCACAAACTAATGGGCAAACTGAGGTGGTTAATCGAACTCTTTCTACTCTTTTGCGTGCTATTATTCGAACACATTTGAAAACATGGGAAGATTATTTACCACATGTCGAGTTTGTGTATAATAGGAGTGTTCATTCTACTACCAACTACTCTCCATTTGAAATTGTATATGGTTTTAATCTGTTGACTCCTTTGGATTTGGTACCTATACCTGTCAATGAGTATGCCAGTGTTAATGTTGAACGCAAAGCGGACATGATAAAAAAATTGCATGAGAAGGTGCGGCAACATATTGAAAAATGAACTGAGCAATACACATCCCATGTCAACAAGGGACGAAAGAAGGTGGTGTTTGAACCTGGTGATTGGGTTTGGGTTCATATGCGCAAGGAATGATTACCAGCTCAGAGGCGTTCAAAGCTACAACCAAGAGGAGATGGTCCCTTCCAAGTTGTAGCACAAATTAATGACAATGCTTATAAGTTAGACCTTCCTGGTGAGTATAATATGAGTGCAACATTTAACGTTTCTGACCCTTCTCCTTTTGATGTAGGTGATGATTCGAGGGTGAATCCCTTTAAGGAAAGGGGGAATGATGAGAATCATGGAGATGATGGGTGGAAGGCCTCAATAGATCCAAGAGGTCCATTCCACATTCCAGAAGGCCCAATAACACAAGCTAGAGCTTCAATGGATGCAAGAGGTCCATTGCACATTCCATAAGGCCCAATAACACGAGATAGAGCTTCAATGGATGTAAGAGGTCCATTGGACATTCCAGAAGGCCTAATAACACGAGCTAGGGCCAAAAAGATTAAAGAAGCACTAAATGGGCTGATTCAGGACATTCAGGCCAACCAAACTTCAAATGGTGCGAATTCAAGTTTTAAAGAGAGTCCAGGCCTAATTAATATAATTAGGATACTTAATGGGTCAAACTAAGTAATATAATTCACTCCTAAATAGGAGTTCATTGTATCTGGTGGAATTTGTCCGAAATTACTCCAAAATAAGGATTTCTCCTAATTAGGAATTTTCCCTCTTTGGGATTGCCATCTTAGCCTATAAATAGGCACCCCTTGTAAGCTCTGGAAATCATACAACTTTGAGTGAAATAAAAAGCAAGGGTTTTCTCCCTCGGTTCTTTGAGAACTAAAGAACTTATCAAGAGGTACTTCTTGTTGTGGCGTTCAAATCGACTTATCACTCCCAATTCCTTTCTTTTCTGGAGTGTGGCGTCCATATCCTTCTTGAATACCCTAGGTTCGTGTTCCTTCGAATATTAGGTCTAGGGTTTGTGTTATTAAACTCTGATTTAGCTTTCTTGGTTATTCTTTGATTCATTGTGTGCGTTGGGTCCTTAAGCCAAGTCTTTTTGGGGTTTTTCCGCATCACATTAACACTTAAAGAAGTTGAAAGCAGCATGAAAGACCACATCATTCACTATATTTACTGCAACAACCACATCTATACACCTTTGGGACTAGGAATCTGTTGAATTGCAATAAACAAATAGTCTTTGATGATTTCTAGCATTTCTCACAAGTATTTCATGGTTAATTACCCAAAAATGAGACCGTGTCTTCATTTCTTCCTAACAAGGCACCACTTTTCGTTGTAATGTCTCATTAACCCTTAATGATCTTGAAAGCAGCATGTATGACCACATCATTCACTATAGTCACTGCAACAACCACATCTACACGCCTTTGGGACTAGGAATCTGTTGAATTGCATTAAACAAAAAGTCTTTGATGATTTCTAGCCTTTCTCACAAGTATTTGATGGTTAATTACTCAAAAAAGAGACCGTCTCTTCATTTCGTCCTAACAAGGCTCCACTTTTCGTTGTAATGACTCATTAACACTTCAAGATGTTGAAAGCAACATGAATGACCACATCATTCACTATATTCACTGCAACAACCACATCTATCCACCGTAGGGACTAGGAATCTGTTGAATTGCATTCAACAAAGAGTCTTTGATGATTTCTAGTGTTTCTCACAAGTATTTGATGGTTAATTACTCAAAAATGAGACCGTCTCTTCATTTCATCCCAACAAGGCTCAACGTTTCGTTCTAACGACTGATTAACACTTAAAGATGTTGAAAGCAGCATGAAAGACCACATCATTCACTCTATTCACTGCAACAACCACATCAATACACCTTTGGGACTAGGAATCTGTTGAATTGCATGAAACAAAGAGTCTTTGATGATTTCTTGCATTTCCCACAAGTATTTCATGCTTAATTACTAAAAAATGAGACCGTCACCTCATTTTGTACTAACAAGCCTCCTCTTTTCGTTGTAATGACTCATTAACACTTAAAGATCATGAAAGCAGCATGTATGCCCACATAATTCACTATATTCACCGCAACAACCACATCTATACACCTTTGGGACCAGGAATCTGTTGAATTGCATTCAACAAAGAGTGTTTGATGATTTCTAGCGTTTCTCACAAGTATTTGATGGTTAATTACTCAAAAATGAGACCGTCTCTTCATTTCGTCCTAACAAAGCTCCACATTTCGTTGTAATGACTCATGAACACTTAAAGATGCTGAAAGCAGCATGAATGACCAGATCATTCACTATATTCACCGCAACAACCACATCAATCCACCTTTGCAAATAGGAATCTGTTGAATTGCATTCACTAAAGAGTCCCTGATGATTTCTAGCATTTCTCACAAGTATTTGATGCTTAATTACTCAAAAATGAGACCGTCTCTTCATTTCTTCCTAACAAGGCTCCACATTTCATTGTAATTACTCATTAATACTTAAAGATGTTGAAAGCAGCATGAATGACCACATCATTCACTATATTCACCGCAACAACCACATCTATCCACCTTTGGGACTAGGAATCTGTTGAATTGCATTCATCAAAGAGACTTTGATGATTTCTAGTGTTTCTCACAAGTATTTGATGCTTAATTACTCAAAAAAAAGACTGTCTCTTCATTCTGCCCTAATAAGGCTCCACTTTTCGTTGTAATGAATCATTAACACTTAAAGATCTTGAAAGCAGCATGTATGACCAGATCATTCACTATATTCACTGCAACAACCACATCTATACACGTTTGGGACTAGGAATCTGTTGAATTGCATTAAACAAAGCGTCTTTGATGATTTATAGCATTTCTAACAAGTATTTGATGATTAATTACTCAAAAATGAGACAGTCTCTTCATTTCGTCCTAACAAGGCTCCACTTTTCGTTGTAATGACTCATTTACAATTAAAGATGATGAAAGCAGCAAGAATGACCACATCGTTCACTATATTCACTGCAACAAACACATCTATACACCTTTGGGACTAGGAATCTGTTGAATTACATTCAACAAAGAGCCTTTGATGATTTCTAGCGTTTCTCACAAATATTTGATGCTTAATTACTCAAGAATGAGACCGTCTCTTCATTCTGTCCTAACAAGCCTCCACTTTTCGTTGTAATGACCCATTAACACTTAGAGAGGTTGAAAGCAGCATCAATGACCACATCATTCACTATATTCACTGCAACAACCACATCTATACACCTTTGCGACTAGGAATCTGTTGAATTGTATGAAACAAAGAGTCTTTGATGATTTCTAGCATTTCTCGCAAGCATTTAATGGTTAATTACTCAAAAATGAGACCGTCACCTCATTTCGTCCTAACAAGCCTCCTCTTTTCGTTGTAATGACTCATTAACACTTAAAGATCTTGCAAGCAGCATGTATGACCACATAATTCACTATATTCACGGCAACAACCACATCTATACACCTTTGGGACTAGAAATCTGTTGAATTGCATTCAACAAAGAGTGTTTCATGATTTCTAGCGTTTCTCAGAAGTATTTGATGGTTAATTACTCAAAAATGAGACCGTCTCTTCATTTCGTCCTAACAAAGCTCCACATTTCGTTGTAATGACTCATGAACACTTAAAGATGCTGAAAGCAGCATGAATGACCAGATCATTCACTATATTCACCGCAACAACCACATCAATCCACCTTTGCAAATAGGAATCTGTTGAATTGCATTCACTAAAGAGTCCCTGATGATTTCTAGCATTTCTCACAAGTATTTGATGCTTAATTACTCAAAAATGAGACCGTCTCTTCATTTCTTCCTAACAAGGCTCCACATTTCGTTGTATTCACTGATTAACACTTAAAGATGTTGAAAGCAGCATGAATGACCACATCATTCACTATATTCACTGCAACAACCACATCTATACACCTTTGGGACTAGGAATCTGTTGAATTGCATTAAACAAATTGTCTTTGATGATTTATAGCGTTTCTCACGAGTATTTGATGGTTAATTACTCAAAAATGAGACTGTCTCTTCATTTCATCCTAACAATGCTCCAATTTTCGTTGTAATGACTCATTAACACTTAATGATGTTGAAAGCAGCATGAAAGGCAACATGATGCACTACCTTCACTGCAACAACCACATCTATACACCTTTGGGACTAGGAATCTGCTGAATTGCATTCAACAAAGAGTGTTTGATGATTTCTAGCGTTTCTCACAAGTATTTGATGCTTAGTTACTCAAAAATGAGACTGTCTCTTCATTCCATCCTAACAAGGTTCCACTTTTCGCTGTAATGACTCATTAACACTTAAAGATGTTGAAAGCAGCATGAATGACCACATCATTCACTATATTCACTGCAATAACCACGTCTATACACCTTTGAAACTAGGAATCTGTTGAATTGCATTAAAGAAAGTGTCTTTGATGATTTCTAGCATTTCTCACAAGTATTTGATGGTTAATTACTCAAAAATGAGACCGTCTCTTCATTTCATCATAACAAGACTCCAATTTTCGTTGTAATGACTCATTAACACTTAAAGATGTTGAAAGCAGCATGAATGACCACATCATTCACTATATTCACTGCAACAACCACATCTATACACCTTTGGGATGAGGAATCTGTTGAATTGCATTAAACAAAGAGTCTTTGATGATTTCTAGCGTTTCTCACAAGTATTTGATGGTTAATTACTCAAAAATGAGACCGTCTCATCATTTCTTCCTAACAAGGCTCCACTTTTCGTTGTTATGACTCATTAACACTTAAAGATGTTGAAAGCAGCATGAATGACCACATCATTCACTATATTCACTGCAACAACCACATCTATACACTTTTGGGACTAGGAATTTGTTTAATTGCATGAAACAAAGAGTTTTTGATGATTTCTAGCATTTCTCACAAGTTTTTGATGGTTAATTACTCAGAAATGATTTTCGGTATAATTGTTGAATAATGTGACCCCCCTTCATTTCCTCCTAACAAGGCTCCTTCTTTTGTTCTAATAGCCAATTCGCACTCAAAGATGTTTAAAATAGCTTGTTTCGCACAAAAGGTAGCAATCCATGAGAACCACCAAATCTATACTCCTTTGGAAGAGGGAATGCATTGAATTTCATTCAACAATGAGTCTTTGATGATGACTAGCATTTCTTACAAATATTTTCGGTATAATTGTTGAATAATATGACCCTCCCTTCTTTTCCTCCTAAAAAGGCTCCTTCTTTTGTTGTAATAGCCAATTCACAGTCAAGGATATTTAGAATCGCTTGTTTCACACAAAAGGCAGCAATCCATGAGAACCACCACATCTATACTCCTTTGGAAGAGGGAATGCATTAAATTTCATTCGACATTGAGTCTTTGATGATGACTAGCATTTCATACAAGTATTTTCAGTATAATTATTGAACAATGTGATCCTCTCTTCATTTCTTCTTAACAAGGCTCCTACTTTCGTTGTAATATCTAATTCACACTTGAAGATCTTTAAAATAGCTTGTTTCCCACAAAAGGCACCGAGTCATGAGAACCAGCACACCTATACTCCTTTGGAAGAGGGAATGCATTGAATTTCATTCGACAATGAGTCTTTGATGATGACTAGCATTTCTTACAAGTATTTTCAGTATTATTATTGAATAATGTGATCCTCTCTTCATTTCTTCTTAACAAGGCTCCTACTTTCGTTGTAATATCTAATTCACACTTGAAGATCCTTAAAATAGCTTGTTTCCCACAAAAGGCACCAATTCATGAGAACCAGCACATCCATACTCCTTTGGAAGAGGGAATGCATTGAATTTCATTCAACAATGAGTCTTTGATGATGACTAGCATTTCTTACAAGTATTTTCAATATAATTATTGAATAATGTGACCCTCCTTTCATTTCCTCCTCAAAAGGCTCCTTCTTTTGTTGTAATAGCCAATTCACAGTCAAAGATGTTTAGAATAGCTTGTTTCGCACAAAAGGCAGCAATCCATGAGAACCAGCACATCTATACTCCTTTGGAAGAGGGAATGCATTGAATTTCATTTGACAATAAGTCTTTGATGATGACTAGCATTTCATACAAGTATTTTCAGTATAATTATTGAATAATGTGATCCTTTCTTCATTTCTTCTTAACAAGGCTCCTACTTTCATTGTAATATCTAATTCACACTTGAAGATCTTTAAAATGGCTTGTTTCCCACAAAAGGCACCAATTCATGAGAACCAGCACATCTATACTCCTTTGGAAGAGGGAATGCATTGAATTTCATTCAACAATGAGTCTTTGGTGATGACTAGCATTTCTTACAAGTATTTTCGATATAATTGTTGAATAATGTGACCCTCCCTTCATTTCCACCTAAAAAGGCTCCTTCTTTTGTTGCAATAGCCAATTCACACTCAAAGATGTTTAAAATAGTTTGTTTTGCACAAAAGGCCGCAATCCATGAGAACCACCCCATCTATACTCCTTTGGAAGAGGGAATGCATTGAATTTCATTCAACAATGAGTCTTTGATGATGACTAGCATTTCTTACAAATATTTTTGGTATAATTGTTGAATAATGTGACCCTCCCTTCTTTTCCTCCTGAAAAGGCTCATTCTTTGTTGTAATAGCCAATTTACAGTCAAAGATGTTTAGAATAGCTTGTTTCGCACAAAAGGCAGCAATCCATGAGAACCACCACATCTGTACTCCTTTGGAAGAGGGAATGCATTGAATTTCATTCAACAATGAGTCTTTGGTGATGACTAGCATTTCTTACCAGTATTTTCAATATAATTGTTGAATAATGTGACCCTCCCTTCATTTTCTCCTAAAAAGGCTCCTTCTTTTGTTGTAATAGCCAATTCACAGTCAAAGATCTTTAAAATAGCTTGTTTACCCACAAAAGGCACCAATTCATGAAATCTGGCATATCTATACTTCTTTGGAAGAGGTAATGCATTGAATTTCATTCAACAATGACTCTTTGATGATGACTAGCATTTCTTTCCAGTATTTTCTGTATAATTATTGAATAATGTGATCATCTCTTCATTTCTTCTTAACAAGGCTCCTCCTTTCGTTGTAATATCTAAGTCACACTTAAAGATCTTAAAATAGCTTGTTTCCCACAAAAGGCACCAATTCATGAGATGCAGTACATCTAAACTCCTTTGGAAGAGGGAATGCATTCAATTTCATTCAATATTGAGTCTTTGATTATCACTAACATGTCTTACAAATATTTTCAGTATAATTATTGAATAATGAGAGACTCTCTTCAATTCTTCCGGAAAAGGCTCCTCCTTTTGTTGTAATGTCTAATTCACACTTAAAGATCTTTAAAATAGCTTGTTTACCCACAAAAGGCACCAATTCATGAGTAGCGGCACATCTATACTTCTTTGGAAGAGGGAATGCATTGAATTTCATTCAACAATGAGTCTTTGATGATGACTAGCATTTCTTCCAAGTATTTTCAGTATAATTATTGAATAATGTGATCCTCTTTTCATTTCTTCTTAACAAGGCTCCTCCTTTCGTTGTAATATCTAATTCACACTTAAAGATCTTTAAAATAGATTGTTTACCCACAAAAGGCATCAATTCATGAGAACCAGCACATCTATACTTCTTTGGAAGAGGAAATGCATTGAATTTCATTCAACAATGAGTCTTTGATGATGACTAGCATTTCTTACAATTATTTTCGATATAATTATAGAATAATGTGATCCTCTCTTCATTTCTTCTTAACAAGGCTGCTCCTTTTGTTGTAATATCTAATTCACACATGAAGATCTTTAACATAGCTCGTTTCCCACAAAAGGCACCAATTCATGAGAACCAGCGCATCTATACTCCTTTCAAAGTGGGAGTGCATTGAATTTCATTCAACAATGAGTCTTTGATCATGACTAGCATTTCTTACAAATATTTTCGGTATAATTGTTGAATAATGTGACCCTCCCTTCATTTCTTTCTAAAAAGGCTCCTTCTTTTGTTGTAATAGCCAATTCACAGTCAAAGATCTTTAAAATAGCTTGTTTACCCACAAAAGGCACCAATTCATGAAATCTGGCATATCTATACTTCTTTGGACGAGGTAATGCATTGAATTTCATTCAACAATGACTCTTTGATGATGGCTAGCATTTCTTTCCAGTATTTTCAGTATAATTATTGAATAATGTGATCCTCTCTTCATTTCTTCTTAACAAGGCTCCTCCTTTCGTTGTAATATCTAAGTCACACTTAAAGATCTTAAAATAGCTTGTTTCCCACAAAAGGCACCAAGTCATGAGATGCAGTACATCTAAACTCCTTTGGAAGAGGGAATGCATTGAATTTCATTCAATATTGAGTCTTTGATAATCACTAACATGTCTTACAAATATTTTCAGTATAATTATTGAATAATGAGAGACTCTCTTCAATTCTTTTGAAAAAGGCTCCTCCTTTTGTTGTAATGTCTAATTCACACTTAAAGATCTTTAAAATAGCTTGTTTACTCACAAAATGCACCAATTTATGAGAACCGACACATCTATACTTCTTTGGAAGAGGAAATGCATTGAATTTCATTCAACAATGAGTTTTTGATGATGACTAGCATTTCATACAAGTATTTTCAGTATAATTATTGAATAATGTGATCCTTTCTTCATTTCTTCTTAACAAGGCTCCTACTTTCATTGTAATATCTAATTCACACTTGAAGATCTTTAAAATAGCTTGTTTCCCACAAAAGGCACCAATTCATGAGAATCAGCACATCTATACTCCTTTGGAAGAGGGAATGTGTTGAATTTTATTCAATAATGAGACATTGATAATCACTATTATTTCTTACAAGTATTTTCAGTTTAATTATTGAATAATGAGAACCTCTCTTCAATTCTTCCGAACAAGGTGCCTCCTTTTGTTGTGAAATCTAATTCACACTTTAAGATTTTTAAAACAGCTTTCTTCCCACAAAAGGCACCAATTCATGAGAACCAGCACATCTATACTCTTTTGGAAGAGGGAATGCATTGAATTTCATTCAACAATGAGTCTTTGATGATCACTAACATTTCTTACAATTATTTTCATTATAATTATTGAATAATGAGACCCTCTCTTCAATTCTTCCAAACATGGCTCCTCCTTTTGTTGTAATATCTAATTCACACTTAAACATCTTTAAAATAGCTTGTTTCCCACAAAAGGCACCAATTCATGAGAAACAGCACATCTATACTCCTTTGGAAGGGGGAATGCATTGAATTTCATTCAACAATGAGTCTTTGATGATCACTAACATTTCTTACAAGAATTTTCAGTATAATTATGGAATAATAAGACCCTCTCTTCAATTCTTCCGAACAAGGCTCCTCCTTTTGTTGTAATATCTAATTCACACTTAAAGATCTTTAAAATAGCTTGTTTCCCACAAAAGGCACCAATTCATGAGAACCAGCACATCTATACTCCTTTGGAAGAGGGAATGCATTGAATTTCATTCAACAATGAGTCTTTGATGATAACTAAGATTTCTTACAAGTATTTTCAGTATAATTGTTAAATAATGTGACCCTCTCTTCATTTGTTCCTAACAAGGCTCCCCCTTTAGTAGTAATATCTAATTCACTCTTAAAGATCTTTAAAATAGCTTGTTTCCCACAGAAGGCACCAATTCATGAGAACCAGCACATCTATACTCCTTTAGAAGAGGGAATGCATTGAAATTCATTCAACAATGAGTCTTTGATGATCACTAACATTTCTTACAAGAATTTTCAGTATAATTATGGAATAATGAGACCCTCTCTTGAATTCTTCCGAACAAGGCTCCTCCTTTTGTTGTAATATCTAATTCACACTTAAAGATCTTTAAAATAGCTTGTTTCCCACAAAAGGCACCAATTCATGAGAACCAGCACATCCATACTTCCTTGGAAGAAGGAATGGATTGAATTTTAATCAACAATGATTCTTTGATGATGACTCGCTTTTCTTTCAAGTATTTTTGGTATAATTGTGGAATAATGTGAACCTCACCTCTTTTCTTCTTAACAAGGCTCCTCCTTTTGTAGTAATAACTAATTCACACTTAAGGATCTTTAAAATAGCTTGTTTCCCACAAAAGGCACCAATCCATGAGAACCAGCACATCTATACTCCTTTGGAAGAGGGAATGCATTGAATTTCATTCAACAATGAGTCTTTGCTGATGACTAGCATTTCTTAGAAGTATTTTTGGTATAATTGTTGAATAATGTGACCCTCCCTTCATTTCGTCCTAACAAGGCTCTTGCTTTTGTTGTAATATCTAATTCACACTTAAACATCTTTAAAATAGCTTGTTTCCCACAGAAGGCACCAATTCATGAGAACCAGCACATCTATACTCCTTTGGAAGAGGGAATGCATTGAAATTCATTCAACAATGAGTCTTTGATGATCACTAACATTTCTTACAAGAATTTTCAGTATAATTATGGAATAATGAGACCCTCTCTTCAATTCTTCCGAACAAGGCTCCTCCTTTTGTTGTAATATCTAATTCACACTTAAAGATCTTTAAAATAGCTTGTTTCCCACAAAAGTCACCAATTCATGAGAAACAGCACATCTATACTTCTTTGGAAGGGGGAATGCATTGAATTTCATTCAACAATGAGTCTTTGATGATCACTAACATTTCTTACAAGAATTTTCAGTATAATTATGGAATAATGAGACCCACTCTTCAATTCTTCCGAACAAGGCTCCTCCTTTTGTTGTAATATCTAATTCACACTTAAAGATCTTTAAAATAGCTTGTTTCCCACAAAAGGCACCAATTCATGAGAAACAGCACATCTATACTCCTTTGGAAGGGGGAATGCATTGAATTTCATTCAACAATGAGTCTTTCATGATCACTAACATTTCTTACAAGTATTTTCAGTATAATTATTGAATAATGAGACCCTATCTTGAATTCTTCCGAACAAGGCTCCTCCTTTTGTTGTAATATCTAATTCACTCTTAAAGATCTTTAAAATAGCTTGTTTCCCACAAAAGGCACCAATTCATGAGAACCAGCACATCTATACTCCTTTGGAAGAGGGAATGCATTGAATTTCTTTCAACAATGAGTCTTTGATGATAACTAAGATTTCTTACAAGTATTTTCAGTATAATTGTTAAATAATGTGACCCTCTCTTCATTTGTTCCTAACAAGGCTCTCCCTTTAGTAGTAATATCTAATTCACTCTTAAAGATCTTTAAAATAGCTTGTTTCCCACAAAAGGCACCAATTCAAGAGAACCAGCACATCTATACTCCTTTGGAAGAGGGAATGCATTGAATTTCATTCAACAATGAGTCTTTGATGATCACTAACATTTCTTACAAGTATTTTCAGTATAATTATTGAATAATGAGACCCTCTCTTGTATTCTTCCGAACAAGGCTCCTCCTTTTGTTGTAATATCTAATTCACACTTAAAGATCTTTAAAATAGCTTGTTTCCCACAGAAGGCACCAATCCATGAGAACCAGCACATCTATACTCCTTTGGAAGAGGGAATGCATTGAATTTCATTCAACAATGAGTCTTTGCTGATGACTAGCATTTCTTAGAAGTATTTTTGGTATAATTGTTGAATAATGTGACCCTCCCTTCATTTTGCCCTAACAAGGCTCTTGCTTTTGTTGTAATATCTAATTCACACTTAAACATCTTTAAAATAGCTTGTTTCCCACAGAAGGCACCAATCCATGAGAACCAGCACATCTATACTCCTTTGGAAGAGGGAATGCATTGAATTTCATTCAACAATGAGTCTTTGCTGATGACTAGCATTTCTTAGAAGTATTTTTGGTATAATTGTTGAATAATGTGACCCTCCCTTCATTTTGCCCTAACAAGGCTCTTGCTTTTGTTGTAATATCTAATTCACACTTAAACATCTTTAAAATAGCTTGTTTCCCACAGAAGGCACCAATTCATGAGAACCAGCACATCTATACTCCTTTGGAAGAGGGAATGCATTGAAATTCATTCAACAATGAGTCTTTGATAATCACTAACATTTCTTACAAGAATTTTCAGTATAATTATGGAATAATGAGACCCTCTCTTCAATTCTTCCGAACAAGGCTCCTCCTTTTGTTGTAATATCTAATTCACACTTAAAGATCTTTAAAATAGCTTGTTTCCCACAAAAGGCACCAATTCATGAGAACCAGCACATCTATACTCCTTTGGAAGAGGGAATGCATTGAATTTCATTCAACAATGAGTCTTTGATGATAGCTAAGATTTCTTACAAGCATTTTCAGTATAATTATTGAATAATGAGACCCTTTCTTGAATTCTTCCGAACAAGGCTCCTCCTTTTGTTCTAATATCTAATTCACACTTAAAGATCTTTAAAATAGCTTGTTTCCCACAAAAGGCACCAATTTGATGGAAGCCATATTGTACCACCTCAAATCAACAAGGGAGTTGATGCTTTGCAAAACCTTGGAGGACTAATGACAAGGGCAAGGTCAAAGAAAATAAAGGAAGCTTTCAACAACTTGTTGTGCAACATTTACTATCAGGAAGTTGCTAGGTATGAGTTAAGGATGATAGAGGCTTCACCAGGGCTTGTGAATGTGTCATCTGTGGAGGAATTTGAGAACCATGACCTTGGGAAGGAAGTTGGATTTAGGAGCCCATGTTTAGGCATTTAAATAGGTTATTTTCATGGGTTTTTATTATTATTTAGTGGGTTGGACGAATATCCTAAATAAGTCCATCTTATTAGCATATAAAAAGGGGTGACTGTCAGATTGGACGAATTTCATTAATAAGCCCATCTTATCAATGTATAAAAAGGGGTGGCTGGCAGATTGGAAGAATTTCCTTAATAAGCCCATCCTATTAGCTAGGGTTTTAAGGGGTTAGCATATAAAAAGGGTGGCTGCAGGGGAGGACGGTAGATGATGAATGTATGAGCTATTTTCTCTAGTCCTTTAAGAACTAATTCTGAGCTTTCATACTTAAGTGTGTTAGTTCAATTAGACTTGTCTTTTTCAACGTTTTTGTTGTTGGGAGTGGTGTCTGAATCTTTAAGTTCTGGTTCTTGGTTGTTTATAATCTTTGGGTCAGAACTCCAAAATCCCTTAACCCTTGTTAGAACGATCCTATACCAACATTGGTGTTGGGTTCCGTTTACAAATAATTGGAGTTCATATCATTTGGTATTAGAGCCTTGGTTGTAACTCAGGTTAGTTATACTTTTGTTATCATCTCTTTCGTGTATGTTCATTGTTGATTGAATAATCAAAAAGAGAAACAAAAAAACACAAAAAGAAAACAAAAACAAAAACAAAGTTGTGTATTTCGTGGGTTTCTTTTCTGATTTTTGTTTCTTCTACAGAAGTACCCATTAGTAAACCAAAAAAAAAAAAAATGGGTTCATTGCTCAATTGGTCATTTACTCAATTATATTCAATAACTGATTGTTGTCTGATTGCACTACTCATACCATTGAATTCCTTGTCATTCTGTTTGCTTTATTGCCCATCTTTTTGGCTGTGTCACTTCTCTAAAGAGGTAGGTCTAGGATTGATATATTCAAGTTTTGTTTGTTTTGAATTTAGTTTGCTTGGAACTATTGAAAGAGCTCTTAGAGTCTTGCAATTCATTGTGTGAAACACGAGAGTTGAGAACTACTATAGTTGAGTGGAGAGCAAACATGCCAGGGAGTGAGTTTTGTGAGGTATATTCTTTCTTTACTAACAATCTAGTATACACAATGTCCAATGCTAAAGAAGGCAGTTTCCCACATGGAGGAGAGGAAGTAGTTGTTCCAGATTTCAAATTGCTTATGAAATCCTTAGAGCAAAAGTTCAATAGGATTGACCAAATGTTTCGGGAAGTTTGAGATAGGATGGATAAAATAGAAGGGAAATCGAGTGTCAATCCTAAGAGGCCAGCTGGAAGGGTCACGAAGGAGCAACTTGAACATGACTTTGGTGAAGATGGTGATGATTATTGTGATGACGATGATAATGCTAGTAGAAACTTTAGAGGTAGTTTTAGAGGAGGACGTGGCAATAGGAATGGTAGAGGAGTAAGAGGCAATGGAAATGTTCATGATAGGTACAATAGAGGTTGGGATAACAGAAATAGAGTGGAGGAAGGAGTAGACAAAAATCTTAGTAGTATTAAAATAAAAATACCTTCTTTCCAAGGGAAAGTTGGCCCTGATGTCTATTTGGATTGGGAACGAAGGGTAGAATTAATATATGAGTGCCACAACTTCTCTGAGGAGAAAAAGGTGAAGTTAGCTGTGGCAGAGTTCACTGATTATGCTGTAGTATGGTGGGACCAGCAAGTTACCACCAGGAGAAGGAATTTTGAGAGAACCGTAGAAACTTGGAATGAGTTAAAGACTGTGATGAGAAGGAGATTTGTTCCCAACTCTTATTATAGGGATTTGTATAACAAGTTGCAGAGTCTTACGCAATGTTCCAAGAGTGTGGAAGAGTACCATAAAGAGATGGAAATTGCTATGGTTAGGGCAAATGTAATGGAGGATAGGAAGGCAACCATGGCTAGGTTCCTCCAAGGGTTGAATAGAAGCATAGCTGATGTGGTAGAACTGCAACACTATGTAGATCTTGAAGACATGGTACACATTGCCATGAAAGTTGAGAGGCAACTTAAGGGAAGGAGCACTTCTAGAGATAATCAGAACTTAGGTTCATCTTTTTGGAAGTCAAACTGGGGGAAGAAGGAAGAGAAGATGACTTCTGAGCTTAAAACCAATTCACATAGACCCCAGACTAGTGGGAGCAGCTTGGAAAGGAGCAAATTTCAAGAAAAACTTGAGGGCACCCAAGGAAAAACTAGAGACATCAAATGCTTTAGATGTCTGGGTAGGGGTCATGTGGCTTCATAATGTCCTAACAAGAGAACCATATACCTTAAGGAGAATGGTGACTATTTGTTTGGTAGTGATACTAGTGATGAAGACCAAATGCCACCACTAGAGGATGCTAGTGATGTTGATGAAGGGATAGAGTATCTAGAGCATGGTGGATGACTTTTAGTAGCAAGGAGAGCCTTAGTGTGCAGGTTAAGGAGGAGGATGATGTTGAGATGCAGCAGGAAAATATTTTCCATACTCGATGTTTAGTTCAAGATAGACTCTGTTGCTTGATCATCGATGGCGGTAGTTGCACTAATGTAGCAAGTACATAGTTGGTGGAAAAATTGAATTTTCCTACAGCCAAACATCCTAGACCATATAATTTGCAATGGTTGAATGACAGTGAAGTGGTGAAAGTGACTAAACAAGTTGTGGTTCCATTTTCCATTGGTAGATATAAGGACGAGCTATTTTGTGATGTTGTACCTATGCAAGCAGGGCATTTATTATTGGGCCATCCTTGGCAATTTGATAGAAAAGTTTTGCATGATGGTTACAAGAACCGTTATTCTTTCACCATGGATGGAAAATCATTTACACTTGTTCCATTGACTCCAAAACAAGTGTATGAAGACCAAGTGAGACTTTATGAAAGTGAGCAGAAGAGGAGGGGTGAAAAGAAAGAGAGAGTTGAGAGAAAAGAAAGTGAGGGAGAGAAAAAGAAGATAAATGCATTTGAGAGTGCTAAGTACAAGAGTGGTCAAGTGAGTGTGTTTGCAAAAGGAGCAGATGTTAGGGTTGCCTTCCAAGCGAGGCAACAAATAATCTTGATCCTTTACATGGATTCTTATTTCTCTAACACTGACCTTGATTCATCTTTGCCTAGTGCTATTTCATCTTTGTTGCAGGACTATAATGATGTATTCCCTAAGGAGATCCCAGATGGTTTACCACAAAGGAGAGGGATTGAACACCACATTGATCTTATTCCTGGGGCTCCCATTCCCAATAAGCCAGCGTATAAAAGTAATCCTGAGGAGACAAAGGAGCTTGAGAGGTAAGTTGATGAGTTGATGAAGAAGGGACATGTAAGGGAGAGCATGAGTCCATGTGCAGTGCCAGTGTTGCTTGTGCCAAAGAAAGATGGATCTTGGAGGATGTGTGTCGATTGTAGAGCTATCAACAAAATAACAGTTAAGTATCGACATCCTATACCCAGGCTTGATGATATGTTAGATGAATTACATGGTGCGTGTTACTTCTCTAAAATTGACCTTAAGAGTGGGTATCATCAAATTAGGATGAGGGAAGGAGACGAATGGAAAACTGCATTCAAGACCAAGCATGGTTTGTATGAATGGTTAGTTATGCCCTTTGGTTTGACTAATGCACCTAGTACTTTTATGAGATTAATGAATCATGTTTTGAGACCTTTCTTAGGAAAGTTTGTTGTGGCTTATTTTGATGACATATTAGTATACAGTAGGAATCTAGAAGAGCATGTTGAACATTTGCATTGCGTGCTTGATGTTTTGAGGAAAGAGAAATTGTATGCCAACGTGAAGAAATGTGATTTTTGCAAGGATCATGTTATTTTCTTAGGTTATGTTGTGTCTGCTCATGGCACAGAGGTTGATAAAGAGAAGATTAAGGCAATTCAAGAATGGCCTACACCTAAGAGTGTGCCCATAAAGGGCATTATATTCATGAGAACCAGCACATCTATACTCCCTTGGAGGAAGGAATGCCTTGAATTTCTTTATACAATGAGTCTTTGATGAAGACTAGGATTTCTTACAAGTGTCATCGGTATAATTGTTGAATAATGAGACCCTCTCTTCATTTCATCCTATCAAGGCTCTTCCTTTTGTTGTAATAGCTAATTCATACTTAAAGATCTTTAAAATAGCCTGTTTGCCCACAGAAGGCCCTAATTCATGAGAACCAGCACATCTATACTCCTTTGGAGGAGGGAATGCATTGAATTTCATTCAACAATTAGTCCTTGATGATGACAAGCATTTCTTACAAGTATTTTCGGTATAATTATGGAATAATGTCACCATCACTTCATTTCTTCCTAACAAGGCTGCTCCTTTTGTTATAATCGCTAATTCACACTTAATGATTTTGAAAATAGCTTGTGTGCCCACAAAGGGCACCATATTCATGAGAACCAGCACATTTATACTCCCTTGGAAGAGGGAATGAGTCTTTCAACAATGAGTCTTTGATGATGACTAGCATTTCTTACAAGTAATGTCGGTATAATTGTTGAATAATGAGACCCTCTTTTCATTTCTTCCTAACAAGGCGCCTCCTTTTGTTGTAATACCTAATTCCCACTTAATGATCTTCAAAATACCTTGTTTGCCCAAAAAAGTTCAAAATTCATGAGAACGAGCACATCTATACTTCTTTGGAAGAGGGAATGCATTAAATTTCATTCAACAATGAGTCTTTGATGATTTGATGATGACTAGCATTTCTTACAAGTATTTTGAGTATAATTATTGAATAATCAGAGCCTCTCTTCAATTCTTCCTAGCAAGGCTCCTCCTTTTGGTTGTAATAGCCAATTCACACTTAAAGATCTTTAAAATAGCTTGTTTTCCCATAAAATTTCCATATTCATGAGAACCAGCACATCTATACTCCTTCGGAAGAAGGAATGCATTGAATTTCATTCAACAATGAGTCTTTGATGATGACTAGCATTTCTTACAAGTATTTTCGGTATAATTGTGGAATAATGTGACCCTTTCTTTAATTCTTTCAAACAAGGCTCCTCCTTTTGTTGTAATAGCTATTTCACACTCAAAGATCTTTAAAATAGCTTGTTTGCCCACAAAAGGCTCCGATTCACGAGAATCAGCAAATCTATACTCCTTAGGAAGAGTGAATGCATTGAATTTCATTCAACAATAAGTCTTAGATGATGACTAGCATTTCTTACAAGTATTCATTTCTTCCTAACAAGGCTCCCCCTTTTGTTGTAATAGCTAATTCACACTTAAAGATCTTCAAAAAAGGTTGTTTGTCCATAAAAGTTCCCAATTCATGAGAATGAACACATCGATACATCTTTGGAAGAGGGAATGCATTGAATTTCATTCAACAGTGAGTCTTTGATCATGACTAGCATTTCTTACAAGTATGATTGCTATAATTATGGAATAACGTGACCCTTTCTTCATTTCTTCCTCATAAAGCTCCTCCTTTGGTTATAATCGCTAATCCACACAGAAGGCACCTTATTCATGAGAACTAGCACATCTATACTCCTTTCGAAGAGGGAATGCGTTGAATTTCATTCAACAATGAGTCCTTGATGATGACTAACATTTCGTACAAGTATTATCAGTAGAATTGATGATTAATGAGAACTTCTCTTCATTTCTTCTTAACAAGGCTCCTTTTTTTGTTGTAATAGCTAATTCATGCTTAAAGATCTTTAAAATAGCTTGTTTGAACATAAAGGTTCCCAATTCATGAGAACCAGCACATCTATACTCCTTTGGAAGAGGGAATGCTTTCAAAATCATTCAACAATGAGTCTTTGATAATGACTAGCATTTCCTACAAGTATTTTTGGTATAATTGTTGAATAATGAGACCCTCACTTCATTTCTTCTCAACAAGGCTCCTCCTTTTGTTATAATTGCTAATTCACACTTAATGATTTTGAAAATAGGTTGTGTTCCCACAAAGGGCACCATATTCATGAGAACCAGCACATCTATACTCCCTTGGAATATGGAATGCCTTGAATTTCTTTGCACAATGAGTGTTTGATGTTGACTAGCATTTCTTACAAGTATTATCAGTATAATTGATGAATAATAAGACCCTTTCTTCATTTCTTCCTAACAAGGCTCCTCCTTTTGTTGTAATAGCTAATTCACACTGAAAGATTTTTAAAATAGCTTGTTTGAACATAAAGGTTCCCAATTCATGAGAACCAGCACATCTATACTCCTTTGGAAGAGGGAATGCATTGAATTTCATTCAACAATGAGTCTTTGATGATGAGTAGCACCTCTTACAAGTATTTTTGGTAAGTACTTTTGGTATAATTGTTGAATAATGGGACCCTCTCTTCATTTCTTCCTAACAAGGCTCTTCCTTTTGTTGTAATAGCTAATTCACACTTAAAGAACTTCAAAATAGCTTGTTTGCCCATAAAAGTTCCCAATTCATGAGAATCAACACATCTATACTCCTTTGGAAGAGGGAATGCATTGAATTTGATTCAACAATAAGTCTTTGATGATAACTAGCATTTCTTACAATTATTTTTGGTATAATTGTGGAATAATGAGACCTTCACTTCATTTCTTCCTAACAAGGCTCCTCCTTTTGTTATAATTGCAAATTCACACTTAATGATTTCGAAAATAGGTTGTGTGCCCACAGAGGGCACGATATTCATGAGAACTAGCACATCTATACTCCTTTGGAATATGGAATGCCTTGAATTTCTTTGCACAATGAGTGTTCGATGTTGACTAGCATTTCATACAAGTATTATTGGTATAATTGATGAATAATGAAACCCTCTCTTCATTTCTTTCTAACAAGGCTCCTCCTTTTGTTGTAATAGCTAATTCACATTGAAAGATCTTTAAAATAGCTTGTTTGAACATAAAGGTTCCCAATTCATGAGAACCAGCACATCTATACTCCTTTGGAAGAGGGAATGCATTGAATTTCATTCAACAATGAGTCTTTGATAATGAGTAGCATCTCTTACAAGTATTTTTGGTAAGTACTTTTGGTATAATTGTTGAATAATGGGACCCTCTCTTCATTTCTTCCTAACAAGGCTCTTCCTTTTGTTGTAATAGCTAATTCACACTTAAAGAACTTCAAAATAGCTTGTTTGCCCATAAAAGTTCCCAATTCATGAGAATCAACACATCTATACTCCTTTGGAAGAGGGAATGCATTGAATTTGATTCAACAATAAGTCTTTGATGATAACTAGCACTTCTTACAATTATTTTCGGTATAATTGTGGAATAATGAGACCTTCACTTCATTTCTTCCTAACAAGGCTCCTCCTTTTGTTATAATTGCAAATTCACACTTAATGATTTCAAAAATAGGTTGTGTGCCCACAGAGGGCACCATATTCATGAGAACTAGCACATCTATACTCCCTTGGAATATGGAATGCCTTGAATTTCTTTGCACAATGAGTGTTCGATGTTGACTAGCATTTCTTACAAGTATTATCGGTATAATTGATGAATAATGAAACCCTCTCCTCATTTCTTTCTAACAAGGCTCCTCCTTTTGTTCTAATAGCTAATTAACGCTGAAAGATCTTTAAAATAGCTTGTTTGAACATAAAGGTTCCCAATTCATGAGAACCAGCACATCTATACTCCTTTGGAAGAGGGAATGCATTGAATTTCATTCAACAATGAGTCTTTGATGATGAGTAGCATCTCTTACAAGTATTTTTGGTAAGTATTTTCGGTATAATTGTTGAATAATAGGACCCTCTCTTCATTTCTTCCTAACGAGGCTCTTCCTTTGGTTGTAATAGCTAATTCACACTTAAAGAACTTCAAAATAGCTTGTTTACCCATAAAAGTTCCCAATTCATGAGAACCAGCACATCTATACTCCTTTGGAAGAGGGAATGCATTGAATTTCATTGAATAATGAGTCTTTGATGATAACTAGCATTTCTTACAAGTATTTTCGGTATAATTGTGGAATAATGTGACCCTCTCTTCATTTCCTCCTAACAAGGCTCCTCCTTTTGTTATAATTGCTAATTCACACTTAATTATTTTGAAAATAGCTTGTGTGCCTACAAAAGGCACCATATTTATGGGAACTAGCAAATCTATACTCCCTTGGAAGAGGGAATGCATTGAATTTCTTTCAACAATGAGTCTTTGATGATGACTAGTATTTCCTACAAGTATTATTCGTATAATTCTTCAATAATGAGACCTTCTCCTCATTTCTTCCTAACAAGGCTGTTCCTTTTGTTGTAATAGCTAATTCACACTCAAAGATCTTTAAAATATCTTGTTTGCCCATAAAAGCTCCCAATTCATGAGAACCAGCACATCTATACTCCTTTGGTTGATGGAATGCATTGAATTTCATTCGACAAAGAGTCTTTGATGATGACTAGATTTTCTTACAAGTATTTTTGGTATAATTGTGGAATAATGTGACCCTCTCTTCATTTCCTCCTAACAAGGCTCCTCCTTTTGTTATAATCGCTAATTCACACTTAATTATTTTGAAAATAGCTTGTGTGCCTACAAAAGGCACCATATTCATGGGAACCAGCAAATCTATACTCCCTTGGAAGAGGGAATGCATTGAATTTCTTTCAACAATGAGTCTTTGATGATGACTAGTATTTCCTACAAGTATTATTTGTATAATTCTTGAATAATGAGACCTCATTTCTTCCTAACAAGACTCCTCCTTATGTTGTAATGGCCAATTCACACTTAAAGATCTTTAACATAGCTTGTTTGCCCATAAAAGTTCCCAATTCATGAGAACCAGCACATCTATACTCCTTTGGATGAGGGAATGCATTGAATTTCATTCAACAATGAGTCTTTGATGATGACCAGCATTTCCTACACGTGTTATCTGTATAATTGTTAAATAATGAGACCCCCTCTTCATTTCTTCCTTACATGGCTCCTCCTTCTGTTGTAATAGCTAATTCACACAAAAAGATGCTCAAAATAGCTTGTTTGTTCATAAAAGTTACCAATTCATGAGAACAACCATATCTATATTCCTTTGGATGAGGGAATGCATTGAATTTCATTCAACAATAAGTCTTTGATAATGACCAGCATTTCCTACACTTGTTATCAGTATAATTGTTGAATAATGAGACCCCTTCTTCATTTCTTCCTTACAAGGCTCCTCCTTCCGTTGTAATAGCTAATTCACACTAAAAGATGCTCAAAATGGCTTGTTTGTTCATAAAAGTTCCCAATTCATGAGAACCGGCATAGCTATATTCCTTTGGTTGAGGGAATGCATTGAATTTCATTCGACAATGAGTCTTTGATAATAACTAGCATTTCTTACAAGTATTTTCGGTATAATTGTGGAATAATGTGACCCTCCCTTCATTTCTTCCTAACAAGGCTCCTCCTTTTGTTATAATCACTAATTCACACTTAATTATTTTGAAAATAGCTTGTGTGCCCACAAAAGGCACCATATTGATGAGAACCAGCACATCTATGCTCCTTTGGAAGAGGGAATGCATTGCATTTCATTCAACAATGTGTCTTTGATGATGACTAGGATTTCTTACAAGTATTATTGGTATAATTGTTGAATATTGAGACCCTCTCTTCATTTCTTCCTAACAAGCCTCCTCCTTTTGTTGTAATATCTAATTCATACTTAAAGATCTTTAAAATAGCTTATGTGCCCATAAAAGTTCCCAATTCATGAGAACCAGCACATCTATACTCCTTTGGAAGAGGGAATGCATTGAATTTCATTCAACAATGAGTTTTTGATGATGAGTAACATCTCTTACATGTATTATCAGTATAATTGTTGAATAATGAGACCCTCTCTTGATTTCTTCCTAAGAAGCCTCCTCCTTTTGTTGTAATAGCTAATTCACACATAAAGATCTTGAAAATAGCTTGTGTGCCCATAAAAATTCCCAATTCATGAGAACCAGCACATCTATATTCCTTTGGAAGAGGGAATGCATTGAATTTCATTCAACAATGAGTCTTTGATGAAGACTAACATTTCTTACAAGTATTATTTGTATAATTGATGTATAATCAGACCCTCTCTTCATTTCTTCTGAACAAGCTTCCTCGTTTTGTTGTAATGGCTAATTCACACTTAAAGATCTTTAAAATAACTTGTGTGCCCATAAAAGTTCCCAATTCATGAGAACCAGCACATCTATGCTCCCTTGGAAGAGGGAATGCATTTAATTTCATTCAACAATGAGTCTTTGTTGATGACTAGCATTTTTAACAAGTATTTTCGGTATAACTGTGGAATAATGTGACCCTTTCTTCATTTCTTCCTCACAAAGCTCCTCCTTTTGTTATAATTGCTAATTCACAATTAATGATTTTGAAAATAGCTTGTGTGCCCACAAAAGGCACTATATTCATGAGAACCAGCACATTTATACTCCCTTGGTGGACGGAATCCCTTGAATTTCTTTCAACCATGAGTCTTTGACGATGACTAGCAATTCTTACAAGTATTTTCCGTATAATTGTTGAATAGTGAGACCCTCTCTTCATTTCTTCCTAATAAGGCTCCTCCTTTTTTCGTAATAGCTAATTCACACTAAAAGATCTTTAAAATAGCTTGTTTGCCCACAAAGCTTCCAATTCATCAGAACCAGCACATCTATACTCCTTTGGAAGAGGGAATGCATTGAGTTTCATTCAACAATGAGTGTTTGATGATGGCTAGCATTTCTTACAAGTATTTTCGGTATAATTCTTTGATAATGAGACCCTCTCTTCACTTCTTCCTAACAAGGCTCCTCCTTTGTTGTAATAGCCAATTCATACTTAAAGATCTTTAAAATTGCTTGTGTGCGCACAAAAGGCACCATTTCATGAGAACTAGGACATCTATACTCCTTTGGAAGAAGGAATGCATTGAATTTCATTCAACAATGAGTCTTTGATGATAACTAGCATTTCTTACAATTATTTTCCGTATAATTATTGAATAATCAGACCCTCTCTTCAATTCTTCCTAACAAGGCTCCTCCTTTTGTTGTAATAGAAAATTCACACTTAAAGATGTTTAAAATAGCTTGTTTGCCCATAAAAGTTCCCAATTCATGAGAACCAGCACATCTATATTCCTTTGGAAGAGGGAATGCATTGAACTTCATTCAACAATGAGTCTTTGATGATGATTAGAATTTTTTACAAATATTTTTCGTATAATTGTGGAACAATGTGATGCTCTCTTCTTTTCTTCCTAACAAGGCACGTCCTTTTGTTATAATCGCTAATTCGCACTTAATGATTTCGAAAATAGCTTGTCTGCCCACAAAAGGCACCATATTCATGAGAACCAGCACATTTATACTCTCTTGGTAGAGGGAATGCCATGAATTTCTTTGAACATTGAGTTTTTTTTTATGACTAGTAATTCTTACAAATATTATTGGTATAATTGTTGAATAATGGGACCCTCTCTTCACTTCTTCCTAACAAGCCTCCTCCTTTTGTTGTAATAGCTAATTCACACTTAAAGATCTTCAAAATAGTTTGTTTGCCCATAAAAGTTTGAGATTCATGAGAACGAGCACATCTATACTCCTTTGGAAGAGGCAATGCATTGAATTTCATTCAAGTATGAGTCTTTGATGATGACTAGCCTTTCTTACAAGTATTTTCAGTATAATTATTGAATAATCAGACCCCCACTTCAATTCTTCTGAACAAGGCTCCTCCCTTTGTTGTAATAGAAAATTCACACACAGAGATGTTTAAAATAGCTTGTTTGCCCATAAAAGCTCCCAATTCATGAGAACCAGCACATTTATACTCCTTTGGAAGAGGGAATGCATTGAATTTCATTCAACAATGAGTCTTTGATGATGACTAGCATTTCTTACAAGTATTTTCAGTATAATTGTGGAATTATGTGACCCTCTCTTCATTTCTTCCTAACAAGGCTCCTCCTTTTGTTATAATCATTAATTCACACTTAATGTTTTCAAAAATAGCTTGTGTGCCCACAAAAGGCACCATATTCATGAGAACCAGCACATTTATACTCCCTTGGAAGAGGGAATGAGTCTTTCAACAATGAGTCTTTGATGATGACTAGCATTTCTTACAAGTAATGTCGGTATAATTGTTGAATAATGAGACCCTCTTTTCATTTCTTCCTAACAAGGCGCCTCCTTTTGTTGTAATACCTAATTCCCACTTAATGATCTTCAAAATACCTTGTTTGCCCAAAAAAGTTCAAAATTCATGAGAACGAGCACATCTATACTTCTTTGGAAGAGGGAATGCATTAAATTTCATTCAACAATGAGTCTTTGATGATTTGATGATGACTAGCATTTCTTACAAGTATTTTGAGTATAATTATTGAATAATCAGAGCCTCTCTTCAATTCTTCCTAGCAAGGCTCCTCCTTTTGGTTGTAATAGCCAATTCACACTTAAAGATCTTTAAAATAGCTTGTTTTCCCATAAAATTTCCATATTCATGAGAACCAGCACATCTATACTCCTTCGGAAGAAGGAATGCATTGAATTTCATTCAACAATGAGTCTTTGATGATGACTAGCATTTCTTACAAGTATTTTCGGTATAATTGTGGAATAATGTGACCCTTTCTTTAATTCTTTCAAACAAGGCTCCTCCTTTTGTTGTAATAGCTATTTCACACTCAAAGATCTTTAAAATAGCTTGTTTGCCCACAAAAGGCTCCGATTCACGAGAATCAGCAAATCTATACTCCTTAGGAAGAGTGAATGCATTGAATTTCATTCAACAATAAGTCTTAGATGATGACTAGCATTTCTTACAAGTATTTTTGGTATAATTGTTGAATAATGAGACCCTCTCTTCAATTCCTCCTAACAAGGCTCCTCCTTTTGTTGTAATAGCCAATTCACACTTAAAGATCTTTAAGATAGCTTTTCTGCCCATAAAAGTTCCCAATTCATGAGAACCAGCACATCTGTACTCCTTTGGAAGAGGAAATGCATTGAATTTCATTCAACAAAGAGTATTTGTTGATGACTAGCGTTTCTTACAAGTATTTTCGGTATAATTGTTGGATAATGTGACCCTCTCTTCATTTCTTCCTAACAAAATCTCCTCCTTCAGTATAATCACTAATCCATACTTAATGATATTGAAAATAGGTTGTATGCCTACAGAAGGCACCTTATTGATGAGAACTGGCCCCTTTATACACCTTTGGACGAGGGAATGCATTAAATTTCATTCAACAATGAGTCTTTGATGATGACTAGGATTTCTTACAAGTATTTTCGGTATAATTGTGGAATAATGTGACCCTCTCTTCATTTCTTCCTAACAAGGCTCCTTCCTTTGTTGTAATAGCTAATTCATACTTAAAGATCTTTAAAATAGCTTGTTTGCCCACAAAAGGCCCTAATTCATGAGAACCAGCACATCTATACTCCTTTGGAAGAGGAAATGCATTGAGTTTCATTCAACAATGAGTGTTTGGTGATGACTAGCATTTCTCACAAGTATTTTCATTATAATTCTTCGATAATGAGACCCTCTCTTCACTTCTTCCTAACAAGGCTCCTCCTTTTGTTGTAATAGCCAATTCACACTTAAAGATCTTTAAAATTGCTCGTGTGCCCACAAAAGGCACCATTTCATGAGAACTAGGACATCTATACTCCTTTGGAAGAAGGAATGCATTAAATTTCATTCAACAAAGGGTCTTTGATAATGCTAGCATTTCTTATAGGTATTTTTGGTATAATTGTGGAATAATGTCACCCTCTCTTCATTTCTTCCTAACAAAGGTCATCCTTTTGTTATAATTGTTAATTCACACATAATGATTTTGAAAATAGGTTGTGTGCCCACATAAGGCACCATATTCATGAGAACCAGCACACCTATACTCCTTTGGTAGAGGGAATGCATTGAGTTTCATTCAACAATGAGTGTTTGATGATGACTAGCATTTCTCACAAGTATTTTCAGTATAATTCTTCGATAATGAGACCCTCTCTTCACTTCTTCCTAATAAGGCTCCTCCTTTTGGTGTAATAGCCAATTAACACTTAAAGATCTTTAAAATAGCTTGTATGCCCACAAAAGGCACCAATTCATGAGAACCAGCACATCTATACTCTTTGGAAGAGGGAATGCATTGAATTTCATTCAACAAAGAGTCTTTGATGATGTCCGTATTCATGAGAATAGCTTGTGTGCCCACAAAAGGCACCGTATTCATGAGAACCAGCACATCTATACTCCCTTGGAAGAGGGAATGCCTGGAATTTTTTTCAACAATGAGTCTTTGATGATGTCTAGCATTTCTTACAAGTATTTTCGGTATAATTGTTGAATAGTGTGACGCTCTCTTCATTTCCTCCTAACAAGGCTCCTTCTTTTTTGTAATAGCCAATTCACACTCAAAGATCTTTAAAATAGGTTCCCACAAAAGGCACCAATTCATGAGAACCAGCACATCTATACTCCTTCGGAAGAGGGAATGCATTGGGTTTGATTCAATAATAAGTGTTTGATGATGACTAGCATTTCTTACAAGTATTTTCGGTATAATTCTTCGATAATGAGACCCTCTCTTCAGTTCTTCCTAAGAAGGCTCCTCCTTTTGTTGTAATAGCCAATTCACACTTAAAGATCTTTAAAATAGCTTGTGTGCCCACAAAAGGCACCAATTCATGAGAACCAGCACATCTATACTCTTTGTAAGAGGGAATGCATTGAATTTCATTCAATAATGAGTCTTTGATGATGACTAGCATTTTCTACAAGTGTTTTCCGTATAATTGTTAAATAATGAGTCTCTATGTTCAAATCTTCCCAACAAGGCTCCTCCTTTTGTTGTAATAGCTAATTCACACTTAAAGATCTTAAAAATAGCTTGTTTGCCTAGAAAAGGCTCCAATTCATGAGAACCAGCACATCTATACTCCTTTGGAGGAGGGAATGCATTGAATTTCATTCAACAATGAGTCTTTGATGATGACAAGCTTTTCTTACAAATATTTTCAGCATAATTGTTGAATAATGTCTCCCTCTCTTCATTTCTTCCAAACAAGACTCCTCCTTTTGTTGTAATTGCCAATTCCCCACAAGAGACACCAATTCATGAGAAGAAATGGTATCTTATATTCCCCATGCCTCCTTTGCAACTCTACTATTGTATTAGCTTGCTCCTTCGTCCTCTCCCTCATATCATCAAATCTAGTATTCATATGCTCAAATTGTTGTTGCATAACTTTGATCATGATGGACACATCACCAGCTCCCTCTTGAGCTGCACCTTTGTCTTTGGACGTCATAGTATTACTTCTACAAAATAATAAGATACCTCATAGAACACTCCCTCACGTGTTTCACTCAAAGAAGGTGTCACACTCCCTCGTGTTTACACTCTTTATGGCTTTTTCTTCATATGACCTTTCACTCTGGCCTTTTACCACTTAGATTTCCCCTTTTAGCTCTATAAAGAACTAAACAAAGTAAATCAAGAATATAGATTTTGAACAAAATAAGATAAATGGTGTAGAATTGAACAAATTGGAGAACAAGGAACAAAAAACGAAAATGGATATCAAGGCAAATGAATTAAATGAACTAAACTCACAAAAATAAGGAAAAGGGCAGTTAAACCTAGAGGACAAACTTGGATAACAAAACAAGAAAATGGATGGCAGAATTGGAGTTAAGTAAGAAAACTTTGTTATTATTGTGGCTAATATGACCAAACTGTTAACTTTATCTATAATTTCAATTTGATGTCTTCTTCCTTCTTTTTCTCCCTTTTTTTTCATTGCATTTTTTTTTAATTTCTTTTCTTTTGCTTAACACAAAACAATAGTAGAATACTTAGACATAGCAATTGGAATTGGAATTGGAATTAGCACATTTTTTATAGTTTTGATCTCAAACAAACAAGCGAAGAGAAGGATTGCAAACAAATAGATTAGTGCATTTGAATGGTAATGCACTTAATAAACAAACTAGCCAAAAATATATAAATCACAAGGTAGAAAATTGAAAAGTGAGTGGATTCAACCTTGATTTAGAGCTAGGCTCTGATACCAACTGATGCTGAAAATCCCAAAAAGATGTGACTTAGGGACCCAATGCACACAAAGAATCAAAGAACAACCAGAAAAGCTAAATCAGAGCATATTATCACAAACCCTAGACCCAACATTTGAAGGAACACAAACCTAAGGTATTCAAGAAGGATATGGATGCCACATTCTAAAAAAGAAAGGAATTAAGAGTGATAAGTCGATTTAAATGCCATAAGAAGAAGAACCTCTTGATAAGTTCTTTAATTCTCAAAAGAACTGAGGGAGAAAAACCCTTGCTTTCTATTTCACTCAAAGTTGTCTGATTTCCAGAGCTTACAAGGGGCGCCTATTTATAGGCTAAGATAACAATCCTAAAGAGGCACATATTCCTATTTAGGAGAAATCCTTATTTTGGAGGAACTTTGTACAAATTCCAGCACATACAATAAACTCCCATTTAGGAGTGAATGCTATTACTTAGTCTGACCCATTAAGTATTCCAATTATATTAATTAGGCCTGGACTCTCTTTCAAACTTGAATTCACACCATTTGAAGCTTGGTTGGCTTGAATGTCCTTAAGCAACCCATTTAGTGCTTCTTTAATCTTTTTGGCTCTAGCTCATGTTATTAGGCCTTCTATAATGTGTAATGGACCTCGTGCATCCATTGAAGCCCTAGCACATGTTATTGGGCCTTTTGGGATGTGCAATGGATCTCTTGCACCTATTGAAGCCTTCCACCCATCATCTCCATGGTTCTCATAAGGAGGAAATGAAGAGACAACCTTATTATTCAGTAATAAAGTAGCAAATACTTGTAGAAAATGCTAGTCATCATCAAAGAGTTCTTGTTTAATGAAATTCATTGGATTGCTAGTCCTAAGAGAGTATAAATGTGGTTGTTGCCATGAATACAGTGCCTATTGCAGTCATACAAGCTATTTTTAAGATCTTTAAGTGTGAATGAGTTATTACAACGAAAAATGGAGCCTTGTTTAGAAGAAATGAAGAGATGGTCTCATTTCTATGTAATTAAGAATCAAATACTTATGACAAATGCTAGAAATCATCAAAGACTCTTTGTTTAATGCAATTCAACAGATTCCTAGCCCTGAGAGAGTATAGATGTGGTTGTATCAATGAATATAGTGCATGATGTGGTCATACAAGCTATTTTTAAGATTTTTAAGTGTGAATGAGTTATTACAAAGAAAAATGGAGCCTTGTTAGGAGGAAATGAAGAGACGACCTCATTATTTAGTAATAAAGTAGCAAATACTTATAGGAAATGCTAGTCATCATCAAAGAGGTATTGTTTAATGAAATTCAACTGATTGCTAGTCCCAAGAGAGTCTGGATGTGGTTTTTGCCATGAATATAGTGCCTATTGTGGTCATAAAAGCTATTTTCAAGATCTTTAAGTGTGAATGAGTTATTACAATGAAAAGTGGTGCCTTCTTTGGAAGAAATGGAGAGACGGTCTCATTTTTAAGTAATTAAGTATCAAATACTTGTGATAAATGGTGTGGTCATACAAGCTATTTTTAAGATCTTTGATTGTGAATGAGTTATTACAATGAAAAATGGAGCCTTGTTAAGAGGAAATGAAGAGATGACCTCATTATTCAGTAATAAAGTAGCAAATTCTTGTAGGAAATGCTAGTCATCATCAAAGAGTTCTTCTTTAATGAAATTCAATGGATTGCTAGTCCTAAGAGGGCATAGATGTGGTTGTTGCCATAAATATAGTGCATGATGAGGTCACACAAGCTATTTTCAAGATCTTTAAGTGTCAATGAGTTATTACAAGGAAAAATGGAGCCATGTTTGGAAGAAATGAAGAGATGGTCTCATTTTTTAGTAATTAAGTATCAAACACTTGTGAGAAAAGCTAGAGATCATCAAAGACACTTTGTTTATTGCAATTCAACAGATTCCTTGTCCCAAGAGAATAGCGATGTGGTTGTTGCAATGAATATAGTGCATGATGTGGTCATATAACCTATTTTTAAGATCTTTAAGTGTAAATGAGTTATTACAATTAAAAATGGAACCTTGTTAAGAGGAAATGAAAAGGCGACCTCATTATTTAGTAATAAAGTAGCTAATACTGGAAGGAAATGCTAGTGATCATCAAAGAGTTCTTCTTTAATAAAATGCAATGGATTGCTTGTCCTAAGAGAGTGTAGATGTGGTTGTTGCCATTAAAATAATGCCTATTGTAGTCATAAAAGCTATTTTTAAGATCTTTAAGCGTGAATGAGTTATTACAAGAAAAAATGGAGCCATGTTTGGAGAAATGAAGAGATGGTCTCATTTTTTAGTAATTAAGTATCAAACACTTGTGAGAAAAGTTAGAAATCATTAAAGACAATTTGTTTAAAGTAATTCAACATATTCTTAGTCCTAAGAGAGTACATATGTGGTTATTTCAATGAATATAGTGCATGATGTGGTCATACAAGCTATTTTTAAGATCTTTAATTGTGAATGAGTTATTATAATGAAAAATAGAACCTTGTTAAGAGGAAATGAAGAGGTAACCTCATTATTCAGTAATAAAGTAGCAAATTCTTGTAAGAAATGCTAGTCATCATCAAAAAGTTCTTCTTTAATGAAATTCAATGGATTGCTAGTCCTAAGAGGGTGTAGATGTGGTTATAGCCATGAATATTGTGCATGATGAGGTATAAAAGCTATTTTTAAGATCTTTAAGTGTGAATGAGTTATTATAGGGAAAAATGGAGCCATGTTTGGAAGAAATGAAGAGATGGTCTCATTTTTTAGTAATTAAGTATCAACCACTTGTGAAAAAAGCTATAAATCATGAAAGACACTTTGTTTAATGCAATTCAACAGATACCTAGTCCCAAGAGAGTACAAATATGGTTGTTGCAATGAATATAGTGCATGATGTGGTCATACAAGCTATTTTTAAGATCTTTAATTATGAATGAGTTATTACAATGAAAAATGGAACCTTGTTAGGAGGAAATGAAGAGGCGACCTCATTATTCAATAATAAAGTAGCTAATACTGGAAGGAAATGCTTGTCATTCAAAGAGTTCTTGTTTAATAAAATTCAACGGATTGCTATTCCTAAGATGATGAGAACCATAGGGATGATGGGTGGAAGGCTTCAATGGATGCAAGAGGTCCATTGCACATTCCAGAAGGCCTAATAACACGAGTTAGAGCTTTAAAGGATGCAAGAGGTCCATTGCACAATTCAAAAGGCCCAATAACACGGGCTAGAGCCAAAAAGATGAAAGAAGAACTAAATGGGCTGATTAAGGATGTTTAGGCCAACCATGCTTCAAATGGTGTGAATTCAAGCTTGAAAGAGAGTCCAAGCCTTGTTAATTTCATTGGAGTACTTAAAGTGTTAAGACTAAGTAATAGCAGTCACTCCTAATTAGGAGTTTATTTTCTGTGTAAGAATTTGTACCTGGATAGGAATTCCTCCTAGATAAGGAATTTTCCTAAGTAGGAATTTGTACCTCTTTAGGATTGCCATCTTAGCCTATAAATAGGCACCCCTTGTAACATCAGACAATAGATCAGACAACTTTGAGTGAAATAGAAAGCAAGGGTTTTTTCTCCCTTGGTTCTTTTGAGAACCAATGAACTTATCAAGAGGTATTTCTTCTTGTGGCATTCCAATCAACTTATCACTCCCAATTTCTTTTTTTTCTAGAGTGTGGCGTCCATATCCATCTTAAATACCCTAGGTTCATGTTCCTTCAAATGTTGGGTCTCGGGCTTATGTTATTAAACTTTGATTTACCTTTCCTGGTTCTTCTTTGATTCCTTGTCTGCATTGGGTCCCTAAGCCATGTCTTTTTGGGATTTCCACATCACAAGAGAGTGTAGGTGTGGTTGTTGCCATGAATGTAGTGCCTGTTGTGGTGATACAAGCTATTTTCAAGATCTTTAAGTGTGAATGAGTTATTACAACAAAAAGTGGAGCCTTGTTTGGAAGAAACAAAGAGACAGCCTCATTTTTTAGTAATTAATTATCAAATACTTGTGACAAATGCTAGAAATCATCAAAGACTCTTTGTTTAATGCAATTCAACAGATTCCTAGTTCTAAGAGAGTATAGATGTGGTTGTTGTAATCAATATAGTGCATGATGCGGTCATACAAGCTATTTTCAAGATCTTTAAGTGTGAATGAGTTATTACAAAGAAAAATGGAGCCTTGTTTGGAGGAAATGAAGAGACAACCACATTATTCAGTAATAAAGTAACAAATACTTGTAGGAAATGCTAGTCATCATTAAATAGTTCTTGTTTAATGAAATTCAATGGATTACTAGTCCCAAGAGGGTGTAAATGTGGTTGTTGCCCTAAATATAGTGCATGATAAGGTCATACAAGCTATTTTCAAGATCTTTAAGAGTGAATGAGTTATTACAAGGAAAAATGGAGCCATGTTCGGAAGAAATGAAGAGATGGTCTCATTTTTTAGTAATTAAGTATGGAACACTTGTAAGAAATGTTAGAAATTATCAAGGACTCTTTCTTTAATGCAATTCATCATATTCCTAGTCCCAAGAGAGTATAAATGTGGATGTAGCAATGAATATAGTGCATCATGAGGTCAGACAAGCTATTTTCAAGATCTTTAGGTGTGAATGAGTTATTACAATGAAAAATGGAGCCTTGTTTGGAGGAAATGAAGAGATGACCTCATTATTCAATAATAAAGTAGCAAATACTTGTAGGAAAAGCTAGTCATCAAGAAAGAGTTCTTGTTTAATGAAATTCAATGGATTGGTAGTCCCAATAGCGTGTAGATATGGTTCTTGCCATGAATATAGTGCCTATTGTGGTCATACAAGCTATTTTCAAGATCTTTGAGTGCGAATGAGTTATTACAGTGAAAAGTGGAGCCTTGTTTGGAAGAAATGAAGAGATAGTCTCATTTTTCAATAATTAAGTTCAAATACTTGTGACAAATGCTAGAAATCATCAAAGACTCTTTGTTTAATGCAATTCAAAGGATTCTAGGCCCAAGAGAGTATAGATGTGGTTGTGGCAATGAATATAGTGCATGATGTGGTCATACAAGCTTTTTTCAAGATATTTAAGTGTGAATGAGTTATTACAATGAAAAATGGAGCCTTGTTAGGAGGAAATGAAGAGACGACCTCATTATTCAGTAATAAAGTAGCAAATACTTGTAGGAAATGCTAGTCATCATCAAAGAGTTCTTGTTTAATAAAATTCAATGGATTGCTAATCCTAAGAGAGTGTAGATGTGGTTGTTGCCATGCATATTATGCCTGTTATGGTCATACAAGCTATTTCCAAGATCTTTAAGTGTGAATAGGTTATTACAACGAAAATTGGAGTCTTGTTAGGAAGAAATGAAGAGACAGCCTCAATATACTCTAATAAGGAAGCAAATACCTATAAGAAATGCTAGTCATCATCAAAGACTCTTTGTTTTTTTCAATTTAACAGATTCCTAGTCCAACGAGCGTATAGATGTGGTTGTTGCAATGAATATAGTGCGTGATGTATTCATACAAGTTATTTTCAAGATCTTTAAGTGTGAATGAGTTATTACAATGAAAATGGTGCCTTGTTAGGAGGAAATGAAGAGCCAACCTCATTATTCAGAAATAAAGTAGCAAATACATGTAAGAAATGCTACACGTGATCAAAGTGTTCTTGTTTAATGTAATTCGACGGATTGCTAGTCCCAAGAGAATCTAGATGTGGTTGTTGCAATGAATATAGTGCATGATGAGCTCATACAAGCTATTTTCAAGATCTTTAAGTGTGAATAGGTTATTACAACAAAAATTGGAGTCTTGTTAGGAAGAAAATCGGAGTCTTGTTAGGAAGAAATGAAGAGACAGCCTCAATATTCTCTAATAAGGAAGCAAATACCTATAAGAAATACTAGTCATCATCAAAGACTCTTTGTTTTTTTCAATTTAACAGATTCCTAGTCCAAAGAGTGTATAGATGTGGTTGTTGCAATGAATATAGTGCATCATGTGGTCATACAAGCTATTTTCAAGATCTTTAAGTGTGAATGAGTCATTACAATGAAAAACGGAGCCTTGTTAGGAGGAAATGAAGAGACAACATCATTATTCAGTAATAAGTATCAAATACTTGTGGATATGCTAGTCATCATCAAAGAGTTTTTCTTCAATGAAATTCAACGGATTGCTAGTCTAAAGAGAGTTGAGATGTGGTTATTGCAATGAATATAGTGTATGATGTGGTCATACAAGCTATTTTCAAGATCTTTAAGTGTGAATGAGTGATTACAATGAAAAATGGAGCCTTGTCTAGAGGAAATGAAGAGACAACGTCATTATTTAGTGGTAAATTGGCAAATACTAGTAGGAAAAGCTAGTCATCATCAAAGAGTTCTTGTTTAATGAAATTCAAGGGATTGCTAGTCCCAAGACAGCCTAAATGTGGTTGTTGCAATGAATATAGTGCATGATATGGACATACAAGCTATTTTCAAGATCTTTAAGTGTGAATGAGTTATTACAATGAAAAATGTAGCCTTGTTAGGAGGAAATCAAGAGGCGACCTCATTATTCTGTAATAAAGTAGCAAATATTTGTAAGAAATGCTACACATAATCAAAGAGTTCTTCTTTAATGAAATTTAATGAATTGCTAGTCCTAAGAGAGTCTAGATGTGGTCGTTACAATGAATATAGTGCATGATGTGGTCATACAAGCTATTTTCAAGATCATTAAGTGTGAATGAGTTACTAGAATGAAAAAAGGAGCCTCGTGTGGAGGAAATGAAGAGACAACCTCATTATTTAGTAATAAAGTAGCAAATACTTGTAAGAAATGCTACATATCATCAAAGAGTTCTTGTTTAATGAAATTCAACGGATTGCTTGTTCAGAGAGAGTTTAGATGTGGTTATTGCAATGAATATAGTGCATGATGTGGTCATACAAGCTATTTTCAAGATTTTAAGTGTGAATGAGGGATTACAATGAAAAGTGGAGCCTTGTCTGGAGGAAATGAAGAGACGACATCATTATTCAGTAGTAAATTGGCAAATACTGGTAGGAAATCCTAGTCATCATCAAAGAGCTCTTGTTTAATGAAATTCAATGGATTACTAGTCCCAATAGAGTCTAGATGTGGTCATTGCAATGAATATAGTGCATGATATGGACATACAAGCTATTTTCAAGATCTTTAAGTGTGAATGAGTTATTACAATGAAAAATGTAGCCTTGTTAGGAGGAAATAAAGAGGCGACCTCATTATTCAGTAATAAAGTAGCAAATATTTGTAGGAAATGCTACACATAATCAAAGAGTTCTTCTTTAATGAAATTCAACGAATTGCTAGTCCTAAGAGAGTCTAGATGTGGTCGTTGCAATGAATATAGTGCATGATGTGGTCATACAAGCTATTTTAAAGATCTTTAACTGTGAATAAGTTATTATAATGAAAAATCATGCATTGTATGAAGGAAATGAAGAGACGACCTGATTATTCAGTAATAAAGTAGCGAATACTTGTAGAAAATGCTACACATCATCAATGAGTTCTTGTTTAATGAAATTCAACGAATTGTTAGTCGCAAGAGAGTGTGCATGTGGTTGTTGCAATGAATATAGTGCATAATATGGTCATACAAGCTATTTTCAAGATCTTTATGAGTGAATGAGTTATTGCAACGAAATTTGCAGCCTTTTTTGTAAGAAATGAAGTGACGGTCTCAATTTTCGGTAATTAAGATTCAAATACTTCTGAGAATTGATAGAAATCATCAAAGACTCATTGTTTAATGTAATTTAACAGATTCCTTGTCCAAAAAGAGTATAGATGTGGTTGTCGCAATGAATATAGCGCATGATGTGGTCATACAAGCTATTTGAAAGATCTTTAAGTATCAATGAGTTATTACAATGAAAAATGGAGCCTTGTGTGGAGTAAATAAACAGACGGCATTATTATTCAATAATAAAGTGGCAAATACTTGTAGGATATGCTAGTCATCATGAAATTGTTCTTGTTTAATGAAATTCAACGAATTGTTAGTCCTAAGAGAGTGTAAATGTGGTTGTTGCAATGAATATAGTGCATAATGTGGTCATAAAAGCTATTTTCAGGATCTTTATGAGTGAATAAGTTATTACAACGAAAAGTGGACCCTTGTTTGTAAGAAATGAAGTGACAACCTCATTTTCTAGGAACTAAGTTTCAAATACTTCTTAGCAATGATAAAAGTCATCAAAGACTCATTGTTTAAAGCAATTTAATAGATTCCTTGTCCAAAGAGAGTATAGATCAGGTTGTTGCAATTCATATAGTGCATGATCTGGTCATAAAAGCTATTTTCAAGATCATTAAGTGTCAATGAGTTACTAAAATGAAAAAAGGAGCCTCGTGTGGAGGAAATGAAGAGACAACCTCATTATTCAGTAATAAAGTAGCAAATACTTGTAAGAAATGCTACACATCATCAAAGAGTTCTTGTTTAATGAAATTCAACGGATTGCTAGTCCGAAGAGAGTTTAGATGTGGTTATTGCAATGAATATAGTGCATGATGTGGTCATACAAGCTATTTTCAAGATCTTTAAGTGTGAATGAGTGATTACANTCGAAAAGGACGAGTTTTAATATAACGGTAAAATTGTTTGGTTGTGACCTAGAGGTCACGAGTCGATTTAAGGCTGTGTATGTGTGATCCCTCCTTGGACTTCGTAGTGGGGGAACGTTGTGTGCACTGAACGACCTTCTTCTTCCTGATATAATTTGCGCGCCGCAGCTGGGAGATATATAATTATTAAATATCAGGTTCATGGAGGAAACTAAACTGTTATTGTTGGCTGACTCAGTTTTACCTTCTCTTATTGTTTGTTGCCCCTAGTGAAAGCAAGGCAACCAACCCTTCAATATCTGTGCGACCTTTTAAGCGTAAGTCATGGGAATGCAGCAGTAGCACCGGAACTTCTCCTTTAAAAGCAAGCCTAGCTCTGTTGGAGAAACTTGGACTTCTCACATCACACTTAAAACTCCCAAGTTACCACTAAAATAATTGCAGCATTTGTTTAATACCTCCCGTAGGATTGCTTCATTGTGTTCTTTTAGAAATTGCCAGCTTCCAAGAATCATCTTGCTTATAGCGAGTCTTTGCATTATTTTTTAGGTCTTTTTGCTTAGTTACTGCGTATGAGGATGTCTGCTAGAGTGCATGCAAGCTTGGAAATGCCACGGCTTGTTTAGGGGAGACTGGGAAAAAGTGGAAGGAAAGAATCCTTGTAATTGCTAAGAAATGAAAAAGTTTCCCAGTATTCTCTGGAGAACAAGTTGAGAGATTGGGAGAGATGACCCTCGAAGAATTGTTCATGCTCTAAAAGTTGGTTCAGCTTTGACACTGGTTTCCTTGCTTTGTCTGTTGGAGCCATTCTTTGAAGGGATCGGACAAAATGCTATGTGGGCTGTCATGACTGTTGTTCTTGTGTTAGAGTTCAGTGCAGGTCTGCTTCTTCTTTTGTTGTCATCATAGCAATGGTGTTAATATTATCTCAGCTTTTCCAGACGAGGAAAAGCATCTGTTTGCTTCTTCTTCTTATCTTTTTTCTTTTTTTTTTGGATGTTTTCTTTTAATTTCATGAATAGGGGCAACTCTGTGCAAAGGGCTCGACAGAGGATTGGGAACACTGCTGGCAGGGTCATTGGCTTTTCTTATTGAGTACATTGCAGGGCTACTGGTCATACTTTTCGGGCAATTTTCATTGGAACTACAGTTTTTGTGATAGGTAAGTCTTAGTTTCTATAAGCTCGTGGAGATGGAAGAACCTGAATAACAGTTACAAACTACAATTGTTTCTCCGTTGTTCTATCGGTATTGGTTGGGGATTCAGTCCAGCATATGTTGCAGGCCAGTGGAAATAAGACTATTATAAAACAGACCATTTAGCCTGTTGGTTTCTGATGTGCTAGAGCTGATGTCTGTACATTACTCTGACATTAATCTACGCTTTCCTCTGGCTATATATTCTCTTTCCTTTTTCAATGGAAGAGATGGTCTGGCTTCCACCTTCAAAAACACAACATAAAATTGCAATGCAAAACCAACTTGATTGTTATCAGATCAGGAATATTATTATGCATAATCTTGGAACACATTACATAAGAAAAGGCATTACTGTTAGAGGAGAGCAAATGAAGTTAGAGAGGGGAAGAAGTGAAGAAAGTAGCTGTTAAGTTAAATCCATTCACTTTGAACTTAACAAAAGAAACTGTGATGTTAAAGATGTTAAGAAAAACATTTTATGAGCTTGCTCTAGAGTCCGGAACTAGCTAGACAAGCTACTGATGAGTTAGGTCTTCATGCAACATGGCTTAGCAACCTAATTGCTTCATCTACTTATTTCAAGCTCGGAACAATTTAGTCCATTGTGCATTTGAGTTCTAAGCTTTACAACCTTTACATTCCCTCGTGACAAAAGTGTAGTGTATAAAATTAACCACGTTCATGTTTTAACTTTACAGGAGCTGCAGCAACATACACAAGGTTCTTTCCTTATGTGAAGAAGAATTATGATTATGGCGTTGTGATATTCATCTTGACATTTAATTTGATAACCGTGTCAAGCTATCGTGTCACCGACGTATTGAAAATTGCAGAACAGCGGTTATACACCATTGCCATTGGTTGTGCTATCTGCCTGTTCATGGCACTCCTGATATTTCCAATTTGGTCAGGAGAAGACCTCCATATTTCTACTGCACAAAAGCTTGAAGGGTTAGCTAAGTCAATAGAAGGTGTGCAAGTTACATATTTTACTATCATCTTTGATTGATTAAGTACATGACAACTAATAGGCTGGTGATGCAAAAATCTTGCAGTTTGTGTCCACGAGTATTTTAGTGATACTGCGGAAGAAGCGGCCCAAGGTCAACCATCCGATGATGTTGTCTATAAATGTTATACGGCAGTTTTGGACTCAAAATCACGAGATGATACATCAGTAAGTCCTTTCATTTTAGTTAAAACTTTCTTTCATATTCAAGGTTTAACCACGTATTGGCATTATTCTTGAATGTTTTCTGACTTTCTGAATTGTGCAGGCATTATATACAAGTTGGGAGCCCAGACACTCAAGGCACCGCAAATATCCTTGGCAGCAGTATGCAAAATTAGGAGCTGTACTCCGTCGTTTTGGATACACAGTTGTTGCTCTACATGGTTGCTTGCAAACTGAAATTCAGGTAACTGTTGGAACATGTGCTTTGAAACTCAACATAAATCAACAATTGAAAAAGTTTCTTCAATTTGATCACCGTTGTCATACCGGTTTCATACATAAAAATTTCATTGTACATTTCAGTGTTCATGTTCTTTTAACCCACCATTGACATTTGTTTAAAGATCCGTGCATTCGCGTTGCTGGGGAAGTGTTGTGAACATTTGTTTAAATTCTATTTCGGCTTAGACCCCAAATCCTGCCGTGCCCTCTTTAAAGATCCGTGCATTCGCGTTGCTGGGGAAGTGTCAAAAGTGCTATTGGAACTCTCTCACAGCATCAAATTCCGCCGCCATTGCTCTCCTGGGTTGCTCTCTGATCATCTGCACAAAGCCTTACAAGACCTCAATACTGCCATAAAATCACAACCAAGACTTTTCCTAGGCTTCATCGACAACGAAGCCATAAACGTGCTAGCTCTAGCAGATGCCCATGCTCGTTGCCAGAGGCATGACGAGGACAATGGAGTCTCATTATCGAGTTGCAAGACCGACACATCTGCATTGCTTGAATGGAAAAGCGAAAGGAATGATGGGCAATCCAAAGATACTGAAAGGAAGATGTTGAGGCCACAGTTGAGCAAAATCGCTATCACAAGTGTAGAGTTCTCAGAGGCACTTCCTTTTGCTGCTTTTGCATCTTTGCTAGTGGAGACAGTGGCGAGACTGGACAATGTTATTGAGGAAGTTGAAGAGCTGGGGAGGATAGCCGGCTTCATGGAGTTTAAACCAGGCGATGAAGTTGTGGTGACTTGTGAGACACCAAAAACACCAAAAGTAGATGTTAACCATAATCATTTGCCTTCCCATGCAGGAGACTGATTGTGATTTGTTTCGGGCTTTAGCACAATATCATTTATATAGGATGTAACTGCTGGGTTATTATAAGTTCTCATTTATGGAATGAACATGTTAGAGAAATAAATGACCACAATAGATTTAATAATGCACGGGAAAAGATATTTCTCTAACATGTTCATTCCATAAATGAGAACTTATAATAACCCAGCAGCTACATCCTATATAAATGATATTGTGCTAAAGCCCGAAATATAATCACAATCAGTCTCCTGCATGGGAAGGCAAATGATTATGGTTAACATCTACTTTTGGTGTTTTTGGTGTCTCACAAGTCATCACAACTTCATCGCCTGGTTTAAACTCCATGAAGCCGGCTATCCTCCCCAGCTCTTCAACTTCCTCAATAACATTGTCCAGTCTCGCCACTGTCTCCACTAGCAAAGATGCAAAAGCAGCAAAAGGAAGTGCCTCTGAGAAAAATGGATCCTTGTTAGGAGAAAATGAAAAGATGAGCTCATTATTCAGTAATAAAGTAGCCAATACTTGAAGGAAATGCTAGTCATCGTCAAAGAGATCTTGTTTAATAAAACTCAACGGATTGCTAGTCCTAAGAGAGTGTACATGTGGTTGTTGCCATGAATATAGTGCCTGTTGTGGTTATACAACCTATTTTCAAGATCTTTAAGTGTGAATGAGTTTTTACAACGAAATGTGGAGCTTTCTTTGGAAGAAATGAAGAGACGGTCTCATTTTTTCGTAATTAAGTTTGAAACACTTGTAACAAATGCTAGAAATCATTAAAGACTCTTTGTTTAATGCAATTCATCAAATTCCTAGTCCCAAGAGAGTATAAAAGTGGTTATTGCAATGAATATAGTGCATGATGAGGTCATACAAGCTACTTTCAAGATCTTTAGTGTGAATGTGTTATTACAATGAAAAATGGAGCCTTGGGAAAAAATGGCAAGATGACCTCATTATTCAATAATAAAGTAACAAACACTTATATGAAATGCTAGTCATCATCAAAGAGTTCTTGTTTAATGAAATTCAAGGATTGCTAGTCCCAAGAGAGTGTAGATGTGGTTGTTACCATAAATATAGTGCTTGTTGTGGTCATACAAGCTATTTTCAAGATCTTTAAGTGTGAATGAGTTATTACAATGAAAAGTGGAGCCTTGATTAGAGAAATGATGAGATGGTTACATTTTTCGGTAATGAAGTATGAAACACTTGTAAGAAATGCTAGAAATCATCAAAGACTCTTTGTTTAATGCAATTCAACATATTCCTAGTCCCAAGAGAGTACAGATATGGTTCTTGCTGATGTGGTTGTTGCAACGAATATAATGCATGATGTGGTCATATAAGCTATTTTCAAGATGCTTAGTTGTGAATGAGTTATTACAATGAAAAATGGAACCTTGTTAAGAGGAAATAAAGAGACTACCTCATTATTCTATAATAAAGTGGCCAATACTTGAAGGAAATGCTAGTCATCGTCAAAGAGTTCTTGTTTAATGAAATTCAATGGATTGCTAGTCCCGAAAGAGCGTAGATGTGGTTGTTATCATGAATATAGTGCTTGTTGTGGTCACATAAGCTATTTTTAAGATCTTTAAGTGTGAATGAGTTATTACAACGAAAAGTGGAGCCTTCTTTGGAAGAAATGAAGGGACGACCTCAATATTTTGTAATAACGTAGCAAATACTTGTGGGAAATGCTAGTCATCATCAAAGACTCTTTGGTTTTTTCAATTCAATAGATTCCTAGTCCCAAGAGAGTATAAATGTGGTTGTTGCAATGAATATAGTGCATGATGTGGTCATACAAGCTATTTTAAGGATATTTTGGTGTGAATGATTTATTACAATGAAAAATGGGGCCTTTTTAGGTGGAAATGAAGAGTCAACCTCATTATTTAGTAATAAAGTTGCAAATACTTGTAGGAAATACTAGTCATTATAAAAGAGTCCTTGTTTAATGAAATTCAACAAATTGTTAGTCCAAGAGAGTATAGATGTGGTTGTTGCCATGAATATAGTCCGTGATGTGGTGATACAAACTATTTTTAAGATCCTTAATTGTGAAAGAGTTATTACAATAAAAAATGGAGCCTTGTTAGGAGGAAATGAAGAGACGACCTCATTATTCAGTAATAAATTAGCAAATACTTGTAGGAAATGCTACACATCATCAAAGAGTTCTTGTTTAATGAAATTCAAGGGATTACTAGTCCTAAGAGAGTGTAGATGTGATTGTTGCCATGAATATAGTGCTTGTTGTGGTCATACAAGCTATTTTTAAGATATTAAATTTTGAATGAGTTATTATAATGAAAAAAGGAGCCTTGTTAGGAGGAAATAAAGAGACGACCTCATTATTCAGTAATAAAGTAGCAAATACTTGTAGGAAATGCTAGTCATCATCAAAGAGTTTTTGTTTAACGAAATTCAATGGATTGCTAGTCCTAAGAGAGTGTAGATGTGGTTGTTGCCATGAATATAGTGCATGATGGGGTGATACAAGCAATTTTCATGATCATTAAGTGTGAATGAGTTATTACAACCAAAAGTGGAGCCTTGTTTGGAAAAATAAAGAGGCAGACTCATTTTAAGTAATTAATTATCAAATACTTGTGACAAATGCTAGAAATCATCAAAGACTCTTTGTTTAATGCAATTCAACAGATTCTAGTCCTAAGAGAGTAGAGATTTGTTTGTCGGAATAAATATAGTGCATGATGTGGTCATACAAGCTGTTTTTAAGATCCTTAATTGTGAAAGAGTTATTACAACAAAAAATGGAGCCTTGTTAGGAGGAAATGAAGAGACGACCTCATTATTCAGTAATAAAGTAGCAAATACTTGTAGGAAATGCTACACATCATCAAAGAGTTCTTGTTTAATGAAATTCAAGGGATTGCTAGTCCTAAGAGAGTGTAGATGTGGTCGTTACCATTAATATAGTGCNTTTTCTTTAATTAAGTATCAAATACTTATGAGAAATGATGGAAATCATCAAAGACTCATTATTTAATGCAATTTAATAGATTCCTTGTCCGAAGAGAGTATATATGTGATTGTTGCAATGAATATAGTTTATGATGTGGTCATACAAGCTATTTTCAAGCTCTTTAAGTTTGAATGAGTTATTACAAGGAACAATGGAGCCCTGTTAGGAGGAAATGAAGAGAAGACCTTATTATTCAATAATAAAGTAGCAAATAATTGTAGGAAATGCTAGTCATCATCAAGGAGTTCTTCTTTAATGAAATTCAATGGCTTGCTAATCCTAAGAGGGTGTAGATGTGGTTGTTGCCATGAATATAATGCTTGTTGTGGTCATACAAGCTATTTTTAAGATCTTTAAGTGTGAATGAGTTTTACAATGAAAGACACATTGTTTAATGCAATTTAACAGATTCCTAGTCCAAAGAGTGTATAGATGTGGTTGTTGCAATAAATATAGTGCATGATGTGGTCATACAACCTATTTTCACGATCTTTATGTCTGAATGTGTTATTGTAATGAAAAATGGAGCCTTGTGTGGAGGAAATGAAGAGACGACCTCATTATTTTGCAATAAAGTAGCAAATACTGTAGGATATGCTAGTCATCATCAAAGAGTTCTTGTTTAATGAAATTCAATGAATTCCTAGTCCCAAGAGAGTGTAGATGTGGTTGTTTCAATGAATATAGTGCATAATGTGGTCACATAAGCTATTTTCAAGATCTTTAATGGTAAATGAGTTATTACAACGAAAAATGTAGCCTTGTTTGGAAGAAATGAAGTGACGGTCTCATTTTTTAGTAATTAAGTATCAAATACTTATGAGAAATGATATAAATCATCAAAGACTCATTGTTTAACACAATTTAATAGATTCCTAGTCTGAAGAGAGTATAAATGTGGTTGTTGCAATGAATATAGTGCATGATGTGGTGTTATTACAATGAAAAATGAAGCCTTGTTAGGAGGAAATGAAGAGACGACCTCCTTATTCAATAATAGAATAGCAAATACTTGTAAAAAATGCTAGTTATCATCAAAGATTTCTTTTTTAATGAAATTTAATGGATTGTTAGTCCCTAGAGAGTCTAAATGTGGTTGTTCCAATGAATATAATGCATGATGTAGTCATACAAGCTATTTTCAATATCTTGAATGAGTTATTACAATGAAAAATGGAGCCTTGTTGGGAGGAAATGATGAGACAACCTCATAATTCACTAAAAAGGGAGCCTTGTTAGGAGGACATGAAGGGAAGACCCATTATTCAGTAATAAAATAGCAAATACTTGTAGAAAATGGTATTCATCATCAAAGATTTCTTGCTTAATGAAATTCAACAGATTGCTGGTCCCAAGAGAGTATATATGTGGTTGTTGCAATGAATATAGTGCATAATTTGGTCATACAAGCTATTTTCAAGATCTTTAAGTGTGAATGAGTTATTACAATGAAAAATGGAGCCTTGCTAGGAATAAATGAAGAGACAACCTCATTTTTCAGTAATAAAATAGCAAATACTTGTAGGAAATGCTAGTCATCATCAAAGAGTTCCTATTTAATGAAATTCAACGGATTGCTAGTCCCAAGAGGGTGTAGATATGGTTGTTACAATGAATATAATACCTATTGTGGTTATACAAGCTATTTTTAAGATCTTTAAGTGTGAATGAGTTATTACAGCAAATATTAAAGCCTTATTTAGAGGAAATGAAGAGGCTATCTCATTTTTTAGTAATTAATTATCAAATACTTGTGAGAAATGCTAGAAATTATCAAGGACTCATTCACAAATTCCTAGTCCAAAGAGAGTATAGATGTGGTTGTTGGAATGAATATAGTGCATAATGTGGTCATACAAGCTAGTTTCAAGATCTTTAAGTGTGAATGAGTTATTACAATGAAAAATGGAGCCTTGTTAGGAGGAAATGAAGAGACGACCTCATTATTCAGTAATAAAGTAGCAAATACTTGTAGGAAATGCTACACATCGTCAAAGTGTTCTTGTTTAATGAAATTCAACAGATTGGTTGTCCCAAGAGACTATAAATGTGGTTGTTGCAATGAATATAATGCATGATGTGGTCATACAAGCTATTTTCAAGATCTTTAAGTGTGAATGAGTTATTACAATGAAAAATAAAGCCTTGTTAGGAGGAAATGAAGAGACGACCTCATTATTTAGTAATAAAGTAGCAAATACATGTAGGATATGCTAGTCATCATCAAAGAGTTCTTGTTTAGTGAAAGTCAACAGATTGGTAGTCCCAAAAGAGTGTAGATGTAGTTGTTTGATGTGGGAAACCCTAAAAGGACGTGGCTTAAGGACCTAACGCACATAAGGAATCAAAGAACAACTAGGAAAGCTAAATCAGAGTTTAATAATAGAAACCCTAGACCCAATATTCGAAAGAACATGAACCTAGGGTATTTGAGAAGGATATGGACGCCACACTCAAGAAAATAAAGGAATTGGGAGTGATAAGTCGATTTGAATGCCATAAGAAGAAGTACCTTTTGATAAGTTCTTTAGTTCTCAAAAGAACTGAGGGAGAAAAACCCTTGCTTTTTATTTCACTTAAAGTTGTCTAATTTGATTTTTCAAAGCTTACAAGGGGTGCCTATTTATAAGCTGAGATGGCAATCCTAATGAGGTACAAATTCTTGCTTAAGGCAATTCCTTCTTTAGGAGGAATTCCTATCTAGGTACAAATTCTTACATAAATAATAAACTCCTAATTTGGAGTGACTGCTATTACTTAATTCTAACACTTTAAGTACTCCAATGACATTAATAAGGCTTAGACTCTCTTTGCATGCTTGAATTCGCACCATTTGAAGCTTGGTTGGCCTGAATGTCCTTAATTAGCCCATTTAGTTCTTCTTGCATCTTTTTGGCTCCCGTCAATGTTATTAGGCCTCTTGGAATGTGCAATGGACCTCTTGCATTGATTGAAGCTCTAGCTCATTTTATTGGGCTTTGTAGAATGTGCAATGGACCTCTCGCATCCATTAAAGCCTTCCACTCATCATCTCTATAGTTCTCATCATTGTAGCAATGAATATAGTGCATAATGTGGTCATAAAAGCTATTTTCAAGATCTTTAAGAGTGAATGAGTTATTACAATGAAAAGTGGAGCCTTGTTTGGAAGAAATGAAGTGACAGTTTCATTTTTCTGAAATTAAGCATCAAATACTTTTGAGAAATGCTAGAAATCATCAAAGACTCATTGTTCAATGCATATTAATAGATTCCTAGTCTAAAGAGAGTATAGATGTGGTTCTTGCAATGAATAAAGTGCCTGATGTGGTCATACAAGCAATTTTCAAGATCTTTAAGTGTGAACGAGTTATTACAATGAAAAATGGAACCTTGTTAGGAGGAAATGAAGCGATGACCTCATTATTCAGTAATAAAGTAGCAAATACTTGTAGGAAATGTTAGTCATCATCAAAGGGTTCTTGTTTAATGAAATTCAATGGATTGTTAGCCCCAGGAGAGTGTAGATATGGTTATTGCAATGAATATACTACAAAATGTGGTCATACAAGCTACTTTCAAGATCTTTAAGAGTGAATGAGTTATTACAACAAAAAGTGGAGCCTTGTTTCGAAGAAATGAGGTGACGATTTTATTTTTCAATAATTAAGTATCAAATACTTGTGAGAAAAACTAGAAATCATCAAAGACTCATTGTTTAATGCAATTTAATAAATTCTTAGTCCGAAGAGAGTATAGATGTGGTTGTTGCAATGAATATAGTGCGTGATGTGGTCATACAAGTTATTTTCAAGATTTTTAAGTGTGAATGAGTTATTACAATGAAAAATGGAGCCTTGTTAGGAGGAAATGAAGAGACGACCTCATTATTCAATAATAAAATAGCACATACTTGTAGAAAATGCTACTCATCATCAAAGATTTCTTATTTAATGAAATTTAGTAGATTGCTAACCCAAAGAGAGTGTAGATGTTGTCGTTGCAATGAATATAGTGCATAATGTGGTTGTATAAGCTATTTCAAGATCCTTAAGAGTGAATGAGTTATTATAACGTAAAGTGGAACCTTCTTTGGACGAAATGAAGCGACCGTCTCATTTTTCAGTAATCAAGTATCAAATACTTGTGAGAAATGCTAGAAATCATCAAAAACTCATTGTTTAATGCAATTTAATCGATTCCTAGTCCAAAGAGAGTATAGATGTGCTTGTTGCAATGAATATAGTGCATGATGTGGTCATACAAGCGATTTTCAAGATCTTTACGTGTGAAAGAGTTATTACAATGAAAAATGGAGCCTTGTTAGGAGGAAATGAAGAGACGACCTCATCATTCAGTAATAAAGTAGCAAATACTTGTAGGAAATGCTAGTCAGCATCAAAAAGTTCTTATTTAAAGAAATTCAACGGATTGCTTGTTCTAAGGGAGTTTAGATGTGGTTGTTGCCATGAATATAATGCCTATTGTGCTCATACAAGCTATTTTCAAGATCTATATATGTGAATGAGTTATTTCAACAAAAAGCAAAGCCTTGTTTGGAAGAAATGAAGAAATGGTTTCATTTTTCAATAATTAAGCATCAAATACTTGTAGGAAATGCTAGTCATCATCAAAGAGTTTTTGTTTAACAAAATTCAACAGTTTACTAGTCCCAAGAGAGCGTAAATGTGGTTGTTGCCATGAATATAATGCCTGTTGTGGTCATACAAGAAATTGTCGAGATCTTTACGTGTGAATGGTTTGTTGTAACCAAAAGTGGAGCCTTGTTTGGAAGAAATGAAGAGACGGTCTCATTTTTTAGTAATTAGTTATCAAATACTTGTGAGAAATGCTGGAAATCATCAAAGACTCTTTGTTTAAGGCAATTCGACAGATTCCTAGTCCCAAGAGAGTATAGATGCGGTTATTGTAATGAATATAGTGCATGATGGGGTCATACAAGCTATTTTCAAGATCTTTAAGTGTGAATGAGTTATTACAATGAAAAATGGAACCTTGTTAGGAGGAAATGAAAAGATGACCTCGATATTCAATAATAAAGTAATAAAGCTAGTCATCATCAAAGAGTTCTGTCTTTATGAAATTTAAGGGATTGCTAGTCCCAACATAGTGTAGATGTGGTTGTTGCCATGAATATAGTGTTGGTTATGATCATACAAGCTAATTTCAAGATCTTTAAGTGTGAATGAGTTATTACAATGAAAAGTCGAGCCTTGTTTGGAAGAAATGTAAAGATAGTCTCATTTCTTAGTAATTAAGTATCAAATACTTGTGAGAAATGCTAAAAATCTTCAGACTCTTTGTTTAAGGCAATTCAAAAGGTTCCTAGTCTGAAGAGAGTATAGATGTGGTTATTGCAATGAATATAATGCATGATGTGGTCATACAAGTTATATGTGAATGAGTTATTATGATGAAAAATGGAGCCTTGTTAGAAGGAAATGAAGAGACAACCTCATTATTCAGTAATAAAGTGGCAAATACTTGTAAGAAATGCTACACACCATCAAACAGTTCTTATTTAATGAAATTCAACGGATTGCTAGTCCTAAGAGAGTGTAGATGTGGTTGTTGCCATGAATATAATGCCTATTGTGGTCATACAAGCTATTTTCAAGATCTCTATGTGTGAACGAGTTTTTACAATGAGAAGTGGAGCCTTTTTTGGAAAAAATGAAGAGATGGTCTCATTTTTCAGTAATTAAGTATGAAATACTTGTAGGAAATGCTAGTCATCATCAAAGAGTTCTTGTTTAATGAAATTCAATGGATTGCTAGTCCTAAGAGAGTGTAGTTGTGGTTGTTGCAATGAATATAGTGCATAATGTGATCATACAAGCTATTTTCAAGATCTTTAAGAGTGAATCAGTTATTACAACGAAAAATGGAGCCTTGTTTGGAAGAAATGAAGAGACAATCTAATTTTTCAATAATCAAGTATCAAATAATTGTAAGAAATGCTAAAAATCATCAAAGACACATTATTTAATGCAATTTAACAGATTCCTAGTCCAAAGAGTGTATAGATGTAGTTGTTGCAATGAATATAGTGCATGATGTGGTCATACAACCTATTTTCAAGATCTTTAAGTCTGAATGTGTTATTACAATGAAAAATGGAGCCTTGTTTCGAAGAAATGAAGATATGGTCTCATTTTTCAGTAATTAAGTATGAAATACTTGTAGGAAATGCTAGTCATCATCAAAGAGTTCTTGTTTAATGAAATTCAACAGATTGCTAGTCCTAAGAGAGTGTAGATGTGGTTGTTACAATGAATATAGTGCATAATGTGATCATACAAGCTATTTTCAAGATCTTTAAGAGTGAATTAGTTATTATAACTAAAAGTGGAGCCTTGTTTGGAAGAAATGAAGAGACAGTCTCATTTTTCAATAGTTAATTATCAAATACTTATGAGAAATGCTAGAAATAATAAAAGAATTTTTGTTTAAGGCAATTCAATACATTCCTAGTTCCACGAGAGTATAAATGTGGATGTTACAATGAATACAATGCTTGATGTGGTGATAAAAGTTATTTTCAAAATCTTTAAGTGTGAATGAGTTATTACAATGAGAAAAGGAACCTTGTTAGGAGGAAATGAAGAGACGACCTCATTATCCAGTAATAAAGCAACAAATACTTGTAGGAAATGCTAGTCATCATCAAAGAGTTCTTCTTTAATGAAATTCAAAGGATTGCTAGCCCCCAGAGAGTGTAGATATGGTTGTTGCAATGAATATAGTGCATGATGTTGTCATACAAGCTATTTTCAAGATCTTTAAGAGTGAATGAGTTATTACAATGAAAAATGGAGTTTTGTTAGGAGGAAATGAAGAGATGACCTCATGATTCAGTAATAAATAGCAAATACATGTAGAAAATGCTAGTCATCAACAAAGATTTCTTGTTTAATGAAATTCAACGAATTACTACTCACCAGAGAGTGTAGAAGTGGTTGTTGCAATGACTATGTTGCATAATGTGGTGACACAAGCTATTTTCAAGGTCTTTAAGAGTGAATGAGTTGTTATAATGAAAAATGGAACCTTGTTAGGAGGAAATGAAGAGACATCCTCATTATTCAACATTAAAGTGGCAAATACTTGTAAGAAATGCCAATCATCATCAAAGAGTTATTGTTTAAAGAAATTCAATGGATCATTAGTCTCAAGAGAGTGTAGATGTGATTGTTGGCATGAATATAGTGCTTGTTGTGATCATACAAGCTACTTTTAAGATCTTTATGTGTGAATGAGTTATTATAACAAAAAGTAGAGTCTTGTTTGGAAGAAATGAAGAGATGGTCTCATTTTTCAGTAATTAGGTATCAAATACTTTTAGGAAAAGCTAGTCATCATCAAAGAGTTATTGTTTAATGAAATTCAACGGATTGCTACTCCCAAGAGAGGGTAGATGTGGTTGTTGCAATGAATATAGTGCATAATGTGGTCAGACAAGCTATTTTCAGGATCTTTAAGAGTCAATGAGTTATCACAACAAAAAGGGGGGCCTTGTTTGGAAGAAATGAAGTGACGGTCTCATTTTTTAGTAATTAAGTATTAAATACTTCTGAGAAATGCTAGAAATCATCAAAGACTCATTGTTTAATGCAATTTAATAGATTCCCAGTCCAAAGAGAGTGTAGATGTGGTTGTTGTAATGAATATAGTGCATGATGTGGTCATACAAGTTATTTCCAAAATCTTTAAGAGCGAATGAGTTATTACAACGAAAAATGGAGCCATGTTTGGAAGAAATGAAGAGACGGTCTGATTTTTCAGTAATTAATTATCAAATACTTGTGAGAAATGCTAGAAATTGTCAAAGACACTTTGTTTAAGACAATTCAATGGTTTGCCAATCCCAAGAGAGTGTACATGTGGTTGCAGCAATGAATATAATGCTTGTTGTGGTCATACAAGCTATTTTCAACATCTTTAAGTGTGAATGAGTTATTACAATGAAAAATGGAACCCTGTTAGGAGGAAATGACGAGACGACCTCATTATTCAGTAATAAAGTAACAAATACTTGTAAGAAATACAAGTCATCATCAAAGAGTTCTTGTTTAATGAAATTCAACAAATCGCTAGTCCCAAGAGAGTATAGATGTGGTTGTTGCAATGAATACAGTGCATAATGTAGTCATACAAGCTATTTTCAAGATCTTTAAGTGTGAATGAGTTATTACAGTGAAAAATGGAACCCTGTTAGTAGGAAATGACAAGACAACCTCATTATTCAGTAATAAAGTAGCAAATACTTGTAGGAAATGCTAGTCATCATCAAAGAGTTCTTGTTTAATGAAATTCAACAGATTGCTGGTCCTAATAAAGTGTAGATGTGGTTGTTGCCATGAATATAATGCTTGTTGTTGTCATAGAAGCTATTTTCAAGATCTTTAAGTGTGAATGTGCTATTACAACAAAAAGTGGAGTCTTGATTGGAAGAAATGAAAGACGACCCCATTATTTAGTACTAAAGTAGCAAATAATTGTAAGAAATGCTAGTCATCATCAAAGAATTCTTGTTTAAAGAAATTCAATGGATTGCTAGTTCCAAGAGCGTGTAGATGTGGTTGTTGCCATGAATATAATGCTTGTTGTGGTCATACAAGCTATTTTAAAGATCTTTATGTGTAAATGAGTTATTACAATGAAAAGTGGAGCCTTGTTTAGAAGAAATGAAGAGGCAGTCTCATTTTTCGGTAATTAAGTATCAAATAATTGTAGGAAAGGCTACTCATCATCAAAGAGTTCTTGTTTCATGAAATTTAATGGATTGCTAGCCCCAAGAGAGTGTAGATGTGGTTGTTGCCATTAATATAATGCCTATTGTGGTCATACAAGCTATTTTCAAGATCTTTAAGTGTGAATGAGTTCTTACAACGAAAAATGGAGCCCTGTTAGGAGGAAATCAAGAGACAACTTCATTATTCAATAATAAAGTAGCAAATACTTGTTGGAAATGCTAGTCATCATGAAAGAGTTCTTATTTCATGACATTCAATGGATTGCTTGTACTAACAAAGTGTAGATGTGGTTATTGACATGAATATAGTGCCTATTGTGGTTATACAAGCTATTTTCAAGATCTATTGCTAGTCCCAAGAGAGTGTAGAAGTGGTTATTTCCATGAATATAATGCCTGTTGTGGTCATATAAAGCTATTTTCAAGGTCTTTAACTGTGAATGAGTAATTACAACAAAAAGTGGATCCTTGTTTGGAAGAAATGAAGAGACAGTCTCATTTTTTAGTAATTAATTATCAAATACTTATGAGAAATGCTAGAAATAATCAAAGACTCTTTGTTAAGGCAATTTAACAGATTCCTAGTCTAAAGAGAGCATAGATGCGGTTATTGCAATGAATATAGTACATGATGTGGTCAAACAAGCTATTTTCAAAATCCTTAGTGCGAATGAATTATTACAATGAAAATTGGAGCCCAGTTAGGAGGAAATGAAGAGATGAGCTCATTATTTAGTAATAAAGGAGCAAATACTTGTAGGAAATGCTAATTATCGTCAAAGAGTTCTTATTTAACAAAATTCAACAAATTACGAGTCCTAAGAGACTATAGATGTTGTTGCAATGAATGTAGTGCATGATGTGGTCATACAAGCTATTTTTAAGATCTTTCGGTGTGAATGAGTTATTACAATGATAAATGGAGCCTTGTTGGGAGGAAATAAAGAGATGACCTCATTATTCAGTAATAAAGTGCCAAATACTTGTAGGAAATGCTAGTCATCATCAAAGAGTTCTTGTTTAATGAAATTCAACGACTTGCTAGTCCCAAGAGAGTATAGATGTTGGTGTTACAATGAATATAGTCCATGATGTAGTCATACAAGCTATTTTCAAGATCTTTCAGTGTAAACGATTTATTACAATGAAAAATGGAGCCTTGTTAGGAGGAAATAAAGAGACAACCTCATTATTTAGTAATAAAGTAGCAAATATTTATAGGAAATGCTAGTCATCATCATAGTGTTCTTGTTTAAAGAAATTCAACGAATTGCTAGTCCAAAGAGAGTGTGGATGTCGTTGTTGCAATGAATAAGTGCATGATGTGGCCATACAAGCAATTTTCAAGATCTCTAAGTACGAATGAGTTCTTACATTGAAAAATGGAGCCTTGTTAGGAGGAAAAGAAGAGAAGTCCACATTATTCGGCAATAAAGTAGCAAATACTTGTAGGAAATGCTAGTCATCATCAAACAGTTTTTGTTTAACGAAATTCAATGGATTGATAGTCCTAAGAGAGTGTAAATGCGGTTATTGCAATGAATATAATGCCTGTTGTGGTCATACAAGCTATTTTCAAGATATTTAAGTGTGAATGAGCTAATACAACGAAATGAAGAGACGGTCTTATTTTTCTGTAATTATGTATCAAATACTTGTAGGAATCCCAAGGGAGTATAGATGTGGTTGTTGCAATGAATATAGTGCATGATGTGGTCACACAACCTATTTTTAAGATCTTTAAGTGTGAATAAGCTAATACAACGAAAAGTGGGGCATAATGAGGTCATATAGACTATTTGGAAGATCTTTAAGTGTGAATGAGTTATTACAATGAAAAATGAAGCCTTGTTAGGAGGAAATATAGAGACCACCTAATTATTCAATAATAAAGTTGTAAATATTCGTAAGAAGTGCTAGTCATCATCAAAGAGTTCTTGTTTAATGAAATTCAATGGATTGCTAGTCCCAAGAGAGTGTAGATGGGGTTGTTACCATGAATATAGTGCATATGTGGTCAACAAGCAATTTTGAAGATCTTTAAGTGTGAATGAGTTATTATAATGAAAAATAGAGCGTTGTAAGGTGGAAATGAAGAGACGACCTCATTCTCAGTAATAAAGTAGCAAATACTTGTAAGAAATCTTAGAAATCATCAAAGACTCCTTATTTAATGCAATTCAACAGATTCTTAGTATCAAAATAGTATATATGTGGTTGTTACAATGAATATAGTGCATGATGTGGTCATACAAGCTATTTTTAAGATCTTTAATTGTGAATGAATTATTACAATGAAAAATGTAGCCTTGTTAGGAGGAAATATAGAGACGACCTCTTTATTCAATAATAAAGTAGCAAATACTTGTAGGAAATGCTAGTCATGATTAAAGAGTTCTTGTTTAATGAAATTCAACGGATTGCTAGTCCCGAGATAGTGTAGATATGATTGTTGCCATGAATATAGTGCTTATTGTGGTCATACAAGCTATTTTCAAGATCTTTAAGTGTGAATGAGTTTTCACAACGAAAAGTTGAGCCTTGTTTGGAAGAAATGAAGAGACAGACTTATTTTTCAGTAATTAAGTATCAAATACTTGTAAGAAATGCTAGAAATCATCAAAGACACTTTGTTTAAAGCAATTCATTAAATTCCTAGTCGCAAGATAGTATAGATGTGGTTGTTGCCTTGAATATAGTGCATGATGAGGTCATACAGACTATTTTCAAGATCTTTAAGTGTGATTGAGTTACTACAATGAAAAATGGAGTCTTGTTGGGAGAAAATATAGAGACAACCTCATTATTCAATAATAAAGTTGCAAATATCTGTAGGAAATTCTAGTCATCATCAAAGAGTTCTTGTTTAATGAAATTCAAAGGATTGCTAGTGCTAAGAGAGTGTAGATGTGGTTGTTGCCATGAATATAAAGCCTGTTGTGGTCATACAAGCTATTTTCAAGATCTTTAAGTGTGAATGAGTTATTATAATGAAAAACGAAGCCTTGTTAATAGGAAATGAAGAGACAACCATTATTCAGTAATAAAGTAGCACATACTTGTAGGAAATGCTAGTTTTCATCAAAGAGTTGTTATTTAATGAAATACAATGGATTGCTAGCCCCTAGATAGTGTAGATGTGGTTGTTACCATTAATATAGTGCCTATTGTGGTCATATAAGCTATTTTTAAGATCTTTAACTGTGAATGAGTTATTACAAAGAAAAATTGAGCCTTGTTTGGAGGAAAGGAAGAGACAGCCTCATTTTTTAGTAATTAAGTATCAAATACTTGAAAGAAATGCTAGAAATCATCAAAGACACTTTGTTTGATGCAATTCTTCAGATTCCTAGTCGCAAGAGAGTATAGATGTGGTTGTTGCAATGAATATAGTGCACGATGAGGTCATACAAACTATTTTAAAGATCTTTAAATGTGAATGAGTTATTACAATGAAAAATGGAGCCTTGTTAGGAGGAAATATAGAGACGACCTCATTATTTAATAGTAATGTTGCAAATATTTGTAGGAAATGCTAGTCATCATCAAAGTGTTCTTGTTTAATGAAATTCAACGGATTGCTAGTTCCAAGAGAGTGTAGATGGGTTGTTGCCATGAATATAGTGCATGATGTGGTCATACAAGCTATTTTCAATATCTTTAAGTGTGAATGAGTTATTACAATGAAAGATATACAGTTGTTAGGTGGAAATGAAGAGATGACCTCATTAACAGTAATAAAGTAGCAAATACTTGTAAGAAATCTTAGAAATCATCAAAGACTCCTTATTTAATGCAATTCAACAGATTCCTAGTCTCGAGAGAGTATATATGTGGTTGTTGCAGTGAATATAGTCCATGATGTGGTCATACAAGCTATGTTCAAGATCTTTATGTGTGAATGAGTTATTACAATGAAAAATGGAGCCTTGTTAGGAGGAAATGAAGAGACAACCTCATTATTCAATAATAAAGTAGCAAATACTTGTAGGAAATGCTACACATCATCAAAGAGTTCTTGTTTAATGAAATTCAATGGATTGCTAGTCCCAAGATAGTGTAGATACGGTTGTTGCCATGAATATAGTGCCTATTGTGGTCAGACAAGCTATTTTCAAGATCTTTAACTGTGAATGAGTTTTTACAACGAAACGTTGAGCCTTGTTTGGAAGAAATCAAGAGACAGTCATATTTTTTAGTAATTAAGTATCAAATACTTGTAAGAAATGCTAGAAATCATCAAAGACACTTTGTTTAATGTGATTCATCAGATTCCTAGTCGCAAGAGAGTATAGATGTGGTTGTTCCCTTGAATATAGTGCATGATGAGGTCATACAAACTATTTTCAAGATCTTTAAGTGTGAATGAGTTATTAAAATGAAAAATAGAGCCTTGTTAGGAGTAAATATACAGACGACCTCATTATTCAATAATAAAGTTGCAAATATTTGTAGGAAATGCTTGTCATCATCAAAAAGTTTTTGTTTAATGAAATTCAATAGATTGCTAGTCCCAAGAGAGTGTAGATGTGGTTGTTGCCATGAATATAATGCCTGTGGTGGTCATACAAGCTATTTTTTAGATCTTTAAGTATAAATCAGTTATTACAATGAAAAACGGAGCCTTGTCAAGATGAAATGAAGAGACGACCTCATTATTCAGTAATAAAGTTGCAAATACTTGTAGGAAATGCTAGTAATCATCAAAGAGTTATTGTTTAAGGAAATTCAACAGATTGTTAGTCCCAAGAAAGTGTAGATGTGGTTGTTGCCATGAATATAACACCTGTTGTGGTCATCCAACCTATTTTCAAGTTCTTTAGGTGTGAATGAGTTATTACTATGAAAAGTTGTGCCTTGTTTGGAAGAAATGAAGAGATAGTCTCATTTTTCAGTAATTAATCATCAAATACTTGAAGGAAATGCTAGAAATCATCAAAGACACTTTGTTTAATGCAATTCATCAAATTCCTAGTCGCAAGAGAGTGTAGATGTGGTTGTTGCAATGAATATGGTGCATGATGAGGTCATACAGACTATTTTCAAGATCTTTAAGTGTGAATGAGTTGTTACAATGAAAAAATGGAGTGTTGTTAGGAGGGAATGAAGAGATGTCCTCATTATTTAGTAATATAGTAGCACATACTTGTAAGAAATGCTAGTCTTCATCAAAGAGTTGTTGTTTAATGGATTGCTAGCCCCAAGAGAGTGTAGATGTGGTTGTTGCCATGAATATAATGCCTGTTGTGGTCATACAAGCTATTTTCTAGATCTTTAAATGTGAATCAGTTATTACAATGAAAAACAGAGCCTTGTCAAGAGGAAATGAAGAGACAGCCCCATTATTTAGTAATAAAGTTGCAAATACTTATAGGAAATTCTAGTCATCATGGAAGAGTTCTTGTTTAATGATGTTCAACGGATTGCTAGTCCCAACAGAGTGTAAATGTGGTTGTTGCCATGAATATAACACCTGTTATGGTCATCTAAGCTATTTTCAAGTTCTTTAGGTGTGAATGTGTTATTACAACAAAAGGTTGTGCCTTGTTTGGAGGAAATGAAGAGACAGTCTCATTTTTCAGTATTTAATTATCAAATACTTGAAGGAAATGCTAGAAATCATCAAAGACACTTTGTTTAATGCAATTCATCAGATTCCTAGTCGTAAGAGAGTATAGATGTGGTTGTTGCAATGAATATGGTGCCTGATGAGGTCATACAAACTATTTTCCAGATCTTTAAGTGTGAATGACTTATTACAATGAAAAATGGAGTCTTGTTAGGAGGAAATATAGAGATGACCTCATTATTCAATAGTAATGGTGCAAATATTTGTAGGAAATGCTAGTCATCAGCAAAGAGTTATTGTCTAATGAAATTCAACAGATTGCTAGTCCCAAGAGAGTGTAGATGTGGTTGTTGCCATGAATAGAATGCCTGTTGTGGTCATATAAGCCATTTTCTAGATCTTTAAGTGTGAATCAATTATTACAATGTAAAACGGAGCCTTGTCAAGATGAAATGAAGACACAACCTCATTATTCAATAATAAAGTTGCAAATATTTGTAGGAAATGCTAGTCATCATCAAAAAGTTCTTGTTTAATGACGTTCAATGGATCGCTAGTCCCAAGAGAGTGTAGATGTGGTTGTTGTCATGAATATAATGCCTGTTGTGGCCATATAAGCTATTTGAAGATCTTCAAGTGTGAGTGAGTTATTATAATGAAAAACGGAGCCTTGTCAGGAGGAAATGAATTCATTAATAAAGAAGCAAATACTTCTAAGAAATGCTAGTCATCATCAAAGAGTTCTGGTTTAAAGAAATTCAACGGATTGCTAGTCCCAAGAGAGTGTAGATGGGGTTGTGGTCATGAATATAGTGCATGATGTGGTGATACAAGCTATTTTCAAGATCTTTAAATGTGAATGAGTTATTACAACAAAAAGTTAAGCTTTGTTTAGAATAAGCGAAGAGACAGTCTCATTTTTTAGTAATTAAGTATCAAATACTTGTAAGAAATGTTAGAAATCATCAAAGATGCTTTGTTTAATGCAATTCATCAAATTCCTAGTTCCAAGAGAGAATAGATGTGGTTCTTGCAATAAAGATAGTGCATGATGTTTTCATACAACCTAGTTTTAAGATCTTTACGTATGAATGAGTTATTACAATGAAAAATGGAACCTTGTTAGGAGGAAATGAAGAGATGACCTCATTATTCAATAATAAAGTAGCAAATATTTATAGGAAATGCTAGTCATCATCAAAGAGTCCTTGTTTAATGAAATTCAACGGATTGCTAGTCCTAAGAGAGTATAGAGGGAGTTGTTGGAATGAATATAGTGCACGATGTGGTCATACAAGCAATTTTCAAGATGTTTAAATGTGTATGAGATATTACAATGTAAAATGTAGCCTTGTCAGGAGGAAATGAAGAGACGACCTCATTTTTCAGTAATAAAGTAGCAAATACTTGTAGGAAATATTGGTCATCATCAAAGATTTCTTGATTAATGAAGTTTAATGGATTGCTAGTCCCAAGAGAGTGTAGATGGGGTAGTTGCCACAAATATAGTGCATGATGTGGTCATACAAGCTATTTTCGAGATCTTTAAATGTGAATGAGTTATTACAACGAAAAATGGAGCCTTGTTTGGTAGAAATGAAGAGACGATCTCATTTTTCAGTAATTATCAAATACTTGTGAAAGATGCTAGAAATCATCAAAAACTCTTTAAAGCAATTCAATAGATTCTTAGTCCCAAGAGAGTATAAATGTGGTTGTTGCAATGAATATATTGCATGATGAGGTCATACAAGCTATTTTCAAGATCTTTTAGTATGAATGAGTTATTACAATGTAAAATGGAGCTTTATTAGGAAGAAATGAAGAGACAACCTCATTATTCAGTAATAAAGTGGCAAATAATTGTTGGAAATGCTAGTCATCATCAAAAAGTTCTTGTTTAATGAAATTCAACGGATTGCTAGTCCCAAGAGAGTGTAGATGGGGTTGTTGCCACAAATATAATGCATGATGTGGTCATACAAGCTATTTTCAAGATCTTTAAGTGTGAATGAGTTATCACAACAAAAAATGGAGCCTTATTAGGAAGAAATGAAGAGACAACCTCATTATTCAGTAATAAAGTGGCAAATAATTGTTGGAAATGCTAGTCATCATCAAAAAGTTCTTGTTTAATGAAATTCAACGGATTGCTAGTCCCAAGAGAGTGTAGATGGGGTTGTTGCCACAAATATAATGCATAATGTGGTCATACAAGCTATTTTTAAGATCTTTAAGTGTGAATGAGTTATCACAACAAAAAATGGAGCCTTATTAGGAAGAAATGAAGAGACAACCTCATTATTCAGTAATAAAGTGGAAAATAATTGTTGGAAATGCTAGTCATCATCAAAAAGTTCTTGTTTAATGAAATTCAATGGATTGCTAGTCCCAAGAGAGTGTAGATGGGGTTGTTGCCACAAATATAATGCATGATGTGGTCATACAAGCTATTTTCAAGATCTTTAAGTGTGAATGAGTTATCACAACAAAAAATGGAGCCTTGTTTGGAAGAAACGAAGAGACGGTCTCATTTTTCAGTAATTAAGTATCAAATACTTGTAAGAAATGTTAGAAATCATCAAAGATGCTTTGTTTAATGCAATTCATCAAATTCCTAATTCCAAGAGAGTATAGATGTGGTTCTCGTAATAAAGATAGTGCATGATGTTCCCATACAAGCTAGTTTTAACATCTTTAGGTGTGAATGAGTTATTACAATGAAATATGGAACCTTGTTAGGAGGAAATGAAGAGATGACCTCATTATTTAGTAATAAAGTAGCTAATACTTGTAAGAAATGCTAGTCATCATCAAAGAGTTCTTATTTGATGAAATTCAACGGATTGCTAGTCCCAAGATAGTGTAGATGTGGTTGTTGCCATGAATATTGTGCCTGTTGTGGTCATACAGGCTATTTCCAAGATCTTTAAGTGTGAATGAGTTATTATAATGAAAAATGGAGCCTTGTTAGGAGGAAATGAAGAGATGACCTCATTATTCAATAATAAAGTAGAAAATACTTGTAGGAAATTCTAGTCATCATCAAAGAGTTCTTGTTTAATGAAATTCAACGCATTGCTAGTCCCAAGAGAGTGTAGATGTGGTTGTTGCCATGAATATAGTGCCTGTTGTGGTCATACAACCTATTTTCAAGATCTCTACATGTGAATGAGTTATTACAACGAAAAGTTGAGCCTTGTTTTGAAGAAATGAAGAGATGGTCTCATTTTTCAGTAATTAAGTATCAAATACTTGTAAGAAATGCTAGAAATCATCAAAGACTCTATGTTTAATGTAATTCATCAAATTCCTAGTCCCAAGGGAGTATAAATGTGGTTGTTGCAATGAATATACTGCATGATGAGGTCATACAAGCTATTTTGAAGATCTTTCAGTATGAATGAGTTATTACAATTTAAAATGGAGCCTTGTTAGGAGGAACTAAAGAGACAACCTCATTATTGAGTCATATAGTGGAAAATACTTGTAGGAAATGCTAGTCATCATCAAAGAGTTCTTGCTTCATGAAATTCAATGGATTGCTAGTCCTAAGAGAGTGTAAATGGGGTTGTTGCCATGAATATAGTGCACGATGTGGTCGTAAAAGCTATTTTCAAGATCCTTAAGTGTGAATGAGATATTACAACGAAAAGTGGAGCCTTGTTTGAAACAAACGAAGTGACGATCTCATTTTTTAGTAATTAAGTGTCAAACACTTCTAAGAAATGCTAGAAATCATCAAAGACTCTTTGTTTCAAGCAATTCATCAGATTCCTAGTCCCAAAAGAGTGTAGATGTGGTTGTTGCAATGAATACAGTGCTTGATGAGGTCAAACAAGTTATTTTCAAGATCTTTAAGTGTGAATGAGTTACTACAATGAAAATTGGATCCTTGTTAGGAGCGAATGAAGAGACGACCTTATTATTCTATAATAAAGAAGCAAATACTTGTAGGAAATGCTAGTAATAATCAAAGACTTCTTGTTTAATGAAATTCAACAGATTGCTAGTCTCAAGAGGGTGTAAATGGGGTTGTTGCTATGAAAATAGTGCATGATGTGGTCATAAAAGCTATTTTCAAGATCTTCAAGTGTGAATGAGTTATTACAATAAAAAATATAGCCTTGTTAGGAGGAAATGAAGAGACGACCTTATTATTTAGTAATAAAGTAGCAAATGCTTGTGAAAAATGTTAGAAATCATCAAAGACTCTTTGTTTAAAGCAATTTAACATATTCTTAGTCCCAAGAGAGTAGAGATAAGGTTGTTGCAATGAATATAGTACATGGTGTGGTCATACAAGTGATTTTCAAGATCTTTTTGTGTGAATAAGTTATTACAATGAAAAATGGAGCCTTGTTAGGAGGAAATATAGACACAACCTCATTATTCAATAATTAAGTAGCAAATACTTGTAGGAAATGCTAGTCATCATCAAAGAGTTCTTGTTTAATGAAATTCAATGGATTGCTAGTCCCAAGACAATATAGATGTGGTTGTTGCCATGAATATAGTGCCTCTTGTGGTCATACAAGCTATTTTCATGATCTTTATGTATGAATGAGTTATTACAACGAAAAGTTGAGCCTTGTTTGGAAGAAATGAAGGGACGATCTCATTTTTCAGTAATTAAGTATCAAATACTTGTAAAAAATGCTACAAATCATCAAAGACTCTATGTTTAATGCAATTCAACAGATTCCTAGTCCCAAGAGAGTATAGATGTGGTTGTTGCAATGAATATACTGCATGATGAGGTCAAACAATCTATTTTCAAGATCTTTAAGTGTGAATGAGATATTACAATGAAAAATGGAGCCTTGTTAGGAGCAAATAAAGAGACGACCTCATTATTCAGTAATATAGTAGCAAATACTTGTAGGAAATGCTAGTCGTCATCAAAGAGTTCTTGTTTAATGAAATTCAATGGATTACTAGTCCTAAGAGAGTGTAGATGGGGTTGTTGTCCGAGTTATAGTACATAATGTGGTCGTACAAGCTATTTTTAGGATCCTTAAGTGTTAATCAGATATTACAACGAAAAGTGGAGCCTTGTTTGGAAGAAATGAAGTGATGGTCTTATTTTTTAGTAATTACGTATCAAATACTTTTAAGAAATGCTAGAAATCATCAAAGACTTTTTGTTTCAAGCAATTCATTAGATTCCTAGTCCCAAGAGAGTATAGTTGTGGTTGTTGCAATGAATAAAGTGCATGATGCGGTCAAATAAGCTATTTTCAAGATCTTTAAGTGTGAATGAGGTATTACAAGGAAAATTGGATCCTTGTAAGGAGCAAATGAAGAGATGACCTAATTATTCTGTAATAAAGTAAAAAATACTTATAGGAAATGCTATTAGTAATCAAAGAGTTCTTATTTCATGAAATTCAATGGATTGCTAGTCCCAAGAGGGTGTAGATGGGGTTGTTGCCCTGAATATTGTGCATGATGTGGTCGTACAAGCTATTTTCAAATACTTGTAGGAAATGCTAGTCATCATTAAAGAATTCTTCTTTAACAAAATTCAACGAATTGCTTGTCTCAAAAGAGTGTAGATGTGGTTGTTGCCATGAATATAGTGCCTGTTGTGGTCATGCAAGATATTTTCAAGATCTTTATGTGTCAATAGGTTATTACAACGAAAATTGGAGGCTTGTTAGGAAGAAATGAAGAGACGGCCCCAATATTCTGTAATAAGGTAGCAAATACTTGCAAGAAATGCTAATCATTCATAAAGAGTTCTTGTTTAATGAAATTCATGGATTGCTAGTCCCATGAGAGTGTAGATGTGGTTGTTGCCATGAATATAATGTCTGTTGTGGTCATACAAGCTATTTTCAAGATCTTTAAGTGTGAATGAGTTATTACAAGGAAAAGTGGGGCCTTGTTTGGAAGAAATGAAGAGACAGTCTCATTTTTCAGTAATTAAGTATCAAATTCTTGTAAGAAAAGCTAGAAATCATCAAAGATTCTTTGTTTAATGCAATTCAACAAATTCCTAGTCCCAAGAGGGTACAAATGTGGTTGTTGCAATGAATATAGTGCATGATGTGGTCATACAAGCTATATGTGGTCATACAAGCTATTTTTAAGGTCTTTAATCATGAATGAGTTATTACAATGAAAAATGGAACCTTGTTATGAGGAAATGAAGAGATGACCTCATTATTCAGTAATAAAGTAGCAAATACTTGTAGGAAAAGCTAGTCATCATCAAAGAGTTCTTCTTTAATGAAATTCAATGGATTGTTAGTCCTAAGAGAGTGTAGATGTGGTTGTTGGCATGAGTATAGTTCCTGTTGTGGTCATACAAGCTATTTTCAAGATCTTTAAGTGTGAATAGGTTATTATAACAAAAATTGGAGCCTTGTTCGGAAGAAATGAGGAGACGGCCTGAATATTCTCTAATAAGGCAGCAAATACTTGTAGGAAAAGCTAGCCATCATCAAAGACTCTTTGAATTTTGCAATTCAACAAATTCGTAGTCACAAGAGAGTATACATGTGGTTGTTCCAATAAATATAGTGCATTATGTGGTCATACAAGTTATTTTCAAGGTCTTTAAGTGTGTATTAGTTATTACAATAAAAAATGGAGCCTTATTATGAGGAAATAATGAGACGACATCATTATTCAGTAATAAAGTAGCAAATACTTGTAGGAAATTCTAGTCATCATCAAATAGTTATTGTTTAATGAAATTCAACATATTGCTAGTCCCAAGAGAGTATAGATGTAGTTGTTGTAATGAATATAGTGCATGATTTGGTCATACAAGCTATTTTCAAGATCTTTAAGAGCGAATGAGTTATTATAATGAAAAACGGAGCCAAGTTTGGAGGAAATGAAGAGACGACCTCATTATTCAATAATAAAGTAGCAAATAATTGTAAAAAATGCTAGTCATCATCAAGGAGTTCTTGTTTAACAAAATTCAAAGCATTGCTAGTCACAAGAAAGTGTAGATGTGGTTGTTGCTCTGAATATAATGCCTGTTGTGGTTATACAAGCTATTTTGAAGATCTTTAAGTGTGAATGAGTTATTACAACAAAAAGTGGAGCCTTGTTTGGAAGAAATGAAGAGACGGTCTCATTTTTAGATAATTAAGTATCAAATACTTGTTAGAAAAGCTAGAAATCATCAAAAACTCTTTGTTTAACATAATTCAACAAATTCCAAGTCCTAAGAGAGTATAGATGTGGTTGTTGCAATGAATATCATGCATAATGTGGTCATACAAGCTTTTTTAAGCATCTTTAAGTGAGAATGAGTTATTATAATGAAAAATGGAGCCTTGTTAGAAGGAAATGAAGAGACGATCTCATTATTTAGTAAGAAAGTAGCAAATACTTGTAGGAAATGCTAGTTATCATCAAAAAGTTCTTGTTTAATGAAATTTAATGGATTGCTAGTACCAATAAGGTATAGATATGGTTGTTGCCATGAATATAGTGCCTGTTGTAGTCATACAAAGCTATTTTCGAGATCTTTAAGTGTGAATGAGTTATTACAACGAAGAGTGGAGCCTTGTTTGGAAGAAATGAAGAGACGGTCACATTTTTCAGTACTTAAGTATCAAATACTTGTTAGAAATGCTAGAAATCATCAAAGACTCTTTATTTAATGCAATTCATCAGATTCCTATTCCCAAGATAGTATAGATGTGGTTGTTGCAATGTATATAGTGCATGATGAGGCCATACAAGCTATTTTCAAGATCTTTAAGCGTGAATGAGTTATTACAATGAAAAACGGAACCTTGTTAGGAGGAAATGAAGAGACAACCTCATTATTCAGTAATAAAGCAGCAAATACTGGTAGGAAATGCTAGTCATCGACAAAGAGTTCTTCTTTAATGAAATTCAAAGGATTGCTAGTCCCAAGAGAGTGCAAATGTGGTTGTTACCATGAATATAATGCCTGTTATGGTCATAGAAGCTATTTTTAAGATCTTTAAGTGTGAATGAGTTATTACAATGAAAAATGGAGCCTTGTTAGGAGGAAATGAAGAGGCGACCTCATTATTCAGTAATAAGGTAGCAAATTCTTGTATGAAGTGATAGTCATCATCAAAGAGTTCTTACTTAATGGAATTCAATGGATTACTAGTCATAAGAGAGTGTAGATGGCGTTGTTTCCATGAATACAGTGCATGATGTGGTCATACAAGCTATTTTTAAGATTTTTAAATGTGAATGAGTTATTATAATGAATAATGGAATCTTGTTAGGTGGAAATAAAGAGACGACCTTATTATTCAGTAATAAAGTAGCAAATACTTGTAAGAAATGCTAATCATCATCAAAGAGTTCTTGTCTAGATTGCTAGTCCCAAGAGATTGTTGATGGGGTTGTTGCCATGAATATAGTGCATGATGTGGTCATACAAGCCATTTTCAAGATCTTTAAGAGTGAATGAGCTATTACAATGAAAAATAGAGCCTTGTAGGAGGAAATTAATAGACGACCTCATTATTCATTAATAAACTAGCAAATACTTGTAGGAAATGCTAGTCATCATCCAAGAGTTCTTGTTTAGTGAAATTCAATGCATTGCTAGTACCAATAGAGTGTAGATATGGTTGTTGCCAGAAATATAGTGCCTGGTGTGGTCATATAAACTATTTTCATGATCTTTAAGCGTGAATGAGTTATTACAATGAAAAATGGAGCCTTGTTAAGAGGAAATGAGGAGGCGACCTCATTATTAAGTAATAAGGTAGCAAATTCTTGTAGGAAGTGATAGTCATCATCAAAGAGTTCTTGTTTAATGAAATTCAACATATTGCTAGTCACAAGAAAGTGTAGATGGCGTTGTTTCCATGAATACAGTGCATGATGTGGTCATACAAGCTATTTTTAAGATCTTTAAATGTGAATGAGTTATTACAATGAAAAATGGAACCTTGTTAGGTGGAAATAAAGAGACAACCTCTTTATTCAGTAATAAAGTAGCAAATACTTTTAGGAAATGCTAGTCATCATCAAAGAGTTCTTGTTGAATGAAATTCAACAGATTGCTAGTCCCAAGAGAGTGTAGATGGGGTTGATGCCATGAACATAGTGCATGATGTGGTCATACAAGCTACTTTCAAGATCTTTAAGTACGAATGAGCTACTACAATGAAAAGTGGAGCCTTGTTAGGAGGAAATTAATAGATGACCTCATGATTCATTAATAAATTAGCAAATACTTGCAGGAAATGCTAGTCATCATCAAAGAGTTCTTATTTAGTGAAATTCAATGGATTGCTAGTACCAATAAAGTATAGATATGGTTGTTGCCCAGAAATATAGTGCCTGTTGTGGTCATACAAGCTATTTTCAAGATCTTTAAGCATGAATGAGTTATTACAATGAAAAATGGAACCTTGTTAGGAGGAAATGAAGAGACAACCTCATTATTTAGTAATAAAGTAGCAAATACTGGTAAGAAATGCTAGCCATTGTCAAAGAGTTCTTGTTTAAAGAAATTTAATGGATTACTAGTCCCAAGAGAGTGCAAATGTGGTTGTTACCATGAATATAATGCCTACTTTGGTCATAGAAGCTATTTTCAAGATCTTTAAGTGTGAATGAGTTGTTACAATGAAAAATGGAGCCTTGTTAAGAGGAAATGAAGAGGCGACCTTATTATTCAGTAATAAGGTAGCAAATTCTTGTAGAAAGTGATAGTCATCATGAAAGAGTTCTTGTTCAATGAAATTCAACAGATTGCTAGTCACAAGAGAGTGTAGATGGTGTTGTTTCCATGAATATAGTGTCTGTTGTGGTTATAGAAGCTATTTTCAAGATCTTTAAGTATGAATGAGTTATTGCAAAGAAAGGTAGAGCCTTGTTTGGAAGAAATGAAGTGACCGTCTCATTTTGCAGTAATTATGTATCAAATACTTATGAGAAATGCCAAAAATCATCAAAGACTCTTTGTTTAATGCAATTCAACATATTCTTAGTCCTAAGAGAGTACAGTTGTGGTTGTTGCAATGAATATGGTGCATGATGTGGTCATACAAGCTATTTTAAAGATCTTGAAATGCGAATGAGTTCTTACAATGAAAAATGGAACCTTGTTAAACGGAAATAAAGAGACGACCTCATTATTTAGTAACAAAGTAGCAAACACTTGTAGGAAATGTTAGTCATCATCAAAGAGTTCTTGTTTAATGAAATTCATCGAATTGATTGTCTCAAGAGAGTATAGATGTGGTTGTTGCAATGAGCATAGTGCATGATGTGGTCAAACAAGCTATTTTTAAGATCTTTAATTGTGAAAGAGTTATTATAATGAAAAATGGAGCCTTGTTAGGAGAAATGAAGAGGCGACCTCATTATTCAGTAATAAAATAGCAAATGCTTGTAGGAAATGCTAGTCATGGTCAAAGAGTTCTTGTTTAATGAAATTGAATGGATTGCTAGTCCCAACATAGCGCAGATGTGGTTGTTGCCATGAATATAGTGCCTGTTGTTGTCATAGAAGCTATTTTCAAGATCTTTAAGTGTGAATCAGTTATTACAACAAAAAGTGATGCAGAAAACCCCAAAAAGACATGGCTGAAGGACCCAACGCACACAATGAATCAAAAAGCAACCAGGAAAGCTAAATCAGAGTTCAATAACACAAACCCTAGACCCAATATTCGAAGGAACACGAACCTAGGGTATTCAAGATGGATATGGACGCCACACTCCAAAAAAGAAAGGAATTGGGAGTGATAAGTCAATTTGAACGCCACAAGAAGAATTACCTTTTGATAAGTTCTTTAGTTCTTAAAAGAACCAAGGGAGAAAAACCCTTGCTTTCTATTTCACTCAAAGTTGTTTGATTTCCAGAGCTTACATGGGGTGCCTATTTATAGGCTAAGATAGCAATCATAAAGAGGTACAAATTCCTACTTAGGAGGAATCCTTATTTTGGAGGAATTTCGGACAAATTCCAGCAGATACAATGAACTCCCATTTAAGAGTGAATTTTATTACTTAGTCTAACCCATTAAGTATCCCAATTATATTAATTAGGCCTAGACTCTCTTTAAAACTTGAATTCGCACCATTTGAAGCTTGGTTGGCCTGAATGTCCTGAATCAGCCCATTTAGTGCTTCTTTAATCTTTTTGGCCCTAGCTCATGTTATTGGGCCTTCTGGAATGTGTAATAGACCTCTTGCATCCATTGAAGCTCAATCTCGTGTTATTGGGCCTTCTAGAATATGCAATGGACCTCTTGCATCCATTGAAGCTTTAGCTTGTGTTATTGGGCTTTCTAGAATGTGTAATGGACCTCTTGGATCTATTGAAGCCTTCCACCCATCATCTCCACGATTCTCATCATTCCCCCTCTCCTCAAAGGGATTTGCCCTTGAATCATCACCTACATCAAAAAGAGAAAGGTTAGAAATGTTAAATGTTGCACTCACATTATACTTACCAGGAAGGTCCAACTTATAAGCATTGTCATTAATTCATGCTACAACTTGGAAGGGACCATCTCCTCTAGGTTGTAGCTTTGAACGCCTCTGAGCTGGGAATCGTTCCTTACGCATATGAACCTAAACCCAATCACTAGGTTCAAACACCACCTTCTTTCGTCCCTTGTTGACATGGGATGCATATTGCTCAGTTCGTTTTTCAATATGTTGCTGCACCTTCTCATGCAATTTTTTTATCATGTCCACTTTGCATTCACCATCAATGCTGGCATATTCATTGATAGGTATAGGTACCAAATCTAAATGGGTCAACGGATTAAAACCATATACAATTTCAAATAGAGAGTAGCTAGTAGTATAATGAACACTCCTATTATACGCAAACTTGACATGTGGTAAACAATCTTCCCATGTTTTCAAATTTGTTCGAATAATAGCACGCAATAGAGTAGAAAGAGTTCGATTAACCACCTTAGTCTGCCCATCAGTTTGTGGATGATAAGTAGTTGAAAACAATAGCTTAGTACCTAACTTATCCCACAAAGTCTTCTAGAAGTAGCTTAAGAACTTTGTATCCTGGTCTGAAACAATATTCCGTGGCATGCCATGCAAACGTACTACTTCTCTAAAGAACAAGTCAGCCACATTGTTTGCATCATCAGTTTTATGGCATGGGATGAAGTGTGCCATCTTTGAAAATCTGTCAACAACAACAAATACAAAATCCCTACCCCTTTTTGTTCATGGCAATCCTAGTACAAAGTCTATGGATAAATCAACCCAGGGATGGCTAGGTATGGGTAAAGGGGTATACAAGCCATGGGGTAAAACTCTAGATTTAGCATGTTTGCATGTTATGCATTTCTCACATATTCTCTCAACATCGCGTTTCATGCATGGCCAAAAGGAGTGTTCATTTAGGACATCTAGGGTTTTCTTAACTCCGAAATGACCCATTAGACCACCCTCATGAGCTTCTCTTACAACTAACTCCCTTAAAGAACTCATAGGCATGCATAAACGATTTTCCCTAAATAAGAAACCCTTATGCCTATAAAACTTCTCAAAGGCTGAATTCTCACATGCTCCATACACGTTAGCAAATTCTGGATCATTCACATATAAATCTTTAATATGTTCAAATCCTAATAAGTTTGCAGTAAGTGTAGAGATAAGGGCATACCTGCGAGATAATGCATCAGCTACCACATTTTCCTTACCTTGTTTATATTTGATGATGTAAGGAAAGGCCTCAATGAATTCAATCCACTTGGCATGTCCTTTGTTCAACTTTCCTTGTCCCTTCAAATGCTTCAACGATTCATGGTCAGTATGGATGACAAACTCCTTAGGCCAAAGGTAATGTTGCCATGTCTCCAAAGCCCATACCAATGCATACATCTCTTTATCATAAGTAGGATAATTAAGGCTTGCTCCACTTAGCTTTTCATTGAAGTAAGCAATTGGGCGCCTTTCCTGCATCAAAACAGCTCCAATGCCGATACCTAAAGCATCACACTCAATCTTGAAAGCTTTTGCAAAGTTAGGTAAAGTAAGTAGGGGTGCAGAACTTAATTTTTCCTTGATGCAATTAAAAGCCTTATCTTGGTCACTACCCCACCTAAAACTCATGTTCTTTTTGATAAGTTCAGTGAGTGGTGCAGCAATGGTGCTAAAGTCCCTAACAAAGCGTCTATAGAAACTAGCTAGACCATGAAAGCTACGCACATCACTAATTGACTTAGGTGTAGGCCAATCATGAATTGCCTTAACTTTTTCCTCGTCAACCTCAACACCTTTAGAGCTCACAACATAGCCAAGAAATGTGATCTGATTAGTACAAAAGGAACATTTCTTTAAATTAGCATACAATTTCTCAGAACGTAAAACACATACAATAAAACGTAAATGATCAAGATGCTCTTCTAGGGTTTTACTATAGACCAAAATATCATCAAAATACACAATCACAAATTTACCAATGAATGGACGCAAAACATGATTCATTAGTCGCATAAAAGTGCTTAGTGCATTAGTGAGACCAAATGGCATAACAAGCCATTCATACAAATCGTACTTAGTTTTAAAAGCTGTTTTCCACTCATGTCCCTCTCTCATCCTAATCTGATGATATCCACTTTTCAAATCAATCTTAGAAAAGACACAAGAACCATGCAATTCATCCAACATGTCATCTAATCTAGGTATGAGGTGACGATACTTTACAGTGATTTTGTTGATTGCTCGACAATCAACACACATCCTCCAAGTCCCATCTTTCTTGGGTACAAGTAGGACAGGAATAACACATGAACTCATGCTTTCCCTCACATATCCTTTGGAAATAAGCTCCTAAACCTACCTTTGAAGCTCCTTTGTTTCCTTAGGATTACTCTTATATGCTGGATGGTTAGGGATGGATGCACCTGGGATGAAATCAATTTGATGCTCAATTCCCCTATTAGGTGGCAATCCACTTGGAACATCGTCAGGGAATACATCTTCAAATTCCTGCAATAGAGCAACAACAACACTAGGCAAAGATGGGTCAAACTTGTTAGTGTTAAAATAAGCCTCCTTGTACAAAAGTACGATCATAGGTTGTTTGGCATAGAATATCGGTTCTTGAAGCCATCATGCATAACTCGCTTGTCAAATTGCCATGGTCTTCCTAATAGAATATGGCCCACATGCATAGGTTCAACATCACATAAAACTTCATCACGGTACCTTCTGGTAGAAAATGATATGAGCACTTGTTTATTTACCTTGACTTCACCACTCTCATTCAACCATTGAAGCTTATATGGTCTAGGATGCTTCATAGTAAGTAAATCCAACTTCTCAACCATAGTTGTCCTAGCAACATTAATGCAACTCCCACCATCAATAATCATACTACATACCTTATCTTTAATGAGACACCTCGTCTGAAAGATGTTTTCTCGTTGCACCTCATTTTCTTCCTTTACTTGCACATTCAATGCTCGTCTTGTAACAAGAGCTACTCCATTAACTGGATACTCCTCTCCATCACTTTCACCCTCTGATGATGGCATAGAATCATCATCTAATTCACTTTCAGTTTCAACTTCACCATTACTTCTCATGATCATTGCACGCTTATTTGGACATTGAGATGCAATGTGACCCCTGCCCAAACACTGGAAACATTTAACATCTCTATTTCTACTTGGTTGGGGGTCAGAATTACCTACCTCCTTGCTAGAACCCACATTATTGTACTTTGATAGCTCGGCTTTGGACTTGTAGTTTGTCATCTTGTCCCTTTTATTCCAATTTGACTTTCAAGATGAGGTAGATCCTGAGTTCTACCCAAACTGTGTGGAACCCTTTTGTTTGAGTTTCCTTTCAACTTTCATGGCCATGTGCACCATGTCTTCTAATTCCACATAGTGTTGCAATTCAACCACATTTGCTATGTCCCTATTTAGGCCTTGCAGAAATTGAGTCATGGTTGTTTCTCTATCTTCTTCTACATTCGCCCGAATCATGGTAATCTCCATCTCCTTGTAGTAATCCTCCACACTTTTGGTGCCCTGAGTGAGCCCTTGTAGCCTTTGGTACAGCTCCCTGTAATAGTGATTAGGGACAAACCTCTTCCTCATGATAGCCTTCATCTCCTCCTATGTATCAATAGGCCATTCACGATTCCTTCTCCTAGTCAAAATAAGTTGATCCCACCAAATAATAGCATAATCAGTGAATTCAACTGCAGCAAGCTTTACCTTTTTCTCCTCGGAATAGTTGTGGCAGTCAAAAACCAATTCAACCTTCTTCTCCCATTCTAGGTATGCATCAGGATCATTCTTACCTTGGAATGGAGGAATTGTCATTTTAATACTGCCTAAATTATGGTCATAGGTGCCTTGCCTCCCAAATTCTCTTTGATCCCTTCTATTGTTAGCAGTTCGGACCACAGTAGTTTGGTCATCAATTTCACCATCTTCTACATCATCTTCATGGTCATAGGCACGCCTCAACTGCCTTCTTTTTTTAGGAGCCTTATACTCCCCATGCCTCCTTTGCAACTTTGCTATAGTATTAGATTGCTCCTCTATCCTCTCCCTCATATCATCAAATCTGGTATTCATACACTCAAATTGTTGTTGCATAGCTTTGATCATGAAGGACACATCACCAGCTCTCTCCTGAGTTGCACCTTTGTCTTTGGATGTCATAGTATTACTTCTACACAAAATAATAAGATACCTCACAGAGCACTCCCTCACGTGTTTCACTCAAAAGAAGGTGTCACACTCTCTCGTGTTTACACTCTTTATGGCTTTTTCTTTATATGAACTTTCACTCTTGCCTTTTACCACTTAGATTTCTCCTTTCAGCTCTATAAATAACTAATCAAGGTAAATCAAGAGTACTAATTTTGAACAGAATAAGATAAATGGCGTAGAATTGAACAAATTGGAGAACAAGGAATCAAAAAAACAAAAAAAGGATATCAAGGCAAACAAATTGAACTAAACTCACAAAAATAATCAAGATAGGGGAAGTTAAATTTAGAGGACAACCTTGGGTAACAAGATAGGAAAATGGATGGCAGAATTGGAGTTGAGCAAGAAAACTTTGTTATTATTGTGGCCAATATGGTCAAACTGTTAACTTTATCAATAACTTGAATTTGATGTTTTCTTTCTTTTCTTCTTTCTCTTTTTCTTTTTCTTTTTTTTTTCATTGATCCTTCTTTTTGTTTTTTTTTCTTTCCTTTGTCTTTTGCTCAACACAAAACAATAGTAGAACACTTAGATACAACAATTGGAATTGAAATTAACATGTTGAGAAGGATTGCAAACAAACAGATTTGTGCATTTGAATTGTAATGCACATAATAGACAAATTGAATCGAAATAAATAAATCACAAGGTAGAAAATTGAAGAGTGAGTGGATTCAACCAGATTTAAAGCCAGGCTCTGATACCAACTGATGCGGAAAACCCCAAAAAGACGTGGCTTAGGGACCCAACACACACAATGAATCAAAGAGCAACTAGGAAAGCTAAATTAGAGTTTAATAACACAAACCCTAGACCCAATATTTGAAGGAACACGAACCTAGGGTATTTAAGATGGATATGGACACCACACTCCAGAAAAGAATGGAATTGGGACTGATAAGTCGATTTGAATGCCATAAGAAGAATTACCTCTTAATAAGTTCTTTAGTTCTTAAAAGAACCAAGGGAGAAAAACCCTTGCTTTCTATTTCACTCAAAGTTGTTTGATTTCCAGAGCTTACATGGGGTGCCTATTTATAGGCTAAGATAGCAATCCTAAAGAGGCACAAATTCCTACTTAGGAGAAATCCTTATTTTGGAGGAATTTCAGACAAATTCCAGTAAATACAATGAACTCCTATTTAGGAGTGAATTCTATTACTTGGTATGACCCATTAAGTATCCTAATTATATTAATTAGGCATGGACTCTCTTTAAAACTTGAATTCACACCATTTGAAGCTTGGTTGGCCTGAATGTCCTGAATCAGCCCATTTAGTGCTTCTTTAATCTTTTTGGCCCTAGCTCGTGTTATTGGACCTTCTGGAATGTGCAATGGACCTCTTGTATCCATTGAAGCTCTATCTCGTACTATTGGGCCTTCTGGAATGTGCAATGGACCTCTTGCATCCATTAAAGCTCTAGCTTGTGTTATTGGGCCTTCTAAAATGTGCAATGGACCTCTTGGATCTATTGAAGCCTTCCACCCATCATCTCCATGATTCTCATCAAAAGGTGGAGCCTTGTTTGGAAGAAATGAAGTGATAGTCTCATTTTGCAATAATTAAGTATCAAATACTTGTAAGAAATGCAAGAAATCATCAAAGGCTCATTGTTTAATGCAATTCATTAGATTCCTAGTCCCAAGAGAGTGTAGATGTGGTTGTTGCAATGAATATAGTGCATGACGTGCACATACAAGCTATTTTCCAGATCTTTAAGTAATGAGAACCGTAGAGATGAAGGGTGGAAGGATTCAAAGGATGCAAGAGGTCTATTGCACATTCTAGAAAGCCCAATAACACGAGCTAGAGTTTCAATGGATTCAAGAGGTTCATTGCACATTTCAGAAGGTCCAATAACATGAGTAAGAGCTTCAATCGATGCAAGAGGTCCATTGCACATTCCATAAGGCCCAATAACACAAGATGGAACCAGAAGGATGAAAGAAGCACTAAATGGGCTCATTAAGGATGTTCAGGCCAACCAAGCATCAGTATGGTGCGAATTTAAGTTTTAAGGAGAGTCCAGGCCTAGTAAATATAATTGGAATACTTAATAGGTCAAACTAAGTAATAGCATCACTCCTAAATAGGAGTTCATTGTATGTGCTGGAATTAGTCCGAAATTCCTCCAAAATAGGGATTTCTCCTAAATAGGAATTTTGCCCCTTTAGGATTGCTATCTAAGCCTATAAATAGGCACCTCTTGTAAGCTTTGAGTGAAATAGAAAGCAAGGGTTTTTCTCCCTTGGTTCTTTTAAGAACTAAAGAACTTATCAAGAGGTAATTCTTCTTGTGGCATTCAAATCGACTTATCACTCCCAATTCCTTCATCTTCTAGAGTGTGGTGTCCATATCCTTCTTGAATACCCTAGGTTCGTATTCCTTTGAATGTTGGGTCTAAGGTTCGAGTTATTAAACTCTGATTTAGCTTTCCTAGTTGCTCTTTGATTCATTGTGTGCGTTGGGTCCCTAAGCCACGTCTTTTTGGGGTTTTCCACATCATTAAGTGTCAATGAGTTATTACAAGGACAAATGGAGCCTTGTTAGGAGGAATGATGAGACAACCTCATTATTTAATAATAAAATAGCAAATACTTGTAGGAAATGCTAGTCATCATCAAAGAGTTCTTATTTAATGAAATTCAATAGATTGCTAGTCACAACATAGTGAAGATGTGGTTGTTGCCATGAATATAGTGCCTGTTGTGGTAATACAAGCTATTTTCAAGATCTTTAAGTGTGAATGAGCTATTACAACGAAAGTTTGAGCCTTGTTTTAAAGAAATGAAGAGACGGTCTCATTTTCAGTAATTAAGTATGAAATACTTGTGAGAAATGCTAGAAATCATCAAAGACTCACTGTTTAATGCAATTTAATAGATTCCTAGTCTGAAGGGAATATCAATGTGGTTGATGCAATGAATATAGTGCACGATGTGGTCATACAAGCTATTTTTAAGATATTTAAATGTGAATGAGTTATTACAATGAAAAATGGAACCTTGTTAGGAGGAAATAAGGAGACGACCCTATTATTCAGTAATAAAGTAGCAAAAACATGTAGGAAATGCTAGTCATTGTCAAGGAGTTCTCGTTTAATGAAATTCAATGGATTGTTAGCCTTAACATAGTGTAGATCTGGTTGATGTAATGCATATAGTGCTTGTACAGTCATACAAGCTATTTTAAAGATCTTTAAGTGTGAATGAGTTATTACAAGGGAAGGTGGAGCCTTGTTTGGAAGAAATGAAGAGACGGTCTCATTTTTCAGTAATTAAATATCAAATACTTGTGAGAAATGCTAGAAATCATCAAAGACTCTTTGTTTAATGCAATTCAACAGATTCCTATTCCCACGAGAGTACAATTTTGGTTATTCTAATGAATATGGTGCATGATGTGGTCATACAAGCTGTTTTTAAGATATTTAAATGTGAATAAATTATTACAATGAAAAATGGAACCTTGTTAGGAGGAAATAAGGAGATGATCTCATTATTCAATAATAAAGTAGCAAATATGTGTAGGAAATGCTAGTCATCATCAAAGAGTTCTTATCTAATGAAATTTAATGGATTGCTAGTCCTAAGAGTATGTAGATGTGGTTGTTGGCAAGAATATAATGCCTGTTGTGGTCATACAAGCTATTTTCAAGTTGTTTGAGTGTGAATGAGTTATTATAACAAAAGGTGGAGCTTTGTTTTTAAGAAATGAAGAGAATGTCTCTTTTTTCAGTAATTAAGTATCAAATACTTGTGAGAAAAAGTAGAAATCATCAAAGATTTGTTGTTTAATGCAATTTATCAAATTCCTAGTCCAAGATAGTATAGATGTGGTTATTGCAATGAATATAGTGCATGACGTGGTCATACAAGCTATTTTTAAGATCTTTAATTGTGAATGAGTTATTACAATGAAAAATGGAACCTTGTTAGGAGGAAATAATTATTCAGTAATAAAGTAGCAAATACATGTAGCAAATGCTAGTCATCATTAAAGAGTTCTTGTTTAATGAAATTGAACGGATTGCTAGTCCCAACATAGTGTAGATGTGGTTGTTGCTGTGAATATAGTGCCTATTGCGGTCATACAAGCTATTTTCAAGATCCTTAAGTGTGAATGAGTTATTACAATGAAAGGTAGAGCCTTGTTTGGAAGAAATGAAGAGACGGTCTCATTTTTTAGTAATTAAGTATCAAATACTTGTGAGAAATGCCAGAAATCATAAAAGACTCTTTGTTTAATGCAATTCAACAAATTCCTAGTCCCAAGAGAATAGAGTTGTGGTTGTTGCAATGAATATGGTGCATGATGTGGTCATACAAGCTATTTTTAAGATATTTAATTATGAATGAGTTATTAGAATGAAAAATGGAACCTTGTTAGGAGGAAATAAGGAGACAAGCTCATTATTCAGTAATAAAGTAGCAAATACGTGTAGGAAATGCTAGTCATCATCAAAGAGTTCTTGTTTAATGAAATTCAACGGATTCTTAGTCCCAACATAGTGTAGATGTGGTTGTTGTCATGAATATAGTGCCTGTTGTGGTCATATAATCTATTTTCAAGATCTTTAAGTGTGAATGAGTTATTACAATGAAAGGTAGAGCCTTGTTTGGAAGAAATGAAGAGACGGTCTCATTTTTCAGTAATTAAGTATCAAATACTTGTGAGAAATGCCAGAAATCATCAAAGACTCTATGTTTAATGCAATTCAACAAATTCCTAGTCCCAAGAGAATATAGTTGTGGTTGTTGCAATGAATATGGTGCATGATGTGGTCATACAAGCTATTTTTAAGAGACTGTCTCATTTTTTAATAATTAAGTATCAACTAATTGTGAGAAATGCCAGAAATCGTCAAAGACTCTTTGTTTAATGCAATTCAACAAATTCCTAGTCCCAAGAGAATACAGTTGTGGTTCTTACAATGAATATGGTGCATGATGTGGTCATACAAGCTATTTTTAAGATATTTAATTGTGAATGAGTTATTACAATGAAAAATGAAACCTTGTTAAGAGGAAATAAGGAGACGACCTCATTATTCAGTAATAAAGTAGCAAATACGTGTAGGAAATGCTAGTCATCATCGAGGTGATCTTGCTTAATGAAATTCAACGGATTGTTAGTCCCAACATAGTGTAGATGTGGTTGTTGTTGTGAATATAGTGCCTGTTGTGGTTATACAAGCTATTTTCAAGGTGTTTGAGTGTGAATGAGTTATTATAACAAAAGGTGGAGCCTTGTTTGGAAGAAATGAAGAGATGGTCTCTTTTTTTAGTAATTAAGTATCAAATATTTGTGAGAAAAGCTAGAAATCATCAAAGATTCGTTGTTTAATGCAATTCATCAGATTCCTAATCCCAAGATAGTATAGATGTGGTTTTTGCAATGAATATAGTGCATGACGTGGTCATACAAGCTGTTTTTAACATCTTTAATTGTGAATTAGTTATTACAATGAAAAATGGAGCCTTGTTAGGAGAAATGATGAGACAACATCATTATTCTATAATAAAATAGAAAATACTTGTAGGAAATGCTAGTCATTGTCAAAGAGTTCTTGTTTAATGAAATTCAATGGACTTCTTGTGCCAACATAGTGTAGATGTGGTTGTTGCCATGAATATAGTGCCTGCATGGTCATACAAGCTGTTTTTAAGATCTTTAAGTGTGAATGAGTTATTACAACGAAAGGTAGAGCCTTGTTTGGAAGAAATGAAGAGACGGTCTCAGTTTTCAGTAATTAAGTATCAAATACTTGTGAGAAATGCCAGAAATCATCAAAGACTCTTTGTTTAATGAAATTCAACAAATTCCTAGTCCCAAGAGAATACAGTTGTGGTTATTGCAATGAATATGGTGCATGATGTAGTCATACAAGCTATTTTTATGATATTTAATTGTGAATGAGTTATTACAATGAAAAATGGAACCTTGTTAAGAGGAAATAAGGAGACGACCTCATGATTCAGTAATAAAGTAGCAAATACGTGTAGGAAATGCTAGATATCATCAAAGTGTTCTTGTTTAATGAAATTCAACAGATTGTTAGTCCCAACATAGTGTAGATGTGGTTGTTGTCGTGAATATAGTGTCTGTTGTGGTCATACAAGCTATTTTCAAGGTGTTTAAGTGTGAATGAGTTATTATAACAAAAGGTGGAGCCTTGTTTGGAAGAAATGAAGAGAAGCTCTCTTTTTTTAGCAATTAAGTATCAAATACTTGTGAGAAAAGCTAGAAATCATCAAAGATTCGTTGTTTAATGCAATTCATCAGATTCCTAGTCCCAAGATAGTATAGATGTGGTTATTGCAATGAATATAGTGCATGACGTGGTCATACAAGCTGTTTTTAAGATCTTTAATTGTGAATGATTTATTATAATGAAAAATGGAGTCTTGTTAGGAGAAATGATGAGACAACATCATTATTCTATAATAAAAGAGAAAATACTTGTAGGAAATGCTAGTCATCATCAAAGAGTTCTTCTTTAATCAAATTCCATGGATTACTAGTCCCAACATAGTGTAGATGTGGTTGTTGCCATGAATATAGTGCTTGTGTGGTCATACAAGCTATTTTTAAGATCTTTAAGTGTGAATGAGTTATTACAACAAAAGGTGGAGCCTTGTTTGGAAGAAATGAAGTGACAGTCTCTTTTCTCAGTAATTAAGTATCAAATACTTGTGAGAAAAGCTAGAAATCATCAAAGATTCGTTGTTTAATGCAATTCATCTGATTCCTAGTCCCAAGATATTATAGATGTGGTTATTGCAATGAATCTAGTGCATGACGTGGTCATACAAGCTATTTTTAAGATATTTAATTGTGAATGGGTTATTACAATGAAAAATGGAACCTTACTAGGAGGAAATAAGGAGACAACCTCATTATTCAGTAACAAAGTAGCAAATACATGTAGGAAATGCTAGTCATCATCAAAGAGTTCTTGTGTAAAGAAATTCAATGGATTGCTAGTTCTAAGAGTGTGTAGATGTGGTTGTTGGCAAGAATATAATGCCTGTTGTGGTCATACAAGCTATTTTCAAGGTGTTTGAGTGTGAATGAGTTATTATAACAAAAGGTGGAGCCTTGTTTGGAAGAAATGAAGAAGCGGTCTCTTTTTTCAGTAATTAAGTATCAAATAGTTGTGAGAAATGCCATAAATCATGAAAGACTCTTTGTTTAATGCAATTCAACAAATTCCTAGTCCCAAGAGAATATAATTGTGGTTCTTGCAATGAATATGGTGCATGATGTGGTCATACGAGCTATTTTTAAGATATTTAATTGTGAATGAGTTATTACAATGAAAAATGGAACCTTGTTAAGAGGGAATAAGGAGACAACCTCATTATTCAGTAATAAAGTGACAAATACATGTAGGAAATGCTAGTCATCATCAAAGAGTTCTTGTGTAAAGAAATTCAATGGATTGCTAGTCCTAAGAGTGTGTAGGTGTGCTTGTTGGCAAGAATATAATGCCTGTTGTGGTCATATAAGCTATTCTCAAGGTGTTTGAGTGTGAATGAGTTATTATAACAAAAGGTGGAGCCTTGTTTGGAAGAAATGAAGAAGTGGTCTCTTTTTTCAGTAATTAAGTATCAAATACTTATGAGAAATGCCAAAAATCATGAAAGACTCTTTGTTTAATGCAATTCAACAAATTCCTAGTCCCAAGAGAATATAGTTGTGGTTCTTGCAATGAATATGGTGCATGATGTGGTCATACAAGCTATTTTTAAGATATTTAATTGTGAATGAGTTATTACAATGAAAAATGGAACCTTGTTAAGAGGAAATAAGGAGACGACCTCATTATTCTGTAATAAAGTAGCAAATACATGTAGGAAATGCTAGTCATCATCAAAGAGTTCTTGTTTAATGAAATTCAATGGATTGTTAGTCCCAACATAGTGTAGATGTGGTTGTTGTTGTGAATATAGTGCCTGTTGTGGTCATACAAGCTATTTTCAAGGTGTTTCAGTATGAATGAGTTATTATAATAAAAGGTGGAGCCTTGTTTGGAAAAAATGAAGAGACAATCTTTTTTTTCAGTAAATAAGTATCAAATACTTGTGAGAAAAGCTAGAAATCATCAAAGATTCATTGTTTAAAGCAATTCATCAGATTCCTAGTCCCAAGATAGTATAGATGTGGTTATTGCAATGAATATAGTGCATGACATGGTCATACAAGCTGTTTTTAAGATCTTTAATTGTGAATTAGTTATTACAATGAAAAATGGAGCCTTGTTAGGAGAAATGATGAGACAACATCATTATTCTATAATAAAAGAGAAAATACTTGTAGGAAATGCTAGTCATCGTCAAAGAGTTCTTGTTTAATGAAATTCAATGGATTGCTAGTCCCAACATAGTGTAGATGTGGTTGTTGCCATGAATATAGTGCTTGTGTGGTCATACAAGCTATTTTTAAGATCTTTAAGTGTGAATGAGTTATTACAACGAAAGGTGGAGCCTTGTTTGGAAGAAATGAAGAGACGGTCTCTTTTTTTCAGTAATTAAGCATCAAATAGTTGTGAGAAATGCCAGAAATCATCAAAGACTCTTTGTTTAATGCAATTCAACAAATTCCTAGTCCCAAGAGAGTACAGTTGTGGTTGTTGCAATGAATATGGTGCATGATGTGGTCATATAAGCTTTTTTTAAGATATTTAATTGTGAATGAGTTATTATAATGAAAAATGGAACCTTGTTAGGAGGAAATAAGGAGACGACCTCATTATTCTGTAATAAAGTAGCAAATATGTGTAGGAAATGTTAGTCATCATCAAAGAGTTCTTGCTTAATGAAATTCAATGGATTGCTAGTCCGAACATAGTGTAGATGTGGTTGTTGCTGTGAATATAGTGTCTGTTGTGGTCATACAAGTTATCTTCAAGATCTTTAAGTGTGAATGAGTTATTACAAAGAAAGGTAGAGCCTTGTTTGGAAGAAATGAAGAGATGATCTCATTTTTCAGTAATTAAGTATCAAATAATTGGGAGAAATACTAGAAATCATCAAAGACTCTGTGTTTAATGCAATTCAATAGATTCCTAGTCCCAAGAGAATATAGTTGTGGTTGTTACAATGAATATGGTGCATGATGTGGTCATACAAGCTATTTTAAAGATTTTTAATTTTGCATGAGTTATTACAACAAAAAATGGAGTCTTGTTAGGAGGAAATGAAGAGACAACCTCACTATTTAGTAATAAAATAACAAATACTTGTAGGAAATGCTAGTCATCCCGAAAGAGTTATTGTTTAATGAAATTCAACGGATTGCTAGTTCCAAGAGAGTATAGATGGGTTGTTGTGAAGCCAAGTGTGAAATTATTGACAAGTTTGGTTTTCCAAAACCAAGTATCCCATCAAGTGCTTCTTCATTAGATGTACCTAGATTTCTAGGTTGTCTAGCACCACAACTATGATAGAACCAAAAGAAAAACTAAATACAAAAATATGAAAATAAGAATGAATAGGTAAAGAAATGAGACAATAATTTGCATGTCCTAGTTAACTATTTCAAGACTGGTTGGAACATGTCTACAATATCAGCATATTGCATCATCAAAATGTGTAAAGAAAATAAGTTCACAAGATCAACACAATTCAAATCATCAAACATAGACATTCTGCCAAAAAACCTCATTAAAACTGGACCAGGAACTAGTGCACCAAGACCTTTTCTCTAAAGCATATTGCATATGAAATGAGCCAAAGGAAGCTTGAAAGGAGGCTAGAACGCCATTAACCAAAATCAAGAATTTTGGGACACAAAAGCTTTATACAATCTTTTTTTTTTTCAGATTTCTGAAAAGATATACACTATTTTACAAGCCATGTGTTAAAGAGCATTAACTAACTTACCCAAATATAATACTTCCATTGGTTGATGTTGTTTTGAGGTCTCTTGACACCGTATCATATTGCACAACATCATTCACAAAATAAACTGCAGTCAAATTTCCATCTCCACATATCTCTTGATATAGGCTTGATTTATTGGCTGTGGAGCCTGATAAAGAACCTCCATTCACCTCATAGCAAAACTCATAATCACAATGAACCAAACTCCAATGTCTGACTTATTTACATTATATAGTGTATGATCTATTTGTTATGAACAATCCACTATTCAGACAAAAGTTTTGATCCTCCACAGATAATGAAAATCAAAACAAAAAAAGGGTGTAAAAGAAAAAGAGTTTGGCCTACACCAAGGGAGCTTGTTTTAGGGCATTCTTTGCATTAGCTGCAATTGACCCACACAATGTCACTTCCTATATTCACCAGTATGTAGTAGTCATTGGTAGTTATTATCAAAAACTCCTTATTTAATGAAATTCATCAAATTCCTAGTTTGAAGGTAGTATAGATGTGCTTGTTCCCACAAATATAATTCCTGTTGTTTGTCCACAAGCTATTTTAAGCATGATTAAGTGTGAATGAGTAATTACAACAAAAATTGGAGCCTTGTTAGGAAGAAATCAAGAGATGGTGTCGTTAGTCAGTAATTGAGCAGAAAATACTAGTAAGAAATGCTAGTCATCTTCAAAGACTCCTTATTTAATGAAATTCAATGGATTTTTAGTTCCAAGGGAGTATAGATGTAGTTGTTGCCTCGAATATAGTGCCTGTTAAGTGTACACAAGCAATTTTCAACATCCACAGCTATGAATGAGTAATTACAACAAAAATTAGAGCCTTGTTAGGATGAAATCGAGCAATGGTCTTGTTAGTCAGTAATTAAACTAAAAATACTTGTAAGAAATGCTAGCCATTATCAAAAACTCCTTGTTTAATGAAATTCAAGGGATTCCTAGTTCGAAGGTAGTATAGATGTGCTTGTTGCCAAAAATATAGCTCTTGTTGTTTGTACACAAGCTATTTTCAACATCATTAACTATGAATGAGTAATTACAACAAAAATTAGAGCCTTATTAGGAAGAAATCAAGAGATGGTCTCATTAGTTAGTAATTAAACTGAAAATACTTGTAAGAAATGCTAGTCATTATCAAAAACTCCTTGTTTAATGAAATTCAAGTGATTCCTAGTTCGAACGGAGTATAGATGCGCTTGTTGCTAGGAATATAATGCATGTTGTTTATACACAAGCTATTCTCAATATCATTATGTGTGAATGAGCAATTACAACAAAAATTGGAGCCTTATTAGGATGAAATCAAGAGATGGTCTCATTAGTCAGTAATTAAGCTAAAAATACTTGTAAGAAATGCTAGTCATCCTCAAAGACTCCATGTTTAAGGAAATTCAATGAATTCCTAATTCAAAGGTAGTAAAGGTTTGCTTGTTGTTATGAATATTGTTCCTGTCATTTTTACACAAGCTCATTTCGGCATGACTAAGGGCGAATGAGTAATTATAACAAAAATTGCAGCCTTGTTAGGAAGAAATCAAAAGATGGTCTCGTTAGTCAGTAATTAAGCTAAAAATACTTGTAAGAAATGCTAGTTATCATCAAACACTCCATGTTTAAGGAAATTTAATGGATTCCTAATTCAAAGGTAGTAAAGATTCGCTTGTTGCCATGAATATCGTTCCTGTCATTTTTACACAAGCTCTTTTCAGCATGATTAAGGGGGAATGAGTAATTATAACAAAAATCGTAACCTTGTTAGGAAGAAATCAAGAAATGGTCTCGTTAATTAGTAATTAAGCTGAAAATACTTGTAAGAAATGCTAGTCATCATCAAAGACACCTTGTTTAATGAAATTCAATGGATTTCTAGTTCCATGGTAGTATAGATGTGGTTGTTGCCATGAATATAGTATCTATTGTTTGTACACAAGCAATTTTACAAATCATTAACTACAAATAAGAAATTACAACAAAAATTTGATCCTTGTTAGGAAGAAATCAAGAGGTGTCCTCATTGATTAGTAATTATGCTGAAAATACTTGTAAGAAATGCTTGTCATCATAAAAAATTCATTGTTTAATGAAATGCAACAGATTCCTAGTTCGAAGGTATTATAGATGTGCTTGTCACCATGAATATGGTGCTTGTTGTATGTAAACATGCAATTTTCAGCATGACTAGGTGTTGATGTCTAATTACAAAAAAAATTAGAGCCTTATTAGGAAGAAATCATGAGATGGTCTCGTTCATCAATAATTAAGTTGAAAATACTTGTAAGAAATGCTAGTTATTATCAAAAACCCCTTGTTTAATTAAATTCAAGGGATTCCTAGTTCAAAGGCAGTATAGATGTGCTTGTTGCCAAAAATATAGCTCTTCTTGTTTGTACACAAGTTATTTTCAACATCATTAATTATGAATGAGTAATTACAACAAAAATTGGAGCATTGTTAGGAAGAAATTAAGAGATGGTCTCGTTAGTCAGTAATTAAGTAGAAAATACTTGTAAGAAATGCTAGTCATTATCAAAAACTCCTTGTTTAATGAAATTCAAGTGATTCCTAGTTTGAATGGAGTATAGATGTGCTTGTTGTCAGGAATATAACGCATGTTGTTTATACATAAGTTATTCTCTACATCATTATGTGTGAATGACAATTACAACAAAAATTGGAGCCTTATTAGGATGAAATCAAGATATGGTCTCGTTAGTCAGTAATTAAGCTGAAAATACTTGTAAGAAATGCTAGTCATCATCAAAAATTCATTGGTTAATGAAATTCAACGGATTCCTAATTCAAAGGGAGTATAAATGTGTCACCATGAATATGGTGCCTATTGTATGTAAACATGCAATTTTCAGCATGACTAGGTGTTGATGTCTAATTACAAAAAAAATTGGAGCCTTATTGGGAAGAAATCGTGAGATGGTCTCGTTCATCAATAATTAAGTTGAAAATACTTGTAAGAAATGCTAGTCATTATTAAAAACTCCTTGTTTAATGAAATTTAAGTGATTCCTAGTTTGAAGGTAGTACAGATGTACTTGTTGCCAAAAATATAACTCTTGTTGTTTGTACATAAGCTATTTTCAACATCATTAACTATGAATGAGTAATTATAACAAAAATTGTAGCCTTGTTAGGAAGAAATCAAGAAATGGTCTCATTAGTCAGTAATTAAGCTGAAAATACTTGTAATAAATGCTAGTCATCATCAAAAACTCCTTGTTTAATGAAATTCAAGTGATTCCTTGTTTAATGAAATTCAAGTGATTCCTTGTTCAAACGGAGTATAGATGCACTTGTTGCCAGGAATATAATGCATGTTGTTTATACATAAGCTATTCTCACCATTATTATGTGTGAATGAGCAATTATAACAAAAATTAGAGCCTTATTAGGATGAAATCCAGAGATTGTCTCCTTAGTCAGTAATTAAGTTGAAACTACTTGTAAGAAATGCTAGTCATCCTCAAAAACTCCGTGTTTAAGGAAATTTAATGGATTCCTAATTCAAAGGTAGTAAAGATTCGCTTATTGCCATGAATATCGTTCTCGTCATTTTTACACAAGCTCATTTCAGCATGACTAAGGGCAAATGAGTAATTACCATAGAAATTGCAGCCTTGTTAGGAAGAAATCAAGAGATGGTCTTGCTAGTTAGTAATTAAGTTAAAAATACTTGTAAGAAATGCTAGTCATCATCAAAGACTTCGTGTTGAAGGAAATTTAATGGATTACTAATTCAAAGGTAGTAAAGATTCGCTTGTTGCCATGAATATTGTTCCTGTCATTTTTACACAAGCTCTTCTCAGCATGATTAAGGGGGAATGAGCAATTACAACAAAAATTGTAGCCTTGTCAGGAAGAAATGAAGAAATGGTCTCATTAGTCAGTAATTAAGTTGAAAATACTTGTAAGAAATGCTAGTCATCATCAAAGACACCTTGTTTAATTAAATTCAATGGATTTCTAGTTCCAAGGTAGTATAGATGTGGTTGTTGCCATGAATATAGTATTTGTTGTTTGTACACAAGCAATTTTACACATCATTAACTGTAAATAAGTAATTACAACAAAAATTGGAGCCTTACAAGGAAGAAATGAAGAGGTGGCCTCGTTAGTGAGTAATTAAGGTGAAAATACTTATAAGAAATGCTAGTCATCATCAAAAACTCCTTGCTTAATGAAATTCAACAGATTCCTAATTTGAAGGTAGTATAGATGTGCTTGTTACCATGAATATAATGCATGTTGTATGTAAACATGCAATTTTCAACATGACTAGGTGTTGATGTCTAATTACAAAAAAAATTGGAGCCTTGTTAGGAAGAAATCGTAAGATGGTCTCGTTAGTCAATAATTAAGTTGAAAATACTTGTAAGAAATGCTAGTCATTATCAAAAACTCCTTGTTTAATGAAATTTAAAGGATTCCTAGTTCGGAGGCAGTATAGATGTGGTTGTTGCCATGAACATAGTGCCTGTTGTGTGTACACAAGCTATTTTGAACATCCATAACTATGAATGAGTAATTACAACAAAAATTGTAGCCTTGTTAAAAAGAAATCAAAAGATGTCCTCATTAGTCTGTGAAGTTCCCAACTTCACCCTAGGATCTACTAGTTTGTGATACTGAGAGGGGGGGTGAATTAGTATCACCACAATTCGCAATTTGCAGGTAAGTGAACAACTTCAATCTCTTCTTAAAAGTGAACTCTTTCTTAGATTCGACTAAGGTAGATCTATTGCTACCTACTAATCACAATAGTTCCCAAAGTCACTTTTCAGACACCTTGCCTAATAGACGATTCGAATGTTCTTGTTTAGGTCTTCATTAGGTTATGGGTTGGCTGATACTTTAGCTATGTTCACAACTTAATTCAAAACACAGAATGTAAAGCAAATTAAGGACACACGAGATTTATGTGGTTCCGTCAACGTGACGTACATCCACAGCAGTAGGGACTCTCCCTTACCGAGACTATCCACTATACTTGAGAATTCTAGTTACAATGGATGTCTTAATCTTCTGCTCCTTTCACTATTGCAATTACTAAGCAAGTACAATACAAGGAGTGTCACTTACTGTGTCTACCCTTCTTCTAGCTTGTCTTGTCTCTGTTGAATTGAAAGGCTGCTCCACTGCCGCTTAGAAGTTCACTGCAACGCTCTGTAACCTCTCTTGAAGAAATCTGGAAATATGTTGAGTTCTTTCCAATGCTTCGCTGAATTCCTTCTCTAGGTTGTCTCTCACAGCTCCTGCTTTCGCTGTCTCACGGTCTCACTGTTTCACGGCCTGTCCTCACGCTTCTGGTCTGTCACACCGTTGCACGTTCTGGTCTCACGCTTCTGGTCTGCCGTTTCACTTCTCTTGGCCTGCCTCACGCCACTGGTTTTTCTGGTTCACGTCTCTCGGCTTGCCTCATGCTTCTAGTCTGCTGTCTTCTCTTCTGGGTGGTCTCACGGATACCAGGTCTGCTGTCTTCTCTTCCGGGTGGTCTGTTTCTTATTTCTCCTCTTGCTGGTTGTGGGTTTCTGGTTTGCTTGTAGGATGTGTTTCTGGTTTGCTTGCAGGAGGTGTTTCTGGTTTGCTTGCAGGAGGTCGCACGTTTTGGTTTGCTCTCCCGGTGGAGACGTTTCTGGTTTGCTCTCCCGGTGGTGTCGTTTCTGATCTCTTGCCGTTCTGCTTTCTCTTCCTTTTGGCCGGTTGTTGTAGGGTTACTGTTTATTCAATTGTGTTGGCCCTATGCCCTAGTTTTGTCTTCCAAGGCCTTTATATACTCTCTTCCATGAAACCCTAATAGGGCTTACGTGGCAGATTTACGTTCTTGCCCTTACGCGGCAGATTTACTTTCTTGCCCTTCCATGTGACTTTACTACCCTTCCATGTGACTTTATTCTCTTGCACACTTAACCCTAGTTGACAACAATTACAACCCATACAAGGCTGTGGGAACAACAATCTCCCCCTTTGTAATTGTTGGCAACACTCATAACAAAAGTCATTATGCAGTAGTCTTTCATAATCTTTGAAGAGTAATAATCCAGAAGCAAATGGGTTACAACTCCCCCTAAATATGCACTCTAAAGTTCCCAACTTCACCCTAGGATCTACTAGTTTGTGATACTTAGAGGGGGGGTGAATCAGTATCACCACAATTCTCAATTCGTAGGAAAGTGAACAACTTCAATCTCTTCTTAAAAGCGAACTCTTTCTTAGATTCGACTAAGGTAGATCTATTGCTACCTACTAATCACAATAGTCCCCAAAGTCACCTTTCAGACACCTTGCCTAATAGACAATTCGGATGTTCTTGTTTAGGTATTCGTTAGGTTATGGGTTGGCTTATACTTTAGCTGCGTTCACAACTCAATTCAAAACACAGAACGTAAAACAAATTAAGGACACAGGAGATTTACGTGGTTCCGTCAATGTGACGTACATCCACGGTGGTAGAGACTCTCCCTTACCGAGACTATCCACTATACTTGAGAATTCTAGTTACAATGGATGTCTTAATCTTCTGCTCCTTTCACTATTGCAATTACTAAGCAAGTACAATACAAAGAGTGTTACTTACTGTGTCTACCCTTCTTCTAGCTTGTCTTGCCTCTGTTGAATTGAAAGGCTGCTCCACTGCTGCTTAGAAGTTCACCGCAACGCTCTCTAACCTCTCTTGAAGAAATCTGGAAATACGTTGAGTTCTTTCCGATGCTTCGCTGAATTCCATCTCTAAGTTGTTTCACACAACTCCTGCTTTCACCGTCTCACGGTCTCACCCGTCTCCTATTTCACGGTCTTACTATTTCACGGCCTGTCCTCACACTTCTGGTCTGTCACACTGTTGCACGTTCTGGTCTCACGCTTCTGGTCTGCCGTTTCACGTCTCTCGGCCTGCCTCACGCTTCTGGTTTGCTGTCTTCTCTTCCGGGTGGTCTCACAGATACCAGGTCTGCTGTCTTTTCTTCCAGGTGGTCTGTTTCTTATTTCTCCTCTTGCTGGTTGTGCGTTTCTGGTTTGCTTGCAGGATGTGTTTCTGGTTTCCTTGCAGGAGGCGTTTCTGGTTTGCTTGCAGGATGTGTTTCTAGTTTGCTTGCAGGAGGCATTTCTGGTTTGCTTGCAGGAGGCGTTTCTGGTTTGCTTGCAGGAGGTTGCACGTTCTGGTTTGCTCTCCCGGTGGTGTCGTTTCTGATCTCTTGCCGTTCTGCTCTCTTTTCCTTTTTGGCCGGTTGTTGTAGGGTTGCTGTTTTTTCAATTGTGTTGGCCCTCTACCCTAGTTTTGTCTTCCAAGGCCTTTATATACTCTCTTTCATGAAACCCTAATAGGGCTTACATGGCAGATTTACGTTCTTGCCCTTACGCAGCGGATTTACTTTCTTGCCCTTCCATGTGGCTTTACTTTCTTGCACACTTAACCCTAGTTGACAACAATTACAATTCATACAAGGCTATGGGAACAACAATCTCCCCCTTTGTAATTGTTGGCAACACTCATAACAAAAGCCATTATGCAGCAGTCCTTCATAATCTTCTTAGAGTAATAATCCAAAAGCAAATGGATTACAACTCCCCCTAAATATGCACTCCCCCTTCCTTAACAGCTCCCCCTGCACTGTTGCTTCTCTCCCCCTTTGCCAACCAATTACAAATCTGAAAAACTCACAAAGTAGAGATGGAGGATTCACCTGATTTTCAGGCTTGAGGAGGCATCCGCACAGACAGACTCATTTTGTGCTTTTCAAACGGTTTTGTGGACAAAGATTTAGTTAGATCTTATGTAGCCCCTTCAACAGATTTAGGTTCAACTTGTGAGAGTAAAGCAATAGCTCCTACAATTCTTCTTCTTGTTGTAACTCCTGATGATGGGTCACTTATGATCTGATTTTCTTGATGAGCACAGGTCCACGTTTTCCTTGGCTTTCTTTCTTGCACAATCTTAGTTGCAAGAGGATCTCTTTCTTCATCAATTACATACAAATTTCCAGCTGTTCTCTTCTCGGCTACAACAGTATTGCCTTCTTTACTCTTTACTTGGCAACTTGTTTTTGTGAATATTACCTTATGGTCTTCATTGCATAGTTTACTGACAGATGCTAGATTATATCTGAGTCCTTCAACGTGCAGAACATCTTTCAGCTTTCCTCTTTCGATGTTTACTGACCCCTGACCATTGATGTTAAGTGAATCATCATTGCCAAACTTGACTCTGCCTTCTCTTGACTTGTTTAGCTTTGACAATTTACTCTTGTCTCCCGTCATGTGTGAAGTGCATCCACTATCAAGGATCCACTGCTTATCCTTGTAGTCAGCTTTGAGTGAAATTTCAGCTATATTAGCCACCTCCCTTTTAGCTTTATATTCCTTCTTTTGAATTGGTTGGAAGATAGCTTTCTCCTTTTTCTCAGCTTTGACTACACCGCTTGTTTTCATTGTGCCATTGAGTGCCTTCTCTTGCTCAGGGAGAAGTGTTATGCATCTCTTGGCATTATGGCCATCCTGCCCGCACCTTTCACACTGTTCCAAGTGTCCCAATATAGCAAACTTGTTCTTTGAAACCACTGGTTTGGGCTTCCACCAACAATCCTTGTCAGTGTGTCCTTGCTTTTTATAGTATGTGCAAGAACTCACAATAGGTGTTCTCTTCTGAATTTTGTATTGTCTCCCCCTGTATGCAGCATCGTATCTTCTCAAGTTGGAGACATATACTGGCCTTCTCCACCAGCAGTCACTTGCCTTATGACCCCAAACTCCACAATAAAGATAGTGACCTTGAAACTGCCTCTTCTTGGGTCTAATCACAGCTTCTTTTTCTTTTGTTCATTACTTGCCGTGTAGGCAACATGGCTGGCTTCTTTGCTTGTGTGGCTTTCATTTCAGCCACCTTTTTCTCCTTCTTCTGTTCAGCCATAGCCCTTTGCTGGCTGATCTTCTTTTCTTCATTTTTGTTTGCCACCCTAGGTTGCTTCTTCAAATCCTCTTTATTCTCAGCTATCTTCTCCTGAGTCACAACCTTCTCTTTCAACTTCTGTGGCACATTCTTATTATCTTTAGGCAATGCAGCCTCAGATTTCTGCACTTTCTCTTCATTCTTCTTTTCTCTTGCAGAACTTGTTTCTCCTATCATTTCAAGCTTCTGCACGTTCTCTTCACTCCTTTTGAGTTGTTGCTGAAGTCTCAGCAACTCTATCTCCATTTCTTCAATTGTTGAAGTCCTTGAGCCAAGCTCCATAGTAAGGTCTTCACATATTTTGATCTGTTCTTCAAATCTTCTCTTCAAGTCAATATGTTCAGCCCTTATTTCATCCTTTTGACTTTCAGCTTCCTCAGACGTTGCTTCAACTTGTTTTATGTGGGCCTCTAACCTTCTTATGCTTCTGCCCCTTCTGATTATCTCCTTTGAAGCTGCTTCCAACTCAGCTTCAAGATCTGATTCTTCTTCATCAACCTCCTCTTCCTCTTCAAAGGTTGAACTACCACCTTGAGCTGATGCCATAAAGGCATGCTCATCTGATGAGTCTACATCTTCCTCCTCATCGGCTTCTTTTGTCTGGCTCACATAACTCTTGAATGAGCCTCTCTTCTTCTTCTGTGGGCTAGCAGTCTTCTTGTTGGACTTCCTTGACTTGAATGATGGTCTTCTCCATTTTGAATTCTGCTCATCATCACCATCCTCATCTTCATCATCAAGTTTCACTTTGCACTGAGAAGCAAAGTGTCCAGTCTGTCCACAGCGATAACATCTCAAGGACAATTGTCTTTTTCCCTTCTTAGACCCCTTTTTGAATTTCCTTGTGAAGTATGCCAACACTTCACCTTCACTTTCTTCCTCATCATCATCATCATCCTCACTGGATGATTCTTCCTCTTCTTTTATCTTCAAGTGTTTCATAGCTTTGAAAGCTGCCTCCCTTGATACCTTTGACGTTGAGGAGCTCTCAGTTGACTTTATTCTCATCTCATATGCAATGAGATTGCACTGGAGATCATGCAGAGACATAGAATTGAGATCTCTACTCTCCTCTATGGCTGCCACCTTTGAGGCAAACCTCTCAGGCAGAATTCTCAGAATTTTCTTCACAATAGATGAGTCCTTCTTGTTCTTCCCATGACTTCTAAGATCGTTTATAGCATCAATAACCCTGGTGAAGAACTCTTGGACTGTCTCATTTTTCTGCATTCTGAGAGATTCATATCTCTCCTTGAAAACTTGAAGCTTGGCCTCCTTCATTCTGCCATCACCTTCATAGACTTTCTGCAATCTATCCCATATCTCCTTGGCAGATTTGCAGTCCATAACTTTAGCATATTCAGCATCTGTCAATGTTGAAATGATGACATTTGAGACCTTCCCATTTATCTCAAACTGTCTTAATTCCTCTAGGGTTGGATCTTTACCTTCTTCTGGAGGCTCACAACCCTCCTGTACAGATTTCACCACGTTCATGCCCATGGTTGCAAATACCACCTGCATTCTCGCTCTCCACATATGGTAGTTGGTTCCGTTGAAGATTGGAACCTTCTTGCTGTAAGTAGTGCTGGTGCTGGTACCTGCGTCCATTTCTCAATATGCTGAACAAGTTAAAACTTCTGGAGCTCTTCAAACTAGTACACCAAGCTATTAAGCTTTATCCTGGTGAACCTGTGCTCTGATACCAATTGAAGTTCCCAACTTCACCCTAGGATCTACTAGTTTGTGATACTGAGAGGGGGGGTGAATCAGTATCACCACAATTCTCAATTCGCAGGAAAGTGAACAACTTCAATCTCTTCTTAAAAGCAAACTCTTTCTCAGATTCGACTAAGGTAGATCTATTGCTACCCACTAATCACAATAGTCCCCAAAGTCACCTTTCAGACACCTTGCCTAATAGACAATTCGGATGTTCTTGTTTAGGTCTTCGTTAGGTTATGGGTTGGCTGATACTTTAGCTGCGTTCACAACTCAATTAAAAACACAGAATGTAAAGAAAATTAAGGACACACGAGATTTACGTGGTTCCGTCAATGTGACGTACATCCACGGTGGTAGGGGCTCTCCCTTACTGAGACTATCCACTATACTTGAGAATTCTAGTTACAATGGATGTCTTAATCTTCTGCTCCTTTCACTATTGCCATTACTAAGCAAGTACAATACAAAGAGTGTCACTTACTGTGTCTACCCTTCTTCTAGCTTGTCTTGCCTCTGTTGAATTGAAAGGCTGCTCCACTGCTGCTTAGAAGTTCACCGCAACGCTCTCTAACCTCTCTTGAAGAAATCTGGAAATACGTTGAGTTCTTTCCGATGCTTCGCTGAATTCCTTCTCTAGGTTGTTTCACACAACTCCTGCTTTCACCGTCTCATGGTCTCACCCGTCTCCTATTTCACGGTCTTACTGTTTCACGGCCTGTCCTCACACTTCTGGTCTGTCACGCTGTTGCACATTCTGGTCTCACGCTTCTGGTCTGCCGTTTCACGTCTCTTGGCCTGCCTCATGCTTCTGGTCTGCTGTCTTCTCTTCGGGGTGGTCTCACGGATACCAGGTCTGCTGTCTTTTCTTCCGGGTGGTCTGTTTCTTATTTCTCCTCTTGCTGGTTGTGCGTTTCTGGTTTGCTTGCAGGACGTGTTTCTGGTTTCCTTGCAGGAGGCATTTCTGGTTTGCTTGCAGGATGTGTTTCTGGTTTGCTTGCAGGAGGCATTTCTGGTTTGCTTGCAGGAGGCGTTTCTGGTTTGCTTGCAGGAGGTTGCACGTTCTGGTTTGCTCTCCCGGTGGTGACGTTTCTGGTTTGCTCTCCCGGTGGTGTCGTTTCTGATCTCCTGCCGTTCTGCTCTCTCTTCCTTTTTGGCCGGTTGTTGTAGGGTTGCTGTTTTTTCAATTGTGTTGGCCCTCTACCCTAGTTTTGTCTTCCAAGGCCTTTATATACTCTCTTCCATGAAACCCTAATAGGGCTTACGTGGCAGATTTACGTCCTTGCCCTTACGCGGCGGATTTACTTTCTTGCCCTTCCATATGGCTTTACTTTCTTGCACACTTAACCCTAGTTGACAACAATTACAACCCATACAAGGCTATGGGAACAACATACTCCCCTTTCCTTAACAGCTCCCCCTACATTGTTGCTTCTCTCCCCCTTTGCCAACCAATTACAAATTTGAAAAACCTACAAAGTAGAGATGGAGGATTCACCTGAACTTCAAGCTTGAGGAGGCATTTGCACAGACAGACTCATTCTGTGCTTTTCAAACAACTCTGTGGACAAAGGTTTAGTTAGAATATCTGAGATTTGATCTTTAGTGCCAACATACTCCAACTGAATTGTGCCCTCTTCCACTTGATCCTTGATGAAGTGATATCGGATGTCAATATGCTTGCTCCTTGAATGTTGAACTAGATTCTTGCTAAGATCAATTGCACTTTGATTATCACAAAGTACACTCACTGGCGAATGAGTAAATACAACAAAATTTGCAGCCTTGTTAAGAAGAAATCAAGAGATGATCGTGTTAGTCAGTAATTAAGCTGAAAATACTTGTAAGAAATGCTAGTCATCATGAAAAACTCCTTGTTTAATGAACTTCAAAGGATTTTTAGATCCAAGGGAGTATAGATGTGGTTGTTGCCATGAATATAGTTTCTGTTGTTTGTACACAAACTATTTCAATATCATTAACTATGAATGAGTAATTACAACAAAAATTGGAGCCTTGTTAAGAAGAAATCAAGAGATTACTTAATAATTAAGCTGAAAATACTTGTAGAAAATGTTAGACATCATCAAGGACTCCTTGTTAAATGAATTTCAAAGGATTCCTAGTTGGAAGGTAGTATAAATGTGCTTGTTGCTAGGAATATAGTGCCTATTATGTGTACAAAAGCTATTTTCAACATCCACAACTATGAATGAGTAATTACAACAAAAATTGGAGCCTTGTTAGGAAGAAATCAAGAGATGCTCTCATTACTAAGTAATTAAGCAGAAAATACTTGTAAGAAATGCTAGTCATCATCAAAGACACCTTATTTAATGAAATTTAATGGATTTCTAGTTCCAAGGGGGTATAGATGTGGTTGTTGACATGAATATAGTGTCTAGTGTTTGTATACAAGCTATTTTACACATCATTAACTGTGAATGGGAAATTATAACAAAAATTGGAGCCTTGTTCGGAAAAAATCAAGAGATGGTCTCGTTACTCAGTAATTAAGTTGAAAATACTTGTAAGAAATGTTAGTCATCATCAAAGACTCCTTGTTTAATGAAATTTAATGAATTTCTAGTTCCAAGGGGGTACAAATGTGGTTGTTGACATGAATATAGTGTCTGGTGCTTGTATACAAGCTATTTTACACATCATTAACTGTGAGTGGGAAATTACAACAAAAATTGGAGCCTTGATAGGAAGAAATCAAGAGATGGTCTCATTAGTCTGTAATTAACCTGAAAATACTTGTAAGAAATACTAGTCATCATCAAAGACTCCTTGTTTAATGAAATTCAATGGATTTCTAGTTCCAAGTGGCTATATATGTGGTTGTTGCCATGAATATAGTGTCTATTGTTTGTATACAAGCTATTCTACACATCAGTAACTATGAATGGGAAATTGTAACAAAAATTGGAGCTTTGTTAGGAAGAAATCAAGAGATGGTCACGTTAGTCAGTAACTAAGCGGGAAATACTTGTAACAAATGCTAGTTATCACTAAAGACTCTATATTTAAGGAAATTTAATGGCTTCCTAATTCAAAGGTAGTAGAGATTCGCTTGTGGCCATGAATATCACTCCTGTCATTTTACACAAGCTCATTTCAGCATGACTAAAGCCGAATGAGTAATTACAACAAAAATTGGAGCCTTGTTAGGAAGAAATCAAGAGATGGTCTTGTTAGTCTGTAATTAAGTTAAAAATACTTGTAAGAAATACTAGTCATCATCACAGACTCCTTGTTTAATGAAATTCAATGGATTTCCAGTTCCAAGTGGCTATATATGTGGTTGTTGCCATGAATATAGTGTCTATTGTTTGTATACAAGCTATTCTACACATCAGTAACTATGAATGGGAAATTGTAACAAAAATTGGAGCTTTGTTAGGAAGAAATCAAGAGATGGTCATGTTAGTCAGTAACTAAGCGGGAAATACTTGTAACAAATGCTAGTTATCACTAAAGACTCTATATTTAAGGAAATTTAATGGCTTCCTAATTCAAAGGTAGTAGAGATTCACTTGTGGCCATGAATATCACTCCTGTCATTTTACACAAGCTCATTTCAGCATGACTAAAGCCGAATGAGTAATTACAACAAAAATTGGAGCCTTGTTAGGAAGAAATCAAGAGATGGTCTTGTTAGTCTGTAATTAAGTTAAAAATACTTGTAAGAAATACTAGTCATCATCACAGACTCCTTGTTTAATGAAATTCAATGCATTTCTGTTCCAAGGGACTATAGATGTGGTTGTTGTCATGAATATAGTGTCTATTGTTTGTATACGAGCTATTTTACACATGATTAACTATGAATGGGAAATTACAACAAAAATTAGAGCCTTCTTAGGAATAGATCAAGAGATGGTCTCGTTAGTCAATAACTAAGCAAAAATTACTCGTAAGAAATGCTAGTCATCATCAAAGACTCTGTGTTTAAGGAAATTTAACATCTTCCTAATTCAAAGGTAGTAAAGATTCACTTATGGCCATTAATATCATCTTGTCATTTTTACACAAGCTCATTTCAGCATGACTAAGGGCAAACGAGTAATTACAACAAAAATTAGAGCCTTGTTAGGAAGAAATCAAGAGATGGTGTCGTTAGTCTGTAATTAAGTTGAAAATACTTGTAAGAAATACTAGTCATCATCAAAGACTCCTTGTTTAATGAAATTCAATGGATTTCTAGTTCCAAGGGGCTATAGATGTTTTACACATGATTAACTATAAATGGGAAATTACAACAAAAATTGCAGCCTTATTTGGAAAAAATCAAAAGATGCTCTTGTTAGTCAATAACTAAGTGGAAAATACTTATAAGAAATACTAGTCATCATCAAAGACTCTGCATTTAAGGAAATTTAACCGCTTCCTAATTCAAAGGTAGTAAAGATTCACTTGTGGCCATTAATATCATCTTATCATTTTTACACAAGCTGATTTCAGCATGACTAAGGGCAAATGAGTAATTACAACAAAAATTGGAGCCTTGTTAGGAAGAAATCAAGAGATGGTGTTGTTAGTCTATAATTAAGCTGAAAATACTTGTAAGAAATATTGGTCATCATCAAAGACTCCTTGTTTAATGAAATTCAATGAATTTCTAATTCCAAGGGACTATAGATGTGGTTGTTGCCATGAATATAGTGTCTGTTGTTTGTATACAAGCTATTCTACACATCATTAACTATAAATGGGAAATTGCAACAAAAATTGAAGCTTTGTTAGGAAGAAATTAGGAGATGGTCTCATTAGTCAGTAACTAAGCAGAAAATACTTGTAACAAATGCTAGTCATCATCAAAGACTCTGTGTTTAGGGAAATTTAATGGCTTCCTAATTCAAAGGTAGTAAAGATTCGCTTGTGGCCATGAATATCATTCTTTTCATTTTTACACAAGCGCATTTCAGCATGACTAAGGGCGAATGAGTAATTACAACAAAAATTGGAGCCTTGTTAGGAAGAAATTAAAAGATGGTCTCGTTAGTTTGTAATTAAGCTGAAAATACTTATAAGAAATGCTAGTCATCATCAAAACTCCTTGTTTAATGAAATTCAATGGATTTCTAGTTCCAAGTGGCTATAGATGTGGTTGTTGCCATGAATATAGTGTCTGTTGTTTGTGTACAAGCTATTTTACACATGATTAACTATAAATGGGAAATTACAACAAAAATTAAAGCTTTGTTAGGAAGAAATCAAGAGATGGTCTCGTTAGTCTATAACTAAGCAGAAAATACTTGTAAGAAATTCTAGTCATCATCAAAGACTCTGTGTTTAAGGAAATTTAACGGCTTCCTAATTCAAAGGTAGTAAAGATTCACTTGTGGCCATTAATATCATCTTATCATTTTTACACAAGCTGATTTCAGCATGACTAAGGGCAAATGAGTAATTACAATAAAAATTGGAGCCTTGTTAGGAAGAAATCAAGAGATGGTGTCATTAGTTTGTAATTAAGTTAAAAATACTTGTAAGAAATACTAGTCATTATCAAAGACTCCTTGTTTAATGAAATTCAATGGATTTCCAGTTCCAAGGGGCTATAGATGTGTTTGTTGCTATGAATATAGTGTCTATTCTTTGTATACAAGCTATTCCACACATCATTAATTATAAATGGGAAATTACAACAAAAATTGGAGCTTTGTTAGGAAGAAATTAGGAGATGGTCTCATTAGTCAGTAACTAAGCAGAAAATACTTGTAACAAATGCTAGTCATCATCAAAGACTCTGTGTTTAGGGAAATTTAATGGCTTCCTAATTCAAAGGTAGTAAAGATTCGCTTGTGGCCATGAATATCATTCTTTTCATTTTTACACAAGCGCATTTCAGCATGACTAAGGGCGAATGAGTAATTACAACAAAAATTGGAGCCTTGTTAGGAAGAAATGAAAAGATGGTCTCGTTAGTTTGTAATTAAGCTGAAAATACTTATAAGAAATGCTAGTCATCATCAAAGACTCCTTGTTTAATGAAATTCAATGGATTTCTAGTTCCAAGTGGCTATAGATGTGGTTGTTGCCATGAATATAGTGTCTGTTGTTTGTATACAAGCTATTCTACACATAATTAACTATGAATGGGAAATTGTAACAAAAATTGGAGCTTTGTTAGGAAGAAATCAAGAGATGGTCTCGTTAGTCAATAACTAAGTGGAAAATATTTGTAAGAAATGCTAGTCATCATCAAATACTCTGTGTTTAAGGAAATTTAACGGCTTCCTAATTCAAAGGTAGTAAAGATTCGCATGTGGCCATGAATATCATTCCTGTCATTTTTATGCAAGCTTATTTTAGCATGACTAAGGGCGAATGAGTAATTACAAGAAAAATTGGTGCCTTGTTAGGAAGAAATCAAGAGATGGTCTCGTTCGTCTGTAATTAAGCTGAAAATACTTGTAAGAAATGCTAGTCATCATCAAAGACTCCTTGTTGAATGAAATTCAATGGATTTCGAGGTCCAAGGGGATATAGGTGTGGTTGTTGCCATGAATATAGTGTCTGTTGTTTGTATACAAGCTATTTTACACATGATTAACTATGAATGGGAAATTACAAGAAAAGTTGGAGCCTTGTTAGGAAGAAATCAAGAGATGGTTTTTTTAGTCAGCAATTAAGCTGAAAATATTTGTAAGAAATACTAATCATCATCAAAGACTCCTTGTTTAATGAAATTCAATGGATTTCTAGTTCCAAGGGGATATAGGTGTGGTTGTTGCCATGAATATAGTGTCTGTTGTTTGTATACAAGCTATTTTACACATGATTAACAATAATTGGGAAATTAAAACAAAAAATGGAGCCTTGTTAGGAAGAAATCAAGAGATGGTCTCATTAGTCAGTAATTAAGCTGAAAATACTTGTAAGAAATACTAGTCATCTTCAAAGACTCCTTGTTTAATGAAATTCAATGGATTTCCAATTCCAAGGGACTATATATGTGGTTGTTGCCATGAATATAGTGTCTGTTGTTTGTATACAAGCTATTTTACACATCATTAACTCTGAATGGGAAATTACAACAAAAATTGGAGCTTTGTTAAGAAGAAATCAAGAGATGATCTCATTAGTTTGTAATTAAGCTAAAAATACTTGTAAGAAATGCTACTTATCATCAAAGACTCTGTGTTTAAGGAAATTTAATGGCTTCCTAATTCAAAGGTAGTAAAGATTCGTTTGTTGCCATAAATATCGTTCTTGTCATTTTTACTTAATCTCATTTCAGCATGACTAAGGGCGAATGAGTAACTACAAAAGAAATTGGAGCCTTGTTAGGAAGAAATCAAGAAATGGTCTCGTTAGTCAGTTATTAAGCTAAAAATACTTGTAAGAAATGCTACTCATCATCAAAGACTTTGTGTTTAAGGAAATTTAACAGATTCCTAATTCGAAGGTAGTAAAGATTCGCTTGTTGCTATGATTATCTTTCCTGTCATTTTTACACAAGCTCATTTTAGCATGACTAAGGGCGAATGAGTAATTACAACAAAAATTACAACCTTGTTAGGAAGAAATCAAGAGATGGTCTCGTTACATAGTAATTAAGCTGAAAATACTTGTAAGAAATGTTAGTCATCATCAAAGACTCGTTGTTTAATGAAATTCAATGGATTTCTAGTTCCAAGGGGGTACAGATGTGGTTGTTGAGATCTATATAGTGTCTGGTGTTTCTATACAAGCTATTTTACACATCATTAACTGTGAATAGGAAATTACAACAAAAATTGGAGCCTTGTTAGGAAGAAATCAAGAGATGGTCTCGTTAGTTTGTAATTAAGCCGAAAATACTTGTAAGAAATGCAAGTCATCATCAAAGACTCCTTGTTTAATGAAATTCAATGGATTTCCAGTTCTAAGGGGCTATAAATGTGGTTGTTTCCATGAATATAGTGTCTGTTGTTTGTACTTAATCAATTTTACACATCATTAACAGTGAATGAGTAATTACAACAAAAATTAGAGCCATGTTTTGAAGAAATTGAGAGATGGTCTCATTAGTTAGTAATTAATCTGAAAATACTTGTAAGAAATGCTAGTCATTACCAAAAACTCCTTGTTTGTTGAAATTCAAAGGATTCCTAATTTGAAGATTGTATAGATGTACTTGTTGCTATGAATATAGTGCGTGTTGTTTGTACACAATCTATTTTCAATATCCTTAACTATGAATGAGTAATTACAACAAAAATTGGAGTCTTGTTAGGAAGAAATCAAGAGGTCATCTCGTTAGTCAATAATTAGGCTGAAAATACTTCTAAGAAATGCTTGTCATTATCAAAAACTCTTTGTTTAATGAAATTCAATGAATTCCTTGTTCGAAGGTAGTATAGATGTACTTGTTGCCATGAATATAGTTCTTGTTGTTTGTACACAAGCAATTTTTAGCATGATTTAGAGTGAATGAGTAATTACAACAAAAATTGGAGCCTTCTTAAAAAAAATCAAGAGATAGTCTTATTAGTCAGTAATTAAGTTGAAAGTACTTGTAAGAAATGCTAGTCATCATCAAAGACTCCTAGTTTTATGAAATTCAATGGATTTCTAGTTCCAAGGTAGTATAAATGTGGTTATTGCCATGAATATAGTGCCTGTTGTTTGTAGAAAACCAATTTTACAAATCATTAATTGTGAATGAGTAATTAGAACAAAAATTGGAGTGTTGTTAAGAAGAAATCAAGTGGTGGGCTCGTTAGTTAGTAATGAAGCTATAAATACTTGTAAAAAAATACTAATTATTATCAAAAACTCCTTGTTTAATGAAATTCAATGGATTCCTAGTTTGAAGGTAGTATAGATGTAGTTCTTAACATGAATATAGCTCTTGTTGTTTGTACACAAGCTATTTTTAGCATGATTAAGAGTGAAAGAGTAATTACAACAAAAATTGGAGCCTCCTTAAGAAGAAATCAAGAGATAGTTTCGTTAGTTAGTAATTAAGAAGAAAATACCTTTAAGAAATGCTAGGTATCATCAAAGACTTCTTGTTTGAGGAAATTCAACAGATTTAGAGTTCAAAGGTAGTAAAGATGCGCTTGTTACCATGAATATAGCTCTTGTCATTTTTACATAAGCTCTTTTTAGCGTGATTAAGGGGGAATGAGTAATTACAAAAAAATTGGAGCGTTGTTAGGTAGCAATCAAAAGATGGTCCTTTTAGTCAGTAATTACGTTGAAAATACTTGTAAGAAATTCTAATAATTATCAACGACTCCTTGTCTAATGAAATTCAGTGGATTTCAATTTCAAAGGCAATATAGATGCGTTTGTTGCCATGAATATAGTGCATGTTGTGTGTATACAAGTTATTTTCAACACCCTTAACTATGAATGAGTAATTACAGCAAAAATTGTTGCCTTCTTGGGAATAAATCAAGAGGTGGTCTCGTTATTCAATAATTAAACTGAAAGTACCTATAAGAAATGCTAATCATCATCAAAGACTCATTATCTAAGGAAACTTAACAGAGTCCTAATTCAAAGGTAGTAAAGATTCGCTTGTTGCCATGAATATCATTCCTATCATTTTTACACAAGCTCATTTCAGCATAACTAAGGGCGAATGAGTAATTACAACAAAAATTGCAGCCTTATTGGGAAGAAATCAAGAGATGGTCTCGTTACTCAGTAATTAAGCTGAAAATACTTGTAAGAAATGCTACTCATTGTCAAAGACTCTGTGTTTAAGGAAATTTATCAGATTCCTAATTCAAAGGTAGTAAAGATTCGCTTGTTGCCATGAATATCGTTCCTGTCATTTTTACACAAGTGCATTTCAGCATGACTAAGGGCGAATGAGTAATTACAACAAAAATTGCAGCCTTATTGGGAAGAAATCAAGAGATGGTCTCATTACTCAGTAATTAAGCAGAAAATACTTGTAAGAAATGCTAGTCATCATCAAAGACTCCTTATTTAATGAAATTCAATGGATTTCCAGTTTCAAGGGGGTATAGATGTGGTTGTTGCCATGAATATAGTGTCTGGTGTTTGTATACAAGCTATTTTACACATCATTAACTATGAATGGGAAATTCCTACAAAAATTGGAGCCTTGTTAGGAAGAAATCAAGAGATGGTCTCATTAGTTTGTAATTAAGGTGAAAATACTTGTAAGAAATACTAGTCATCATCAAAGACTCTTGTTTAATGAAATTCAGTGGATTTCTAGTTCCAAGGGGCTATAGATGTGGTTGTTACCATGAATATAGTGTCTGTTATTTGTATACAAGCTATTTTACACATCATTAATTGTGAATGAGAAATTACAACAAAAATTCAAACCTTGTTAGGAAAAATTCAAGAGATGGTCTCGTTAGTTAGTAATTTAGCAGAAAATACTTATAAGAAATACTAGTGATCATGAAAGACTCCTTTTTTGATGAAATTGAATGGATTTCTAGTTCTAAGGGAGTATAATTGTGGTTGTTGCCATGAATATAGTGTCTATTGTTTTTACTCAAGCAATTTTACACATCATTAATAGTGAATGAGTAATTACAACAAAAATTGGAGCAATGTTTCGAAGAGATCGAGAGATGGTCTCATTAGTTAGTAGTTAATCTGAGAATACTTGTAAGAAATGCTAGTCATTATCAAAAACTCCTTGTTTAATGAAATTCAAAGGATTCCTAATTTGAAGGCAGTATAGATGTACTTGTTGCCATGAATATAGTGCCTATTGTTTGTACATAATCTATTTTCAACATCCTTAACTATGAATGAGTAATTACAACAAAAACTGGAGTCTTGTTAGGAAGAAATCAAGAGGTCATCTCGTTCATCAATAATTAAGCTGAAAATACTTGTAAGAAATGTTAGTCATTATCAAAAACTCCTTATTTAATGAAATTCAACGAATTCCTTGTTCGAAGGTAGTATAGATGTACTTATTGTCATGAATATAGTACCTGTTGTTTGTATGCAAGCTATTTTTAGCATGATTTAGAGTGAATGAGTAATTATAACAAAAATTAGAGCCTTCTTAAGAAAAAATCAAGAGATAGTCTTGTTAGTTAGTAATTAAGCTGAAAATACTTTTAAGAAATGCTAGGTATCATCAAAGACTCCTTGTTTAAGGAAATTCAACGGATTTAAAGTTCAAAGGTAGTAAAGATGTGCTTGTTGCCATGAATATAGCTCCTATCATTTTTACACAAGCTCTTTTCAGCATGATTAAGTGTGAATAAGTAATTACAGCAAAAATTCTAGCCTTGTTAGGAAGAAATCAAGAGTTGGTCTCATTAGTTTGTAATTAAGCTGAAAATACTTGTAAGAAATGCTAGCCATCTTCAAAGACTCCTAGTTTTATGAAATTGAATGGATTTCTAGTTCCAAGGTAGTATAGATGTGGTTGTTGCCCTGACTATAGTGCTTGTTGTTTGTACAAAACCAATTTTACAAATCATTAATTGTGAATGAGTAATTAGAACAAAAATTGGAGTCTTGTTAAGAAGAAATCAAGAGGTGGGCTCATTAGTCAGTAATTAAGCTAAAAATACTTGTAAAAAAATACTAGTCATTCTCAAAAACTCCTTGTTTAATGAAATTGAATGGATTCCTAGTTTGAAGGTAGTATAGATGTACTTCTTAATGTGAATATAGCTCTTGTTGTTTGTACACAAGCCATTTTTAGCATGATTAAGAGTGAATGAGTAATTACAACAAAAATTGGAGCCTTCTTAAGAAGAAATCAAGAAATAGTCTCGTTAGTCAGTAATTAAGATGAAAATTAGTTGTAAGAAATGTTACTTATCATCAAAGACTTCTTGTTTAATGAAATTCAACGGATTCCTAATTTGACGACAATATAGATGTGCTTGTTGCCATGAATATAGTGCATGTTGTGTGTACACAAGCCATTTTAAACATCCTTAACTAAGAATGAGTAATTATAACAAAAATTTGAGGCTTGTTAAGAAAAAATCAAGAGGTGGTCTCATTAGTCAGTAATTAAGCTAAAAGTGCTTGTAAAAAAATACTAGTCATATCAAAAACTCCTTGTTTAATGAAATTCAATGGATTCCTAGTTCGAAGGTAGTATAGATGTACTTGTTGCCATGAATATAGTTCCTATTGTTTGCACATATGCTATTTTTAGCATGATTAAGAGTGAATGAGTAATTACAACAAAAATTAAAGCCTTGTTAGGAAGAAATTAGAGATGGTCTGGTTAGTCAGTAATTACGCTGAAAATACTTGTAAGAAATGTTAGTCATCGTCAAAGACTCATTGTTTAATGAAATTCAATGGATTTCTAGTTCCAAGGGAGTATAGATGTGCTTGTTGCCATGAATATAGTTCCTATTGTTTGTACACAAGCTATTTGCAACATCTTTAATTGTGAATGAGTAATTACAAGAAAAATTGGAGCTTGTTAGGAAGAAATGAAGAGATGGTCTCGTTGGTATTTTTTAAACTGAAAATAGTTGTAAGAAATGTTATTCATTATCAAAAACTCCTTGCTTAATGAAATTCAATGGATTTCTAGTTCAGAGGCAATAAAGATGCACTTTTTGCATAGAATATAGTTTCTGTCATTTTACACAAGCTCTCTTCTGCATGATTAAGTGTGAATGTGCACTTACAACAAAAATTGTAGCCTTGTTAGGAAGAAATCATGAGATGATCTCATTAGTTAGTAATTAAGCTTAAAATACTTGCTTGAAATGAATGCCATTATCAAAATATCCTTGTTTAATGAAATTCAAGTGATTCCAAGTTCAAAGGGAGTATATATGTGCTTGTTGCCAAGAATATAGCGCATGTTGTTTGTATAGAAGCTATTCTCAACATGATTATGTGTGAATGAGCAATTAAAACAATAATTGGAGCCTTATTAGGATTAAATCAAGAGATGGTCTTGTTACTCAGAAATTAAGCTGAAAATACTTGTAAGGACTGCTAGTCATTATCAAAAACTCATTGTTTAATGAAATTCAACAGATTCCCAGTTTGAAGGTAGTATAGATGTACTTGTTGCCATGAATATAGTTCTTATTCTTTGTACACAAGCTATTTTCAACATCATTAACTGTGAATGAGTAATTACAAGAAAAATTGGAGCCTTGTTAGGAAGAAATCGAGAGATGGTCTCGTTAGTCAGTAACTAAGATGAAAATACTTGTAGAAATGCTCGTCATCATCTAAGAGTCCTTGTTTAATGAAATTCAATGGACTCTTAGTTCTAAGGGAGTATAAATGTGCTTATTGCCATGAATATAGTGCATGTTGTTTGTACTCAAGCTATTCTCAACATCATTATGTGTGAATGAGCAATTAAAACAAAAATTGGTGCCTTATTAGGATGAAATCAAGTGATGGTCTTGTTAGTCAGAAACTAAGCTAAAAATACTTGTAAGACATGCTAGTCATTATCAAAAACTCCTTGTTTAATGAAATTCAATGGATTCCTAGTTTAAAGGTAGTATAGATGTACTTGTTGTCATGAATATAGTTCCTGTTGTTTGTAGACAAGCTATTTTCAACATCATTAAATGTGAATGAGTAATTATAAGAAAAATTGGAGCCTTATTGGGATGAAATCAAGAGATGGTCTAGTTAGTCAGTCACTAAGCTGAAATTAATTGTAAGAAATGCTTGTCATCATCTAAGAGTCCTTGTTTAATGAAATTCAATCGATTCCTAGTTCCAAGGGGGTATAAATGTGCCAGTTGCCATGAATATAATGTCTGTTGTTTATACACAAGCTATTCTCAACATCATTATGTGTGAATGAGCAATTAAAACAACCGTTGGTGCCTTATTAGGATGAAATCTAGAGATGGTCTAGTTAGTCAGTAATTAAGCTTAAAATACTTGTAAGAAATGCTAGTCATTATCAACAACTCCTTATTTAATGAAATTCAACGAATTCCTAGTTTAAAGGTAGTATAGATGTACTTGTTACCATGAATATAGTTCCTGTTGTTTGTACACAGGTTATTTTCATCGTCATTAACTGTGAATGAGTAATTACAACAACAATGGGAGCCCTGTTAGGGAGAAATCAAGAGAAGGTCTCATAATATAGTAATTAAGCTGAAAATACTTGTAGAAAATGCTAGTCATCATCAAGGACTCCTTCTTTAATGAATTTCAATGGATTCTTAGTTTAAAGGCAATATTGATGTACTTGTCGCCATGAATATAGTGTCTGTTGTGTGTACGTAAGCTATTTTCAACATCCTTAACTATGAATGAGTAATTACAACAAAAATTGGAGTCTTGTTAGGAAGAAATCAAGAGATGGTCTCGTTAGTTAGTAATTAAGCTGAAAATACTAATAAGAAATGCTAGTCATTATTCAAAACTCCTTATTTAATGAAATTTAATGAATTCCTAGTTCGAAGGTAGTCTAAAGATGCTTGTTGCCATAAATATAGTTCCTATTGTTTGTACACAAACCATTTTCAATGTCATTAAGTGTAAATGAGTAATTACAACAAAAATTGGAGCTTCGTGAGGAAGAAATCAAGTGGTAGTCTCATTAGTTAGTAATTAAGCTAAAAATACTTGTAAGAAATACTAGTGATAATCAAAGACTCCTTGTTTAATGAAATTCAATGGATTCCTACTTCGAAGTGAGTATAGATGTGCTTGTTGCCATGAATAAAGTTCCTATTGTTTGTACACAAGCTATTTTCAACATCATTAAATGTGAATAAGTAGTTACAACAAACATTGGAGCCTTGTTAGGAAGAAATCAAGAGATGGTCTCGTTAGTGAAATAGCAGACCAGAAGCTTGAGTGCAAGCTGTGAAACTGTGAGACGGTGAAAGCAGGAGTTGTGTGAAACAACCTAGAGAAGGAATTTGGCGAAGCATCGGAAAGAACTCAATGTATTTCCAGATTTCTTCAAGAGAGGTTAGAGAGCGTTGCGGTGAACTTCTAAGCGGCAGTGGAGCAGCTTTTCAATTCAACAGAGGCAAGACAAGCTAGAAGAAGGGTAAACATAGTAAGTGACACTCTTTGTATTGTACTTGCTTAGTAATTGCAATAGTGAAAGGAGCAGAAGATTAAGACATCCATTGTAACTGGAATTCTCAAGTATAGTGGATAGTCTCGGTAAGGGAGAGTCCCTACCACCGTGGATGTACGTCATGTTGACGGAACCACGTAAATCTCGTGTGTCCTTAATTTGCTTTACATTCTATGTTTTGAATTGAGTTGTGAATGCAGCTAAAGTATCAGCCAACCCATAACCTAACGAAGACCTAAACAAGAACATCCGAATTGTCTATTAGGCAAGGTGTCTGAAAGGTGACTTTGGGGACTATTGTGATTAGTAGGTAGCAATAGATCTACCTTAGTTGAATTTGAGAAAGAGTTTGCTTTTAAGAAGAGATTGAAATTGTTCACTTTCCTGCGAATTGCGAATTGTGGTGATACTGATTCACTCCCCTCTTAGTATCAGAAACTAGTAGATCCTAGGGTGAAGTTGGGAACTTCAATTGGTATCAGAGCACAGGTTCACCAAGATAAAGCTTAACAGCTTGGTGTACTAGTTTGAAGAGCTCCAGAAGTTTTAACTTGTTCAACATACTGAGAAATGAACGCTGGTACCAGCACCAGCACTACTTACAGCAAGAAGGTTCCAATCTTCAACGGAACCAACTACCATACGTGGAGAGCGAGAATGCAGGTGGTATTTGTAACCATGGGCATGAACATGGTGAAATCTGTACAGGAAGGTTTTGAGCCTCCAGAAGAAGGTAAAGATCTAACCCCAGAGGAATTAAGACAGTTTGAAATAAATGGGAAGGCCTCAAATGTCATCATTTCAGCATTGACAGATGCTGAATATGCTAAAGTTATGGACTGCAAATCTGCCAAGGAGATATGGGACAGATTGTAGAAAGTCTATGAAGGTGATGGCAGAATGAAGGAGGCCAAGCTTCAAGTTTTCAAGGAGAGATATGAATCTCTCAAAATTCAGAAAAATGAGACAGTCCAAGAGTTCTTCACCAGGGTTATTGATGCTGTAAACGATCTTGGAAGTCATGGGAAGAACAAGAAGGACTCATCTATTGTGAAGAAAATTCTGAGAATTCTGCCTGAGAGGTTTGCCTCAAAGGTGGCAGCCATAGAGGAGAGTAGAGATCTCAATTCTATGTCTCTGCATGATCTCCAGTGCAATCTCATTGCATATGAGATGAGAATAAAGTCAACTGAGAGCTCCTCAACGTCAAAGGTATCAAAGGAGGCAGCTTTCAAAGCTATGAAACACTTGAAGATAAAAGAAGAGGAAGAATCATCCACTGAGGATGATGATGATGATAAGGAAGAAAGTGAAGGTGAAGTGTTAGCATACTTCACAAGGAAATTCAAAAAGGGGTCTAAGAAAGGAAAAGGACAGTTGTCCTTGAGATGTTATCGTTGTGGACAGACTGGACATTTTGCTTCTCAGTGCAAAGTGAAACTTGATGATGAAGATGAGGATGGTGATGATGAGCAGAATTCAAAATGGAGAAGACCATCATTCAAGTCAAGGAAGTCCAGCAAGAAGACTGCTAGCCCACAGAAGAAGAAGAGAGGCTTATTCAAGAGTTATGTGAGCCAGACAAAAGAAGCTGATTAGGAGGAAGATGTAGACTCATCAAATGAGCATGCCTTTATGGCATCAGCTCAAGGTGGTAGTTCAATCTCTGAAGAGGAAGGGGAGGTTGATGAAGAAGAATCAGATCTTGAAGCTGAGTTGGAAGCAACTTCAAAGGAGATAATCAGAAGGGGCAGAACCATAAGAAGGTTGGAGGCCCACATAAAACAAGTTGAAGCAAAGTCTGAAAGTCAAAAGGATGAAATAAGGGCTGAACATATTGACTTGAAGAGAAGATTTGAAGAACAGATCAAAATATGTGAAGACCTTACAATGGAGCTTGGCTCAAGGACTTCAAAAATTGAAGGAATGGAGAAAGAGTTGCTGAGACATCAGCAACAACTCAAAAGGAGTGAAGAGAATGTGCAGAGGCTTGAAATGATAGGAGAAACAAGTTCTGCAAGAGAAAAGAAGAATGAAGAGAAAGTGCAGAAATCTGAGGCTGCATTGCCTAAAGATAATAAGAATGTGCCATAGAAGTTGAAAGAGAAGGTTGTGACTCAGGAGAAGATAGCTGAGAATAAAGAGGATTTGAAGAAGCAACCTAGGGTGACAAACAAAAATGAAGAAAAGAAGGTCAGCCAGCAAAGGGCTACGGCTGAATAGAAGAAGGAGAAAAAGGTGGCTGAAATGAAAGCCACACAAGCAAAGAAGCCAGCCATGTTGCCTACACAGCAAGTAATGAACAAAAGAAAACAAGCTGTGATTAGACCCAAGAAGAGGCAGTTTCAAGGTAACTATCTTTATTGTGGAGTTTGGGGTCATAAGGCAAGTAACTGCTGGTGGAGAAGGCTAGTATATGTCTCCAACTTGAGAAGATACGATGCTGCATACAGGGGGAGACAATACAAAATTCAGAGGAGAACACCTGTCGTGAGTTCTTGCATATACTGTAAAAGGCAAGGATACACTGACAAGGATTGTTGGTGGAAGCCCAAACCAGTGGTTTCAAAGAACAAGTTTGCTATATTGGGACACTTGGAACAGTGTGAAAGGTGCGGGCAGGATGGCCATAATGCCAAGAGATGCATGACATTTCTCCCTGAGCAAGAGAAGGCACTCAATGGCACAATGAAAGCAATTAGTACAGTCAAAGCTGAGAAAAAGGAGAAAGCTATCATCAAGCTAGTTCAAAAGAAGGAATATAAAGCTAAAAGGGAGGTGGCTAATATAGCTGAAATTGCACTAAAGGCTGACTACAAGGATAAGCAGTGGATCCTTGATAGTGGGTGCACTTCACACATGATAGGAGACAAGAGTAAATTATCAAAACTGAACAAGTCAAGAGAAGGCAGAGTCAAGTTTGGCAATGATGATTCACTCAACATCAGTGGTCAAAGGTCAGTAAATATTGGAAAAGGAAAGCTGAAAGATGTTATGCATGTTGAAGGACTCAGATATAATCTAGCATCTGTTAGCTAACTATGCAATGAAGACCATAAAGTGATATTCACAAAAACGGGTTGCCAAGTAAAGAATAAAGAAGGCAATACTATTGCAGCTGGGAAAAGAACAGCTGGAAATTTATATGTAATTGATGAGGACAAGACAAACAGTTGTTTACTTACAAAAGAAGAAGAAAATCAACTCTGGCATAGGAGGCTGGGACACTTAACACAGAAGAACATGAGGAAGCTGACCACTACTCATGCAATCAGAGACATTCCAGACCTTAAGAGAGAGAGGGAATATGTCTGCTCAGCATGCTCTAAAGGAAAACAGGTCATAAAGCAGTATAAGACCAAAGAGGTCAGTTCTGAAGCAGTGCTTGACATTGTACATACTGATTTGTGTGGGCCGATGAGAACAAAAGGGTTCAATGGTGAGAGGTACTTCATCTTGTTTGTTGATGATTATTCCAGAATGACCTGCATCATGCACCTCACACATAAGTCAAAAGTTTTGAAATGCTTCAAGAGATACAGAAGATTGGCTGAAAATGAGAGTGGAAAGAAGATCAAAGTATTGAGGTTAGATCAAGGCACTGAATTCACAAATGGAGCTTTTGAAGATTACCTTGAGAAGCATGGAATTCACCATTAGATGGCAGCAGCAAGAACTCCTCAACAAAACGGGGTGGTAGAGAGGAAAAATAGAGCTGTGGTTGAAATGGAAAGAACTCTACTGCTGGAATCCAAGCTTCACACAAGATTTTGGACAGAAGCAACATTTACAGCCATGCACCTATTGAACAGAGTTTCACTGAGGCCCAATACTGATAAGACTCCATATGAGCTATGAAGTGGGAAGAAGACAACAGCCAAGTATCTTAGAATCTTTGACAGCCCATGTTTTGTGAAGAACAAGGAGCAAAACTTGGGAAAATTCCATGCTAGGTCAGATAAAGGCATCTTTGTGGGATACTCAGCAAAGACAAAAGGTTACAGAGTTTTTCTGTATAAACTGGGAAAAGTGGTCACTTCCAGTGATGTGAGAATAGATAAAAACTGGAAAACAACGCATAATGGAGAAGCTGAGGATAGTGAAGAAGATGACTTCAAGATAGATGAAGAATCTGACCAACATGAAGAAGTGGGAAAAGAAGTAAGTTTAAACTGTGCAACTAAGAGAAGAGTGAGTCTGAAGATGAAGAAGAAGATTCTCTTGCAACTAAGATTGTGCAAGAGAGAAAGACAAAGAAGACATGGACTAGTGCTCATCAAGGAAATCAAATAATAGGTGACCCATCAGCAGGAGTTACAACAAGAAGAAGAATTGTGGGAGCTACTGCTTTACTCTCACAAGTTGAACCTCAATCTGTTGAAGAGGTTGCACAAGACAAAGCTTGGATCAAAGCTATCAATGAGGAGCTGGATCAAATCAAGAAGAATGAAACATTCCAAGACCCATTGACAAGAATGTCATAGGAAAAAAATGGGTGTTTAAAAATAAATATAATGAAGATGGCAAGGTGGTGAGGAACAAGGCTAGGCTGGTTTGCAAAGGCTACACTCAGATAGAAGAAGTAGATGTTGATGAAACTTTTGCACCAGTAGCAAGGTTGGAAACTATCAGAATGTTCTTAGCTTTGGCAGCACATAAGAGGTATAAAGTTTACCAGATGGATGTGAAATCAGCCTTTCTGAATGGGCTCCTGAAAGAAGAAGTGTACATTGAACAACCCGATGGAGTACAAATCAGTGAGGATGAGACACACATGTGCAAGCTGAAGAAAGCCTTGTATGGCCTTAAACAAGCCCCAAGAGCATGGTACAGCAGGCTGGACGTGTATTTGAGAAGGTTGAACTTCAGAAGAGGAACAGTTGATAATAACCTATATGTGTTCAACTCAGAGAAAGGCCAACTGATAACCATAGTATATGTAGATGACATCATCTTTGGAGGGGATCACTCTGAGCTATGCCAAGAATTTGCACAAAAGATGAGTGAGGAATTTGAGATGTCATTGATTGGAGAAATGACTTACTTTCTTGGATTACAAATAAAACAATGTGAAGAAGGTATTTTTATTTCTCAGACAAAATACGCCAAAGAGATGCTGAAAAAGTTTGGCATGGAGGATAGCAGACCTGTCAGTACCCCTATGCCAGTAGGCTGCAAGTTAACAAAAGATCAGAAAGGAAGGAGTACAAGCCCTACAGAATATAGGAAGATGATAGGGAGCCTTCTGTACCTACAGCATCAAGGCCTGATCTCATGCAAGCTGTGTGCATCACCAGCAGATTCCAAGCTGATCCTAAGGAATCTCATGTGTTGGCAGTGAAAAGAATCCTAAGATACCTCAAGGGGACACTAGAAATGGGCTTGTGGTATCCTGCCATGGATTCTGTAAAACTACGAGCATACACTAATGCAGACTAGGCAGGAAGTACAGATGATAGAAAATCAACTAGTGACTGTAGCTTCTACTTGGGTTCAAAGTGTGTTGCATGGCTAAGTAGAACGCAAAACAGTGTTGCTTTGAGCACAGTGGAGGCTGAGTATATGGCTGCTTGTGCAGCATGTACTTAGGTGATATGGATGCAAAGACAGTTGGCCGATTTGGGTGTTGAAGTGAAGTTACCAGTGAGTGTACTTTGTGATAATCAAAGTGCAATTGATCTTAGCAAGAATCCAGTTCAACATTCAAGGAGCAAGCATATTGACATCCAGTATCACTTTATCAAGGATCAAGTGGAAGAGGGCACAATTCAGTTGGAGTATGTCGGCACTAAAGATCAAATCTCAGATATTCTAACTAAACCTTTGTTCACAGAGCTGTTTGAAAAGCACAGAATGAGTCTGTCTGTGCAAATGCCTCCTAAAGCCTGAAGTTCAGGTGAATCCTCCATCTCTACTTCGCATGTTTTTCAAATTTGTAATTGGTTGACAAATGGGGAGAGAAGCAACAGTGCAGGAGGAGCTGTTAAGGAAGGGGGAGTGCATATTTAGGAGTTGTAATCCATCTACTTCTGGATTATTACTCTAAGAAGATTATGAAAGACTGCTGCATAATGGCTTTTGTTATGAGTGTTGCCAACAATTACAAAGGGGGAGATTGTTGTTCTCACAGCCTTGTATGGGTTGTAATTGTTGTCAACATCCATCTACTTCTGGATTATTACTCTAAGAAGATTATGAAAGACTGCTGCATAATGGCTTTTGTTATGAGTGTTGCCAACAATTACAAAGGGGGAGATTGTTGTTCTCACAGCCTTGTATGGGTTGTAATTGTTGTCAACTAGGGTTAAGTGTGCAAGAGAGTAAAGTCACATGGAAGGGCAGTAAAGTCACATGGAAGGGCAAGAAAGTAAATCCACTGCGTAAGGGTAAGAACGTAAATCCGCCATGTAAGCCCTATTGGGGTTTCATGGAAGAGAGTATATAAAGGCCTTGGAAGACAAAACTAGGGCATAGGGCCAACACAATTAATAAATAGCAACCCTACAACAACCGGCCAAAAGGAAGAGAGAGCAGAACAACAAGAGATCAGAAACGACACCACCGGGAGAGCAAACCAGAAACGTCACCACCGGGAGAGCAAACCAGAATGTGCAACCACCTGCAAGCAAACCAGAAACGCCTCCTGCAAGCAAACCAGAAACACATCCTGCAAGCAAACCAGAAACGCACAACCAGCAAGAGGAGAAATAAGAAACAGACCACCCGGAAGAGAAGACAGCAGACCTGGTATCCGTGAGACCACCTGGAAGAGAAGACAGCAGACTAGAAGCGTGAGGCAGGCCGAGAGACGTGAACCAGAAAAACCAGTAGCGTGAGGCAGGCCAAGAGACGTGAAACGGCAGACCAGAATGTGCAACGGCATGACTGATCAGAAGCGTGGGGCAGGCTGTGAGACGTGAAACGGCAGACCAAAAGCTTAAGTGCAAGCTGTGAAACCATGAGACGGTGAAAGCAAGAGTTGTGTGAAACAACCTAGAGAAGGAATTCGGCGAAGCATCGGAAAGAACTCAACGTATTTCCAGATTTCTTCAAGAGAGGTTAGAGAGCGTTGCGGTGAACTTCTAAGCAGCAGTGGAGCAGCCTTTCAATTCAATAGAGGCAAGGCAAGCTAGAAGAAGGGTATACACAATAAGTGACACTCTTTGTATTGTACTTGCTTAGTAATTGCAATAGTGAAAGGAGCAGAAGATTAAGACATCCATTGTAACTGGAATTCTCAAGTATCGTGGATAGTCTCGGTAAGAGAGAGTCACGTTGACGGAACCACGTAAATCTCGTGTGTCCTTAATTTGCTTTACGTTCTGTGTTTTGAATTGAGTTGTGAACGCAGCTAAAGTATCAACCAACCCATAACCTAACGAAGACCTAAACAAGAACACCCGAATTGTCTATTAGGCAAGGTGTCTGAAAGGTGACTTTGGGGACTATTGTGATTGGTAGGTAGCAATAGATCTACCTTAGTCAAATTTGAGAAAGAGTTCGCTTTTAAGAAGAGATTGAAGTTGTTCACTTTCCTACGAATTGCGAATTGTGGTGATACTGATTTACCCTTCCTCTCAATATCACAAACTAGTAGATCCTAGGGTGAAGTTGGGAACTTCAAATATAATGCCTATTTTTTGTACACAAGGTATTTTCAACATCATTAAGCGCGAATGAGTAATTACGACAAAAATTGGAGACTTGTGAGGAAGAAATCAAGAGATGGCCTTGTTAGTCAGCAATTAAGTTGAAAATACTTGTAAGAAATGCTAGCCAATATCAAAAACTCCTTGTTTAATGAAATTCAATGGATAACTAGTTCCAAGGGAGTATAAATGTGCTTGTTCTCATGATTATAGTGCCTATTGTTTGTACACAAAGTATTTTCAACACCATTAGGTGTGAATGACCAAATACAACAAAAATTAGAGCCTTGTTAATAAGAAATTAGGAGATGGTCTTGTTAGTCAGCAATTTTGTTGAAAATACTTATAAGAAATTCTAGTTATTATCAAAAACTCTTTGTTTAATCAAATTCATTCAATTCCTAGTTCTAAGGGAGTATAGATGAGCTTCTTGCCATGAATATAGTGCCTATTGTTAGTACACAAGGTATTTTCAGCATCATCAAGTGTGAATGAGTAATTATAAGAAATATTAGAGCTTTGTTAGGAAGAAATCAATAGATGGTCACATGAGTAAACAATTAAGTTGAAAATACTTGTAAGAAATGCTAACCAAAATAAAAAATTCCTTGTTTAATGAAATCCAATGGATTCCTAGTTTGAAGGGAGTATAAATGTGCTTGTTGATATGAATATAATGCCTATTGTTTGAACACAAGATATTTTCAACAACATTAAGTATGAATGAGTAATTACAACAAAAATTAGAGACTTGTCAGGAAGAAATCAAGAGATGGTCTCGTTAGTTAGCAATTAAGTTGAAAATACTCGTAATAAATGCTAACCATTATCAGAAGCTCCTTGTTTAATGAAGTTCAATGGATTCCTAGTTCCCAGGGAGTCTAAATGTGCTTGTTGCCAAGAATATAGTTCCTATTGTTTCTACACAAGGTATTTTCAACATCATTAAGTGTGAATGAGTAATTACAAGAAAAATTGCAACCTTGTTAGGAAGAAATCAAGAGATGGTCTCTTCAGTCAATAATTAAGCTGAAAATACTTGTAAGAAATGCTCGTCATCATCAAAGACTCTTTGTTTAATAAAATTTAATGATTGCTAGTTCCAAGGGAGTATAAATGTGCTTGTTGCCATGAATTTAGTTGTTATTGTTTGTAGACAAGCTATTTTCAGCATCATTAAGTGTGAATGCATAATTACAACAAAAATTGAAGTCTCATTAGGAAGAAATAAAGAGATGGTCTTGTTAGTTAGTAATTAAGTTGATAATACTTGTAAGATATGCTAGTCATGATCAAAAACCCCTTATTTAAAGAAATTCAATAGATTCCTAGTTCGAAGAGAGTATAAATGTACTTATTGCCATGAATATAGTGCTTGTTGTTGGTACATAAGCTATTTTCAACATCATTAAGTGTAAGTGAGTAATTACAACAAAAATTGGAGCCTTATTAGGAAGAAATCAACAGATGTTCTCGTTAGTCAGAAATTATGTTGAAAATACTTTTAAGAAATGCTAGCCAATATCAAAAACTCCTTGTTTAAAGAAATTGAATGGATACCTAGTTCCGAGGGAGAATAGATGTGCTTGTTGCCATGAATATAGTGCCTATTGTTAGTACGCAAGGTATTTTCAACATCATTAATCGTGAATGAGTAATTATAACAAAAATTGGAGACTTGTTAGGAAAAAATCAATAGATAGTCTCGTTAGTTAGCAATTAAGTTGAAAATACTTGTAAGAAAAGCTAGCCAATATCAAAAACTCCTTGTTTAATGAAATTTAATTGATAGCTAGTTACGAGGGAGTATAGATGAGCTTGTTGTCATGATTATAGTGGCTATTGTTTGTACACAAGGTATTTTCAACACTATTAGGTGTGAATGAGTAATTAGAAGAAAAATTGGAGTCTTGCTAGGACAAAATCAAGAGATGGTCTCATTAGTCAGCAACTAGGTTGGAAATACTTCTAAGAAATACTAGCCATTATCAAAAACTCCTTGTTTAATCAAATTCATGTGATTCCTAGTTCGAAGGTACTATAGATGAGTTTCTTGCCAAGAATATAGTGCGTATTGTAAGTACACAAGGTATTTTCAACATCATTAAGTGTGAATGAGTAATTACAAAAAATATTGGAGTTTTCTTAGGAAGAAATCAATAGATGGTCACGTTAGTCAGCAATTAAGTTGAAAATACTTGTAAGAAATGCTAGCTAATATAAAAAACAACTTGTTTAATGAAATTCAATGGATTCCTTGTTCCAAGGGAGTACAAATGTGCTTGTTGCCTTGAATATAGTTCCCGTTGTTTCTACACAAGCTATTTTCAACATCATTTAATGTGAATGAGTAATTACAAGAAAAATTGGAACCTTCTTACAAAGAAATCAAGAGATGATCTCGTTAGTCATCAATTATGTTGAAAATGCTTGTGAGAAATGATAGCCAATATCAGAAACTCCTTGTTTAATGAAATTCAATGGATACCTAGTTTCAAGGGAGTATAGATGTGCTTATTTCCATGAATATAGTGGCTATTGTTTGTACACAAGGTATTTTCAACATTATTAAGTGTGAATGAGTAATTGCAAGAAATATTGAAGCTTTGTTAGGAAGAAATCAGCAGATGGTCATGTTAGTTAGTAATTCAGTTAAAAATAATTGTAAGAAATGCTAGCCAATATAAAAAACAACTTGTGTAATGAACTTTAATGGATTCCTAGTTCCAAGGGAGTCTAAATGTGCTTGTTGCCTTGAATATAGTTCCCGTTGTTTCTACACAAGCTATTTTCAACATCATTAAGTGTGAATGAGTAATTACAAGAAAAATTGGAGCCTTGTTACAAAGAAATCAAGAGATGGTCTCGTTAGTCATCAATTATGTTGAAAATGCATGTGAGAAATGATAGCCAATATCAGAAACTCCTTGTTTAATGAAATCCAATGGATACCTAGTTTTAAGGGAGTATAGATGTGCTTATTGCCATGAATATAGTGGCTATTGTTTGTACACAAGGTATTTTCAACATTATTAAGTGTGAATGAGTAATTACAAGAAATATTGAAGCTTTGTTAGGAAGAAATCAACAGATGGTCACATTAGTCAGCAATAAAGTTGAAAATTCTTGTAAGAAATGCTAGCCAATATCAAAAACACCTAGTTTAATGAGATTTAATGGATTTCTAGTTCCAAGGGGTATAAATGTGCTTGTTGCCATGAATATAGTTCCTATTGTTTCTACACAAGTTATTTTCAACTTCATTATGTGTGAATGAGTAATTACAAGAAAAATTGGAGCCTTGTTAGGAAGAAATCAAGAGATGGTCTTATTTGTCAATAATTAAGTTGAAAATACTTGTAAGAAATGCTCATCATTATCAATGACTCCTTGTTCAATGAAATTCAATGGATTCCTAGTTCCAAAGGAGTATAGATGTGCTTATTGCTATGAATATAGTTCATGTTGTTTGTAAACAAGCTATTTTTAACATCATTAAGTGTGAATGAGTAATTAAAACAAAAATTAAAGCCCTGTTAGGAAGAAATCAAGAGATGGTCTTGTTAGTCAGTAATTAAGCCAAAAATACTTGTAAGAAATGTTCATCATCATCAAAGACCCCTTGTTTAAAGAAATTCAATGGATTCCTAGTTCCAAAGGAGTATAGATGTGCTAGTTGCCATGAATATAGTTCCTGTTATTTGTACTCAAGCTATTTTCAACATTATTAAGTGTGAATTAGTAATTACAACAATAATTGGAGCCTCATTAGGAAGAAATCAAGAGAGGGTCTCATTAGCCAGTAATTAAGTTGATAATACTTGTAAGATATTCTAGTCAAGATCAAAAACTTCTTCTTTAATAAAATTCAACGAATTCCTAGTTCAAAGGGAGTATAAATGTGCTTATTGCCATGAATCTAGTTTTTGTTGTTGGTACATAAGTTATTTTCAACATCATTAAGTGTGAATGAGTAATTACAACAAAAATTGGAGCTTTATTAGGAAGAAATCAAGATATGGTCTTGTTAGTTAGCAATTAAGTTGAAAATACTTGTAAGAAATGCTAGCCAATATCAAAAACTCCTTATTTAATGAAATTCAATGGATAGCTAGTTCCAAGGGAGTATAGATGAGCATCTTGCCATGAATATAGTGCCTATTATCTGTACATAAGGTATTTTCAACATCATTAAGTGTGAATGAGTAATTACCAGAAATATTAGAGCTTTGTTAGGACGAAATCAACAAATGGTCACGTTGGTCAACAATTAAGTTGAAAATACTTGTAAGAAATGCTAGCTAATGTCAAAAACTCCTTGCTTAATGAAATTCAATGAATTCCTAGTTTCGAAGGGAGTATAAGTGTACTTGTTGCCATGAAATAGGTCCTATTGTTTCTACACAAGCTATTTTCAACATCATTAAGTGTGAATGAGTAATTATAAGAAAAATTGGAGTCTTGTTAAGAAGAAATCAAGAGATGACCTCATTATTCTGTAATTAAGCTAAAAATACTGGTAAGAAATGATCGTCATCATCAAAGATTCCTTGTTTAATGAAATTCAATGGATTCCTAGTTTCAAGGGAGTATAGAAGTGCTTGGTGCCATGAATATAATTCTTGTTGTTTGTAAACATGGTATTTTCCACATCATTAGGTGTGTATTGGTAATTACAACAAATATTAGGGCCTTATTACGAAGAAATCAACATATGTTAGTAATTAAGTTGAAAAAACTTGTAAGATATACTCATCATCATCAAAGACTCCTAGTTTAATGAAATTCAATGGATTCCTAGTTCCAAGGGAGTATAGATGTATTTGTTGCTTTGAATATAGTTCCTGTTGTTTGTACACTAGGTATTTTCAACATCATTAAGTGTGAGTGAGTAATTACAACAAAAATTGAAGTTTTGTTATGAAGAAATCAAGAGATGTCAGTAATTAAGTAGAAAGAACTTCTAAGATATGCTCGTCATCATCAAAGACTTCTTGTTTAATGAAATTCAATGGATTCCTAGTTTGAAGGGAGTATAAATGAGCTTCCTGTCGTGAATATAGTGCCTATTCTTTGTAGACAAGTTATTTTCAACATCTTTAAGTGTGAATGAGTAATTACAACAAAAATTGGAGCCTTATTAGGAAGAAATCAAAAGATGTCAGTATTTAAGTTGAAAAAACTTGTAAGAAATGCTTGTCATCATCGAAGACTCCTAGTTTAATGAAATTCAATGGATTCTTAGTTTCAAGGGAGTATAGATGTGCTTGTTGCGATGAATATAATTCTTGTTATTTATACACTAGGTATTTTAAACATCATTAAGTGTGAATGAGTAATTACAACAAAAATTCGACTTTTTACGAAGAAATCAAGACATGTCAGTAACAAAGTTGAAAAAACTTCTAAGATACGCTTGTTAACATCAAAGACTCATTGCGACTATAGATGTGCTTTCTGCCAGTAATATAGTTCCTGTTGTTTCTACATAATCTATTTTCAACATCATTAACTGCAAATTTGTAATTACAAGAGAAATTGGAGCCTTATTAGGAAGAAATCAAGAGATGGTCTCGTTAGTCAGTAATTAAGCTGAAAATACTTGTAAAAAAAGTTCGTCATCGTCAAAGAATTCTTGTTTAATAAAATTCAATAGATTCCAAGTTCCAAGGGACTATATATGTGCTTGTTGCCATGAATATAGTTCCTTTTTTGTTTTTTGACATAAGCTATTTTCAACATCATTAAGTATAAATGAGTAATTACAAGAAGAATTGGAGCCTTGTTAGGAAGAAATCAAGTGATGGTCTTATTGGTCAGCAATTAAGCTAAAAATAATTGTAAGAAAAGGTCGTCATCATCAAAGACTCGTTCTTTAATGAAATTCAATGGATTGTTAGTTCCATGGGAGTATACACGTGCTTATTGCAATAAATATAGTTCCTGTTGTTTGTACACAAACTATTTTCAACATCATTAAGTGTGAATACTTAATTACAACAAAAATTGGAGCCTCATTAAGAAGAAATCAAGAGATGGCCTCGTTAGTTAGTAATGAAGTCAATAATATTCGTAAGATATGCTAGTCATGAGCAAAAACTCCTTATTTAAAGAAATTCAACAGATTCCTAGTTCAAAGGGAGTATAAATGTGCTTATTGCCATGAATCTAGTGCATGTTGTTGGTACACAAGCTATTTTCAATATAATTAAGTGTGAGTGAGTAATTACAACAAAAATTAGAGCCTTATTAGGAAGAAATCAAGAGATTGTCTTGTTAGTCAGCAATTATGTTGAAAATACTTCTAAGAAATGTTAACCATTATCAAAAACTCCTTGTTTAATGAAATTCAATCGATTCCTAGTTTGGAGGGAGTATAAATGAGCTTCTTGCCATGAATATAGTGCCTATTATTTCTACACAACACATTTTCAACACCATTAAGTGTAAATGAGTAATTACAAGAAATATTAGAGATTTTTTAGGAAGAAAGCAACAAATAGTCACGTTAGTCAGCAATTAAGTTGAAAATACTTGTAAGAAATGCTATCCAATATCAAAAACTCCTTGTTTAGTGAAATTCAATGCATTCTTAGTTCCGAGGGAGTATAGATGTGCTTGTTGCCATGAATATAGTGCCTATTGTTTGTACATAAGGTATTTTCAACATCTTTATTTGTGAAAGAGTAATTACAACAAATATTGGAGCCTTGTTAGGAAGAAGTGAAGAGATGGTCTCGTTATTCAGCAATTAAGATGAAAGTACTTGTAAGAAATGCTAGCCAATACCAAAAACTCCTTGTTTTATGAAAATCAATGGATTCCTAGCTCCAAGGGAGTATAGATGTACTTGTTGCCATGAATATAGTTCTTGTTGTTTCTACAAGGCATTTTCAACATCATTAAGTGTGAATGAGTAATTACAGGAAAAATTGGAGCCTTGTTAGGAATAAATCAGGAGCTGGTCTCGTTAGTCAGTAATTAAGCTGAATACTTATAACAAATGCTTGTCATCATCAAAGACTCCTTATTTAATGAAATTCAATGGATTCCTAGTTCCAAGGGACTATAGATATGCTTGTTGCCATGAATATAGTTCCTGTTATTTCTGCACAAGCTATTTCCAACATCATTAAGTGTGAATGAGTAATTATAAGAAGAATTGGACCCTTATTAGGAAGAAATCAAGAGAAGGTCTCGTTAGTCAGTAATTATGCTCCAAATAATTGTAAGAAATGCTGCATCATCAAAGACTTCTTGTCTAATGAAATTCAATGGATTCCTAGTTCCAACGGAGTAGAGATGTGCTTTGTGGCCATGAATATAGTTCCTGTTGTTTCTACACATGCTATCTTCAACATCATTAAGTGTGAATAAGTAATTAGAAGAAGAATTGGAGCCTTGTTAGGAACAAATCAAGAGATGGTCTCATTAGTCAGTAATCAAGCTGAAAATAATTGTAAGAAAAAGTCATCATCATCAAAGACTCCTTTAATGAAATTCAATGGATTGTTAGTTCCAGGGGACTATAGATGTGCTTATTGCCATGAATATAGTTCCTATTGTTGGTACACAAGCTATTTTCAACATCATTAAGTGTGAATGAGTAATTACAACAAAAATTGGAGCCTTGTTAGGAAGAAATCAAGAGATGGTCTTGTTAGTCAGCAATTATGCTGAAGAAACTTGTAAGAAATGCTAGTCATTATCAAAAACCCCTTGTTTAATGAAATTCAATCAATTCCTAGTTCGAAGGGAGTATAGATGAGCTTCTTGTCATAAATATAGTGCCTCTTGTTTGTACATAAGGTATTTTCAACATGATTAAGTGTGAATGAGTAAATACAAGAAATATTAGAGATTTGTTAGGAAGAAATCAATAGACGGTCACGTTAGTCAGCAATTAAGTTGAAAATACATGTAAGAAATGCTAGCCAATATATAAAACTCCTTGTTTAATGAAATTTAATGCATTCATAGTTTTGAGGGACTATAGATGTGCATGTTGCCATGAATATAGTGCGTATTGTTTGTAGACAAGATATTTTTAACATGATTAATTATGAATGAGTAATTACAACAAATATTGAAGCCTTGTTAGGAAGAAATCAAGAAATGTCTGTAATTTAGTTGAAATAACTTGCAAGATATGCTCGTCATCATCAAAGACTCCTTATGTTATGAAATTCAATGGATTCCTAGTTCAAAGGGAGAATAGATGAGCTTCTTGCCATGAACATAGTGCCTATTGTTTCTACATATGGTATTTTCAACATCCTTAAGTGTGAATGAGTAATTACAAGAAAAATTGGAGCCTTGTGAGGAAGAAATCAAGAGATGGTCTCTGTAGTCAGTAATTAAGTTCAAAATACCTACAAGAAATGGCACTCATTAAGAGAATCACCTTGTTTGATGAAATTTGAAGGATTCCTTGTTCAAAAGGAGTATATATGTGCTTGTTGCCATGAATATCGTGCCTATTATTTGTACATAAGTTATTTTGAACATCATTAAGTGTGAATGAGTAATTACCACAAAAATTGGAGCCTTGGTAGGAAGAAATCAAGAAATAGTCTCATTAGACATTAATTAAGCAAAAAATTCTTGTAAGGGTAGTCATCATAAAAAAGTCCTTGTTTAATGAAATTTAAGGTAGTATAGGTGTGCTTATTGCCATGAATATGGTGTCTGTTGTTTGTACATAAGTTATTTTCAACATCATTATGTGTGAATGAGTAATTACAACAAAAATTGGAGCCTTGTTAGGAAGAAATCAACAAAAGATCTCGTAAGTCAGTAATTAAGTTCAAAATACCTACAAGATATGCTAGTCATTAGCAAAAAGTCCTTGTTTAATGAAATTTGATGGATTCTTTGTTTGAAGGAGGTATAGATGTGCTTGTTGCCATTAATATGGTACCTATTATTTTCACACAAGCTATTTTCAACATCATTAAGTGTGAATCAGTAACTACAACAAAAATTGGAGCCATGTTAGGAAGAAATCAAGAGATGGTCTCCTTGGTCAGTAATTAAGCTAAAAATACTTGTAAAAAAAAACTAGCCATTATCAAAAACTCCTTGTTTAATGAAATTCAATTGATTCCTAGTTCAAAGGGAGTACGAATGAGCTTGTTGCCATGAATATAGTCCCTATTGCTTGTACATAAGTTATTTCATCATCATTAAGCGTGAATGAATAATTACAATACAAATTGGAATCTTGTTAGGAAGAAATCAAGAGGAGGTCTCATTTGTCAATAATTAAGCTGAAAATACTTGTAAGAAATGCTACTCATCATCAATGACTCCTTGTTTAATGAAATTCAACAAATTTCTAGATCCAAGGTAGTATAGGTGTGCTTGTTGCCATGAATATAGTGCCTGTTCTTTGTACATAAACTATTTTTGACATCATTATGTGTGAATGAGTAATTAAAACAAAAATTGGAGCCTTGTCAGGAACAAATCAAGAGAGGATCTGATCAGTTAGTAATTAAGTTCAAAATACCTACAAGAAATGCTAGTCGTTAATAGAAACTCCTTGTTTAATGAAATTCGATGGATTCTTTATTGGAAGGGGGGTATAAATGTGCTTGTTGCCATGGATATGGTACTTATAACTTTTGCATAAGGTATTTTCAACATCATTAAGTGTGAATGAGTAATTACAACGAGAATAGGAGCCTTGTTAGGAAGAAATCAAGAGATGGTCTCGTTAGTCAGAAATTAAGCTAAAAATACTTGTAAGAAATACTACTCATCATCAAAGACACCATGTTTAATGATATTTAATGCATTCTTAGTTCCAAGGGAGTATTGATGTGCTTGTTGCCATGAATAGAGTTCCTGTTGTTTCTACACAAGCTATTTTCAACATCATTAAGTGTGAATTAGTAATTACAACAAAAATTGGAGTCTTGTTAGGAACAAATCATGAGATGGTCTCCTTGGTCAGTAATTAAGCTAAAAATACTTGTAAGAAAAGCTAGCCATTATCAAAAACTCCTTGTTAAATGAAATTCAATCAATTTCTAGTTTGAAGGGAGTATAGATGATCTTGTTGCCATAAATATAATCCCTATTGTTTGTACAGAAGTTTTTTCCAACATCATTAAACATGAATGAATAAGTACAACACAAATTGGAGCCTTGTTAGAAAGAAATCAAAAGGTCTCATTAGTTAGTAATTAAACCAAAAATACATGTAAGAAATGCTACTCATCATCTAAGACACAATGTTTAATGAAATTTAATGCATTCCTAGTTCCAAGGGAGTATTGATGTGCTAGTTGTCATGAATAGAGTTCCTATTGTTTCTACACAAGCTATTTTCAACATCATTAAGTGTGAATCAGTAATTACAACAAAACAAATTGTAGGATATGTAAATGAATATCAAGGATCAGATGGCTATTATCGTGAAAGAACTAATTCATGGAAAATGATCTTAAAAACAACTTTTTTCTCTTAACAAATATTTATTCATTGCAACAAGCACATATGTGCACCGTTGGAAGCAGGAATCCATTGAATTCCATCAAAGAAAGGAGTCTTGGATATTGATTTGGTTTTCTTATAAGTATTTTCTTGGTCATTTTATGAGAATGAGTTATTGGGCCCAAATCCTAAACCTTGTTAGCAGGAAATGGAGAGAGGGTCTAATTATTGAAAATGGAACTAAACAAATCGTAAGAGATCTATATGATTATCAGGGATCGGAAGGTTATTACCTTGAATGAACTCATTTGTGGAAAATGACCTTAAAAACAACTTTTTGCTCATAACAAACATTTATTCATTGCAACGAGCACATATGTACACCATTCGAAGAAGGAATCCATTGAATTCCATCAAAGAAAGGTGTCTTGGATATTGATTTGCTTTTCTTAGAAGTATTTTCTAGGTCATTTTATGACAATGTGTTATTGTGCCCAAATCTTCAGCCTTGTTAGGAGGAAATGGAGAGACAGTCTTATTATTGAAGAATTGAACAAAACAAATTGGAGGAAAAGATAATATATATAACGGATCCTATGGTTTTTATGTTGAATGAAGAGATTCATGAAAAACGATGTTGAAAACAACTTGTTGCTCATAATAAACATTTATTCATTGCAACAAGCACATATGCACATCGTTGGAAGCAGGAATCCATTGAATTCCATCAAAAAAAGGAGTCTTGGATATTGATTTGCTTTTCTTACAAGTATTTTCTTGGTCATTTTATGAGAACGAGTTTTTGTGCCCAAATCTTAAGCCTTGTTAGGAGGAAATGGAGAGACGGTATAATTATTGAAGAATATAACAAAACAAATTGTAGGAGATCTAAATGGATATCAGGGATCGGATGGTTATTACCTTGAAAGAACAAATTCATGGAAAATGATCTTAAAAACAACTTTTTTCTCATAACAAATATTTATTCATTGCTGCAAGCTCACATGTACATTGTTGGAAGTAGGAATCCATTGAAATCCGTGAAAGAAAGGAGTCTTGCATATTGATTTGCTTTTCTTACAAGTATTTTCTAGGTCATTTTATGAGAACGAGTTATTGTCCCCAAATCTTAGGCCTAGTTTGGAGGAAATCGAGAGACGGACTTATTATTGATGAATGGAACAAAACAAATTGTAGGAGATTCATGGAAAATGACATTAAAAACAACTTTTTGCTCATAACAAACATTTATTGATTGCAACAAGCACATATGTACACTGTTGGAAGGAGGAATCCATTGAATTCCATCAAAAAAAGGAGTCTTGGATATCAATTTGCTTTTCTTACAAGTATTTTCTAGGTCATTTTATGAGAATCTGTTATTGTGCCCAAACCTTAAGTTTTGTTAAGAGGAAATGGAGAGATAGTCTTATTATTCAAGAATTGAACAAAAGAAATTTTAGGAAAAGATAATCAACATTAGGGATCGTATGGTTATCACCTTGAATGAATCGCTTCATGAAAAATGATGTTAAAAAGAACTTTTTGCTCATAACAAACATTTATTCATTGCAACAAGCACATATGTACACCATTGGCAGCAGGAATCCATTGAAATCCATCAAAGAAAGGAGTCTTGCATATTGATTTGCTTTTGTTACAAATTTTTTCTAGATCATTTTACGAGAATGAGTTATTGTGCCCAAATCTTAGACCTTGTTGGGACAAAATGGAGAGACATTCTTATTCTTGAGGAATGGAAGAAAACAAAGGACATCCAAATGTATATCAGGGATCGAATGGTTATTACTTGAATGAAGTCATTCATGAAGAATGATCTTAAAAACATCTTTTTGATCATAACAAACATTTATTCATTGCAACGAGCACATATGTACACCATTGGAAGAAGGAATCCATTGAATTCCATCAAAGAAAGGGGTCTTGGATATTGATTTGCTTTTCTTACAAATATTTTCTAGGTCATTTTATGAGAATGTGTTATTGTACCCATATCTTAGGCCTTCTTAGGAGGAAATGGAGAGACGGTCGAATTATTGAAGAATGTGTTATTATGCCCATATCTTATAAGGGATCGTATATCTATTACCTCGAATGAACTGATTCATGAAAATAAGATGTTAAAAACAACTTTTTGCTCATAACAAATATTTATTCATTGCAACAAGCACATATGTACACCGTTGGAAGCAGGAATCCATTGAATTCCATCAAAGAAAGGAGTCTTGGATATTGATTTGCTTTTCTTACCAGTATTTTCTAGGTCATTTTATCAGAGTAGTCATTCTGCCCAAATCTTTGGTCATGTTAGGTGGAAATGGAGAGATGGTCTTATTATTGAAGAATGGAACAAAACAAATTGTAGGAGATCTAAATGACTATCAGGGATCGGATGGTTATTACCTTGAATGAACCCATTCATGGAAAATGATCTTAAAAACAACTTTTTGCTCATAACAAACCTTTATTCATTGCAACAATACACCATTGGAAGCAGGAATCCATTGAATTCCATCAAAGAAAGGAGTCTTGGATATTGATTTGCTTTCCTTACTAGTATTTTCTAGGTCATTTTATCAGAATAGTCATTCTGCCCAAATCTTTGGACTTGTTAGGTAGAAATGGAGACACAGTCTTATTATTGAAGAATGGAACAAAACGAATTGTAGGAGATCTAAATGACTATCAGGGATCGGATGGTTGTTACCTTGAATGAACCCATTCATGGAAAATGATGTTGAAAACAACTTTTTGCTCATAACAAACCTTTATTCATTGCAACAAGCACATCTATACACCATTGGAAGTAGGAATCCATTGAATTCCATCAAAGAAAGGAGTCTTGGATATTGATTTTCTTTTCTTACCAGTATTCTCAAGGTCATTTTATCAGAATAGTCATTCTACCCAAATCTTTCGTCTTGTTAGGTGGAAATGGAGAGACGGTCTTATTATTGAAGAATGGAACAAAACAAATTGTAGGAGATATACATGACAATCAGGGATCGAATGGTTATTACCTTGAAAGAACCCATTCATGGAAAATGATCTTAGAAGCAACTTTTTGCTCATAACAAACATTTATTCATTGCAACAAGCACATATGTACAACGTTGGAAGGAGGAATCCATTGAATTCCATCAAAGAAAGGAGTCTTGGTTATTGATTTGCTTTACTTACAAGTATTTTCTAGGTCATTTTATGAGAATGTGTTATTATGCCCAAATCTTAGGCCTTGTTGAGAGGAAATGGTGAGACATTCTTATTCTTGAGGAATGGAACAAAACAAATAATAGGAGAACCAAATGAATATTAGGAATCAAATGGTTATTACTTGAATGAAGTCATTCATGAAAAATGATCTTCAAAACAACTTTTTGCTTTTAACAAACATTTATTCATTGCAACAAGCACAGACGTACACTGTTGGAAACAGGAATCCATTCAATTCCATCCAAGAAAGGTGTCTTGGATATTGATTTGCTTTTCTTACAAGTATTTTCTAGGTCATTTTTTGACAATGTGATATTGTGCCCAAATCTTAGGCCTTCTTTGCAGGAAATGGAGAGACATTCTTATTGTTGAGGAATGGAACAAAACAAATTATAGGAGATCCAAATGAATATCAGGGATCAAATGGTTATTAGCTTGAATGAACCCATTCATGGAAAATGATCTTAAAAACAACTTTTTGCTCATAACAAACATTTATTCATTGCAAGAAGCACATATGTAGACCTTTGGAAGTAGGAATCCATTGAATTCCATCAAAGAAAGGAGTCTTGGATATTGATTTGCTTTTCTTACCAGTATTTTCTAGGTCATTTTATCAGAATAGTCATTATGCCCAAATCTTTGGTCTTGTTAAGTGGAAATGGAGAGATGGTCTTATTATTGAAGAATGGAACAAAACAAATTGTAGGAGATCTAAATGACTACCAAGGATCGGATGGTTATTACCTTGAATGAACCCATTCATGGAAAATGATCTTAAAAACAACTTTTTGCTCATAATTAACATTTATTCATTGCAACAAGCACATATGTACACCTTTGGAAGCAAGAATCCATTGAATTCCATCAAAGAAGGGAGTCTTGGATATTTATTTGCTTTTATTACAAGTATTTTCTAGGTCATTTTACGAGAATGAGTTATTGTCCCCATATCCTAAGCCTTGTTAGGAGGAAAGGGAGAGACGGGCTTATCTTTGAAGAATGGAAGATAACAAATTGTAAGAAAAGGAAATCAATATCAGGGATTGGATGGCTACTACCTTGAATGAACTCATTCATGAAAAATCATCTTGAACACAACTTTTTGCTCATAACAAACATTTATTCATTGCAACAAGCAGATATGTACTCTGTTGGAAGCTGGAATCTTTTGAATTCCGTCAGAGAAAGGAGTCATGGATATTGATTGGCTTTTCTTACAAGTATTTTCTTGGTGATTTTATGAGAATGAGTTATTGTGACCAAATCTTAAGCCTTGTTAGGAGGAAATGGAGAGACGGTCTAATTATTGAAGAATGGAAAAAAACAAATTGTAGGAGATCCAAATGAATATCAGGGATCAGATGGTCATTACCTTGAATGAACTCATTTGTGGAAAATGACCTTAAAAACAACTTTTTGCTCATAACAAACATTTATTCTTTGGAACAAGCACATATGTACACCGTTGGAAGCAAGAATCCATTGAATTCCATCAAAGAAAGGAGTCTTGGATATTGATTTGCTTTTCTTACAAGTATTTTCTAGGTCATTTTCTGACAATGTGTTATTGTGCCCAAATCTTAGGCCTTGTTTGGAGGAAATGGAGGGACATTCTTATTATTGAGGAATGGAACAAAACAAATTATAGGAGATCCAAATGAATATCAGGGATCAAATGGTTATAACTTGAATGAAGTCATTCATGAAAAATGATCTAAAAAACAACTTTTTGCTCATAACAAAGATTTATTCATTGCAACAAGTACATGTGTACACTGTTGGAAGCAAGAATCCATTCAATTCCATCCAAGAAAGGTGTCTTGGATATTGATTTGCTTTTCTTACAAGTATTTTCTAGGTCATTTTTTGACAATGTGATATTGTGCCCAATTCTTAGGCCTTCTTTGCAGGAAATGGAGAGGCATTCTTATTGTTGAGGAATGGAACCAAACAAATTATAGGAGATCCAAATGAATATCAGGGATGAAATGGTTATTAGCTTGAATGAACCCATTCATGGAAAATGATCATAAAAACAACTTTTTGCTCATAATTAAAATTTATTCATTGCGACAAGCACATATGTACACCTTTGGAAGCAAGAATCCATTGAATTCCATCAAAGAAAGGAGTCTTGGATATTGATTTTCTTTTCTTACCAGTATTTTCTGGGTCATTTTATCCGAATAGTCATTCTGCCCAAATCTTTGGTCTTGTTAGGTGGAAATGGAGAGATGGTCTTATTATTGATGAATGGAACAAAACAAATTGTAGGAGATCTAAATGACTACCAAGGATCGAATGGTTATTACCTTGAATGAACCCATTCATGGAAAATGATCTTAAAAACAACTTTTTGCTCATAATTAACATTTATTCATTGCAACAAGCACATATGTACACCTTTGGAAGCAAGAATCCATTGAATTCCATCAAAGAAGTGAGTCTTGGATATTTATTTGCTTTTCTTACAAGTATTTTCTAGGTCATTTTACGAGAATGAGTTATTGTCCCCATATCCTAAGCCTTGTTAGGAGGACAGGGAGAGACGGGCTTATCTTTGAAGAATGGAAGATAACTAATTGTAAGAAAAGGAAATCAATATCAGGGATTGGATGGCTATTACCTTGAATGAACTCATTCATGAAAAATCGTCTTGAACACAACTTTTTGCTCATAACAAACATTTATTCATTGCAACAAGCAGATATGTACTCTATTGGAAGCTGGAATCTTTTGAATTCCGTCAGAGAAAGGAGTCATGGATATTGATTGGCTTTTCTTACAAGTATTTTCTTGGTGATTTTATGAGAATGAGTTATTGTGACCAAATCTTAAGCCTTGTTAGGAGGAAATGGAGAGACAGTTTAATTATTGAAGAATGGAAAAAAACAAATTGTAGGAGATCCAAATAAATATTAGGGATCAGATGGTTATTACCTTGAATGAACTCATTTGTGGAAAATGACCTTAAAAACAACTTTTTGCTCATCACAAACATTTATTCATTGGAACAAGCACATATGTACACTGTTGGAAGCAAGAATCCATTGAATTCTATCAAAGAAAGGAGTCTTGGATATTGATTTGCTTTTCTTACAAATATTTTCTAGGTCATTTTATGACAATGTGTTATTTTGCCCAAATCTTAGGCCTTGTTTGGAGGAAATGGAGGGACATTCTTATTATTGAGGAATGGAACAAAACAAATTATAGGAGATCAAAATGAATATCAAGGATCAAATGGTTATCACTTGAATGAAGTCATTCATGAAAAATGATCTTAAAAACAACTTTTTGCTCATAACAAAGATTTATTCATTGGAACAAGTACATGTGTACACTACCGGAAGCAGGAATCCATTCAATCCCATCAAAGAAAGGTGTTTTGGATATTGATTTGCTTTTCTTACAAGTATTTTCTGGATCATTGTATGGGAATGAGTTGTTATGCCCAAATCTTAAGCCTTCTTAGGAGGAAATGGATAGAAGTTCCTATTCTTGTGGAATGGAACAAAACAAATTATGGGAGATCCAAATGGTTATTACCTTCAATGCACTTATTCATTGAAAATGATCTTAAAAATAACTTTTTGCTCATAACAAACGTTTATTCATCGTAACAAGGACATATGTACACCGTTGGAAGCGAGAAGACATTGAATTCCATCAAAGAAAGGTGTCTTGGATAGTGATTTGCTTTTCTTGCAAGTATTTTGTCGATGATTTTATGAGAATGAGTTATTGTCTGCAAATCGTAGGCCTTGTTAGGAGGAAATGGAGAGATGGTCTTATTATTGATGAATGGAACAAAACAAATTGTAGGAGATCCAAATGAATTTCAGGGATCGAATGGTTATTACCCTGAATGAACTGATTCATGGGAAATGACCTTAAAAACAACTTTTTGCTCATAACAAACATTTATTCATTGCAACAAGCACATATGTACACCTTTGGAAGTAGGAATCCATTAAATTCCATCAAAGGAAGGTGTCTTGGATATTGATTTGCTTTTCTTACATATATTTTCTCGGCCATTTTATGAGAATGTATTATTATGCCCATATCTTAGGTCTTGTGAGGAGGAAATGGAGAGACAGTCAAATTATTGAAGAATTGAACAAAACAAATTTTAGGAAAACATAATCAATATCAGGGATCATATGGTTATTACCTTGAATGAACTGATTCATGAAAAATGATGTTAAAAACAACTTTTTGCTCATAACAAACATTTATACATTGCAATAAGCATATATGTACACTGTTGGAAGCAGGAATCCATTGAATTCCATCAAAGAAAGGAGTCTTGGATTTTGATTTGCTTTTCTTACAAGTATTTTCTTGGTCATTTAATGAGAATGAGTTATTGTGCCTAAATCTTAGGCCTTATTAGGAGGAAATGGAGAGATGGTGTAATTTTTGAAGAATGGATCAAAACAAATCGTAGGAGATCCAAATGAATATCACGGATCAGATGGTTATTATCTTGAACGAACTCATTCATGGAAAATCACCTTGAAAACAACTTTTTGCTCATAACAAACATTTATTCATTGCAACAAGCACATATATACACCTTGGGATGTAGGAATTCATTGAATTGCATCAAAGAAAGGAGTCATGGATATTAATTTGCTTTTCTTACAAGTATTTTCTAGGTCATTTTATAAGAATGAGTTATTGTCCCCATATCCTAAGCCTTGTTAGGAAGAAATGAAGGGACGGGCTTATCTTTGAAGTATGGAAGATAGCAAATTGTAAGAAAAGCAAATCAATATTAGGGATTGAATGGTTACCACCTTGAATTAACTCATTCATGAAAAGTCATCTTGAACACAACCTTTGCCCCTAACAAACAATTATTCATTGCAACAAGTAGATATGTACACTGTTGGAAGCTAGAATCTTTTCAATTCCATTGAAGAAACGAGTCATGGATATTGTTTGGCTTTTCTTACAAGTATTTTCTTGGTGATTTTATGAGAATGAGTTATTGTGCCCAAATCTTAAGCCTTGTTAGGAGGAAATGGAGAGAGGGTCTAATTATTGGAGAATGGAAGAAAACAAATTGTAGGAGATCCAAATGAATATTAGGGATCGGATGGTTATTACCTTGAGAAAACTGATTTGTGGAAAATGACCTTAAAAACAACTTTATGCTCATAACAAACATTTATTCATTGCAACAATCACATAATTATACTGTTGAAAGCAAGAATCCATTGAATTCTATCAAGGAAAAGTGTCTTGGACATTGATTTGCTTTTCTTACAAGTATTTTCTAGGTCATTTTATTACAAGGTGTTGTTGTGCCCAAATCTTAGTCCTTATTAGGAGGAAATGGAGAGACAATCTTATTATTAAAGAATTGAACAAAACAAATTTTAGGAAAAGATAATCAACATAAGAGATCCTATGGTTATTACGTTGAATGAAGATATTCATGAAAAATGATGTTAAAAACAACTTTTTGCTCATAATAAACATTCATTCATTGCAACAAGCAAATATGTACACCGTTGGAAGCAAGAATCCATTGAATTCCATCAAAGAAAGGAGTCTTGGATATTGATTTGCTTTTCCTACAAGTATCTCCAAGGTCATTTTATGGGAATGAGTTATTGTGCCAAAATCTTAAGCCTTGTTAGGAAGAAATGGAGAGACGGTCTAATTAACGAAGAATGGAACTAAATAAATTGTAGGAGATCCAAAGGAATATCAAGGATCATATGGTTATTACCTTGAATGAACACATTCATGGAAAATGATCTTAAAAACAACTTTTTTCTCATAACAAATATTTATTCATTGCAACAAGCACATATGTGCACCATTGGAAGGAGGAATCCATTGAATTTCGTTAAAGAAAGGAGTGTTTGTTATTGATTTGCTTTTCTTACAAGTACTTTCTACGTCAATTTTTTAAAATGTGTTATTGTGTCCAAATCTTAGGCCTCGTTGGGTGGAAATGGAGAGATGGTCTTATTGTTGAATAATGGAACAAAACAAATTGTAGGTGTTCCAAATGAATATCAGGGATCGTATGGTTGTTACCTTCAATGATCTCATTCATGGAAAATGATTTTCAAAACAACTTTTTGCTCATAACAAACATTTATTCATAGCAACAAGGACATATATACACCGTTAAAAGCAGGAATCGATTGAATTCCATCAAAGAAAGGAGTCTTGGATATTTATTTGCTTTTCTTACAAGTATTTTCTAGGTCATTTTATGAGAATGTATTATTGTGCCAAAATCTTAGGTCTTGTTGCGTGGAAATTGAGAGACGGTCTTATTATTGAAGAATGGAACAAAACAAATTGTAGGTGATCCAAATGAATATCAGGGCTTGGATGGTTATTACCTTGAATGAACTCATTCATGGAAAATGATCTTAAAAACAACTTTTTGCTCATAACAAACATTTATTCACTGCAACAGGCACATATGTATACCGTTGGAAGCAAGAATCCATTGAATTCCATCAAAGAAAGAAGTCTTGGATATTGATTTGCTTTTCTTACAAGTATTTCCTAGGTCATTTTATGAGAATGGGTTATTGTGCCAAAATCTTAATCCTTGTTAGGGGGAAATGGAGAGATGGTCTAATTATTGAAGAATAGAACAAAACAAATTGTTACAGATCCAAATGAATATTAGGGATCAGATGGTTATTACCTTGAATGAAATCATTCATGGAAAATGGTCTTAAAAACAACTTTTTGCTCATAACAAAGATTTAGTCATTGCAACAAGCACATATGTACTCCGTTGGAAGCAAGAATCCATTGAATTCCATAAAGAAAGGAGTCTTGGATATTGATTTGCTTTTCTTACAAGTATTTTCTAGGTCATTTTATGAGAATGAGTTATTGTGGCCAAATCGTAAGCCTTGTTAGGAGGAAATGGAGAGACGATCCAATTGTTGAAGAATTGAACAAACAAATTGTAGGAGATCTAAATGAATATTAGGGATCGGATGGTTATTACCTTGAATGAACTCATTCAGAGAAAATAATCTTAAAAACAACTTTGTGCTCATAACAAACAATTATTCATTGCAACAGGCACATATGTACACTGTTGGAAGCGGGAATCTTTTGAATTCCATCAAAGAAAGGGGTCGTGATATTGATTGGCTTTTCTTAGATGTATTTTCTTGGTGATTTTGTGAGAATGAGTTATTGTGCCCAAATCTTAAGCCTTGTTAGGAGGCAATGGAGAGACGGTCTAATTATTGAAGAATGGAACAAAACAAATTGTAAGAGATCCAAATGAATATCAAGGATCAGATGGTTATTACCTTGAATGAACTCATTTGTGGAAAATGACCTTAAAAACAACTTTTTGCTCATAAGAAACATGTATTCATTGGCACAATCACATATTGAGACTGTTGGAAGTAGGAATCCATTGAATTCTATCAAAGAAAGGTGTCTTCAATATTGATTTGCTTTTCTTACAAGTATTTTCTAGGTAATGTGTTATTGTGCCCAAACCTTTTGCCTTATTAGGAGGAAATGGAGAGATAGTCTTATTATTGAAGAATTGAACAAAAAAACTTTTAGGAAAAGATAATCAATATCAGGGATCGTATGGTTATTACCTTGAATAAACTGATTCATGAAAAATGATGTTAAAAACAACATTTTGCTCGTAACAAACATTTATTCATTTCAACAAGCACACGTGTACACTGTTGGAAGTAGGAATCCATTGAAATCCATCAAAGAAAGGAGTTTTGCTTATTGATTTGCTTTTCTTACAAGTATTTTCTAGGTCATTTTTTGAGAATGAGTCATTCTCCCCAAATCTTAGGCCTTGTTAGGAGGAAGTGGAGAGACGGACTTATTATTGATGAATGGAACAATATAAATTGTAGGAGGTTCAAATGAATATCAAAGATCAAATGTTTATTACGTTGAATCAACTCATTCATGGAAAATGAACTTAAAGACAACTTTTTCCTCATAACAAACATTTATTCATTGCAACAATCACTTATGTATACTGTTGGAAGTAGGAATCCATTGAATTCCATCAAAGAAAGGTGTCTTGGATATTGATGTGCTTTTCTAACAAGTACTTTCTATGTCATTTTATGAGAATGTGTTATTGTACCCAAATCTTAGGCCTTGTTAGGAGGAAATGGGCAGATGGTCTAAATATTGAAGAATGGAACAAAACAAATTGTAGGAAAAGATAATCAAAATCAGGTATCATATGGTTATTAAGTTGCATGAACTGATTCATGAAAAATGATCATAAAAACAACTTTTTGTTCATAACAAACATTTATTCATTGCAACAATCACATATGTATTCTGTTGGAAGGAGGAATCCATTGAATTCCATCAAAGAAAGAAGTCTTGGATATTGATTTGCTTTTCTGACAAGTATTTTCCAGGTCATTTTACGGCAATGTGTTATTGTACCCAAATCTTAGGCCTTGTCAGGAGGAAATGGAGAGGCAGTCTAATTATTGGAGAAAGGAACAAAACAAATTGTAGGAGATCCAAATGAATATCAGGGACCGTATGGATATTGCCTTGAATGAACTGATTCAAAAAAATTGATGTTAAAAACAACATTTTGCTCGTAATAGACATTTATTCATTGCAACAAGCACACAAGTACACTATTTGAAGTAGGAATCCATTTAAATCCAACAAAGAAAGGGATCTTGCATATTCATTTGTGTTTCTTACAAATATTTTCTAGGTCATTTTATGAGAATGAGTTATTGTCCCCAAATCTTAGGCCTAGTTAGGAGCAAATGGAGAGACGGTCTAATTCTTGAGGAATGGAACAAAACAAATTGTAGGTGATCCAAATGAATATTAGGGATCAGATGGCTATTACCTCGAATGAACTCATTCATGGAAAATGATCTTAAAAACAACTTTTTGCTCATAACAAACATTTATTCATTGCAACAAGCAGATATACACACCGTTGGAAGCAAGAATCCATTGAATTCCGTCAAAGAAAGGAGTCTTGGATATTGATTTGCTTTTTTTACAAGTATTTGCTAGCTCATTTTATGAGAATGTGTTATTGTGGCCAAACCTTAGGCCTTGTTAGGAGGAAATGGAGTGACTGTCTTATTATTGAAGAATTGAACAAAACAAATTGTAGGAGATCCGAATGAATATTAGGGATTGTATGGCTATTACCTTGAATGAACTGATTCATGAAAAATGATTTTAAAAACAACATTTTGCTCGTAACAGACCTTTATTCATTGTACCAACCACACATGTACACTGTTGGAAGTAGGAATCCATTTCAATCCAACAAAGAAAGGAGTCTTGCATATTCATTTTCATTTTTTATAAGTATTTTCTAGGTCATTTTATGAGAATGAGTTATTCTCCCCAAATCTTAGGCCTAGTTAGGAGGAAATGGACAGACGGTCTAATTCTTGAAGAATGGAACAAAACAAATTGTAGGTGATGCAAATGAATATCAGGGATCAGATGGTTATTACCTTGAATGAACTTATTCATGGAAAATGAACTTAAAAACAACTTTTCGCTCATAACAAACATTTATTCATTGCAACAAGCACATATTTACACCATTGGAAGCAGGAATCCATATAATTCAATCAAAAAAAGGAGTCTTTGATATTGATTTGCTTTTCTATCAAGTATTTTCTAGGTCATTTTATGAGAACATGTTATTGTGCCCAAATCTTAGGTCTTGTTAGGTGGAAATGGAGAGATGGTTTTATTATTGAAGAATGGAACAAAACAAATTGTAAGTGATCTTAATGAATATCAGGGATCGGGTGGTTATTAGCTTTAATGAACTCATTCAGGGAAAATGATCTTAAAAGAAACTTTTTCCTCATAACAAACATTTATTCATTACAACAAGCACATATGAACACCGTTAGAAGTAGGAATCCATTGAATTCCATCAAAAAAGGAGTTTTGGATATTGATTTGCTTTTCTTTCAAGTATTTTCTTGGTCATTTTATGAGAATGGGTTATTGTGCTGAAATCTTAAGCCTTGTCAGGAGGAAATGGAGAGACGTTCAAATTATTAAGGAATGGAACAAAACAAATTGTAAGAGATCCAAATGAATATCAAGGATTGGGTGGTTATTAGCTTGAATGAACTCATTCATGGAAAATGGTCTTAAAAACAACTTTTTCCTCATAACAAACATTTATTCATTGCAACTAGCACACATGTACACCATTGGAAGCAAGAATCCATTGAATTCCATCAAAGAAAGGAGTCTTGGATATTGATTTGCTTTTCTTTCAAGTATTTTCTAGGTCATTTTATGAGAATGGGTTATTATGCCAAAATCTTAAGCCTTGTTAGGAGGAAATGGGGAGATGGTCAAATTATTGAAGAATGGAACAAAACAAATTCAAAGAGATCCAAATGAATTTCAAGGATCAGGTGGTTATTAGCTTGAATGAACTCATTCATGGAAAATGGTCTTAAAAACAACATTTTCCTTATAACAAACATTTATTCATTGCAACTAGCACATATGTACACCGTTGGAAGTAGGAATCCATAGAATTCCATCAAAGAAAGGAGTCTTGGATGCTGATTTGCTTTTCTTACAAGTATTTCCTAGGTCATTTTATAAGAATGAGTTGTTGTGCAGAAATCTTAAGCCTTGTTTGGAGGAAATGGAGAGACAGTCTAATTCTTGAAGAATGGAACAAAACAAATTGTAAGAGATCCAAATGAGTTTCAAGGATCAAATGTTTATTACCTTGAATGTACTCATTCATGGAAAATGGTCTTAAAAACAACATTTTCCTTATAACAAACATTTTTTCATTGCAACAAGCACATATTTACACTGTTAGAAGCAAGAATCCATTGAATTCCATAAAGAAATGAGTCTACAATATTGATTTGCTTTTCTTACAATTATTTTCAAGGTCATTTTATGAGAATGTGTTATTGTGCCGAAATCTTAAGCCTTTTTAGGAGGAAATAGAGAGACGGTTTAATTATTGACAAATCGAACAAAACAAATTGTAGGAGATCTAAATGAATATTAAGGATGGGATGGTTATTACCTATAATGAATTGATTCATGAAAAATGATGTTAAAAACAACATTTTGCTCATAACAAACATTTATTCATTGCAACAAGCTCACATGTACACTGTTGGAAGTAGGAATCCATTAAAATCCATCAAAGAAAGGAGTCTTGCATATTGATTTGGTTTTCTTACAAGAATTTTCAAGGTCATTTTATGAGAATGAGTTATTATGCCGAAATCTTAAGCCTTGTTAGGAGGAAATGGAGAGATGGTCCGATTATTAAAGAATGGAACAAAACAAAATTGTAGAAGATCTAAATGAACATCAAGGATCGGATGGTTATTACCATGAAAGACCTCATTTAAGGAAATTGATCATAAAAACAACTTTTTTCTCATAACAAATATTTACACATTGCAACAAGCACATTTGTGCACCGTTGGAGGTAGGAATCCATTGAATTCCATGAAAGACAGGAGTCTTGAATATTGATTTGCTTTTCTTACACGTATTTTCTAGGTCATTTTATGAGAATCAGTTATTGTCCCTAAATCTTAGGCCTTGTTAGGAGGAAATGGAGAGACGGTTTAATTCTTAAAGATTGCAACAAAACAAATTATAGGTGATCTAAATGAATATTAGGGATTGGATGGTTATTACCTTGAATGAACTCATTCATGGAAAAGGATCTCAAAAACAACTTTTTGCTCATAACAAACATTTATTCATTGCAACAAGTAGATATACACACCGTTGGAAGCAAGAATCCATTGAATTCTGTCAAAGAAAGGAGTCTTGGATATTGATTTGCTTTTCTTACAAGTATTTTCTAGCTCATTTTATGAGAATGTGTTATTGTGCCCAAACCTTAGGCCTTGTTAGGAGGAAATGGAGGGACAGTCTTATTATTGAAGAATTGGACAAAACAAATTGTAGGAGATCCGAATGAATATCAACGATTGTATGGCTATTACCTTGAATGAACTGCTTGATGAAAAATGATGGTAAAAACAACATTTTGCTCATAACAGACCTTTATTCATTATAACAACCACACATATACACTGTTGGAAGTAGGAATCCATTTCAATCCAACAAAGAAAGGAGTCTTGCATATTCATTTGCATTTCTTACAAGTATTTTCTAGGTCATTTTTTAAGAATGAGTTATTGTCCCCAAATCTTAGGCCTAGTTAGGAGGAAATGGAGAGATGGTCTAATTCTTGAAGAATGGAACAAAACAAATTGTAAGTGATGCAAATGAATATAAGGGATCATATGGTTATTACCTTGAATGAACTCATTCATGGAAAATGAACTTAAAAACAACTTTTCGCACATAACAAACATTTGTTCATTGCAACAAGCACATATTTACACCATTGGAATCAGGAATCCATTAAATTCCATAAAAAAAAGGAGTCTTGGATATTGATTTGCTTTTCTTACAAGTATTTTCTATGTCATTTTATGAGAATGTGTTATTGTGCCCAAATTTTAGGTGTTGTTAGGTGGAAATGGAGAGACAGTCTAATTATTGAGGAATGGAACAAAACAAATTGTAGGAGATCCAAATGAATATCAAGGATTGGATGGTTATTACCTTGAATGAATTCATTCATGGAAAATGATCTTAAAAACAACTTTTTGCTCATAACAAACATTTATTCATTGCAATAAGCACATATGTACACCGTTGGAAGTAGGAATCCATTGCATTCCATCAAAGAAAGGGGTCTTGGATATTGATTTGCTTTTCTTAGAAGTATTTTCTAGGTCATTTTATAAGAATGTGTTATTGTCCCTAAATCTTAGGTCTTGTTAGGTAGAAATGGAGAGACGGTCTTATTATTAAAGAATGGAACAAAACAAATTGTAGGTGGTCCAAACGAATATCAGGGATTGGATGATGATCACCTTTAATGCACTCATTTATGGAAAATGATCTTAAAAACAACCTTTTGCTCATAACAAACATTTATTCATAGCAACAAGCACATATGTACACCGTTGGAAGTAGGAGTCCATTGAATTCCACCAAGGAAAGGAGTCTTGGATGTTGATTTGCTTTTCTTACAAGTATTTCCTAGGTCATTTTATGAGAATGCATTATTGTGCCTAAATCTTAAGCCTTGTTAGAAGGAAATGGAGAGACGTTATATTTCTTGATGAATGGAAAAAAACAAATTGTAGGAGATCTAAATGAATATCAGGGATTGGATGGTTATTAACTTGAATGAATTCATTCATCGAAAATGGTCTTAAAAACAACTTCTTATTCACAATAAACATTTATTCATTTCAACAAGCACATATGTACACCATTAGAAGCAGAAATCCATTGAATTCCATAAAGAAAGGAGTCTAGGATATTGATTTGCTTTTCTTACAGTTATTTTAAAGGTCATTTTACGAGAATGAGTTATTATGCCAAAATCTTAAGCCTTGTTAGGAGGAAATGGAACAAAACAAATTCTAGGAGATCTAAATGAATATCAGGGATTAGATTGTTATTACCTTCAAAGAACTCATTCATGGAAAATGATCTTAAAAAGAACTTTTTTCTCATAACAAATATTTATTCATTGCAACATGCACATATGTACACCTTTGGAAGCAGGAATCCATTGAATTCCATCAAAGAAAGCAATATTGGATATTGATTTGCTTATGTTAGAAGTATTTTCTAGGTCATTTTATGAGAATGAGTTATTGTGTCCAAATCTTAAGCCTTGTTAGGAGGAAATGGAGGGACGGTTTAATTATTAAGGAATGGTACAAAACAAATTGTAGGAGATCCAAATGAATATAAGGGATCATATGGTTATTACCTTAAGTGAACTGATTCATGAAAAATGATATTAAAAACAAATTTTGCTCATAACAAACATTTATTCATTGCAACAAGCACACATGTACACTGTTGGAAGTAGGAATCCATTGAAATCCATCAAAGAAAGGAGTCTTGCATATTGATATGATTTTTTTACAAGCATTTTCAAAATCATTTTATGAAAATGAGTTATTGTGCCAAAATTTTAAGCCTTGTTAGGAGGAAATGGATAAAGAATGGAACAAAAGAAATTGTACGAGATCTAAATGAATATCAGGGATCGGATGGTTATTACCTTGAAAGAACTCATTCATCGAAAATGATCTTAAAAACAACTTTTTTCTCATAACAAATATTTACTCATTGCAACAAGCACATTTGTGCACCATTACAGGTAAGAATCTATTGAATTCCTTGAAAGAAAGGAGTCTTGGATATTGATCTGCTTTTCTTACAAGTATTTTCTAGGTCATTTGATGAGAATGTGTTATTGTGCCCAAACCATAAGCCTTGTTTGGAGGAAATAGAGAGATGGTCTTGTTATTGAAGAATTGAACAAAACAAATTTTAGGAAAAGATAATCAATATCAAGGATCATATGGTTATTACCTTGAATGAACTGATTCTTGAAAAATGATGCACGTAACAAACATTTATTCATTGCAACAAGCACATATATACAACGTTGGAAGCAAGAATCCATTGAATTCCATAAAGAAAGGAATCTTGGATATTGATTTGCTTTTCTCACAAGTATTTTCTAGGTCATTTCACGAGAATGAGTTATTGTGCTGAAATCTTAAGCCCTTTTAGGAGGAAATAGAGAGACGGTCTAATTATTGAAGAATGGAACAAAACAAATTGTAGGAGATCCAAATGAATATCAGGGATCGGATGATTATTGCCTTGAATGAACTCATTCATGAAAAATGATCCTAAAATTAACTATTTTCTCATGACAAATATTTATTCATTGCAACAAGCACATATGTGCACCATTGGAAGTTGGAATCCATTGAATTCCATCAAAGAAAGGAGTCTTGGATATTGATTTGCTTTTCTTACAAGTATTTTCTACATCATTTTACAAGAATGAGTTATTGTACCTAAATCTTAAGCCTTGTTTAGAGGAAATGGAGAGACGGTCTTATTATTGAAGAATGGAACAAAACAAATTGTAGGAGATCCAAATAAATATCAGGGATTGGATGGTTATTACCTTCAATGAACTCATTCATGGAAAATGATCTGAAAAACAAATTTTTGCACATAACAAACATTTATTCATTGCAACAAGCAGATATGTACACTGTTCAAGCAAGAATGCATTGAAATCCATCAAAGAAAAGAGTCTTGCATATTGATTTGCTTTTCTTACAAGTATTTTCTAGGTCATTTTATGACAATTAGTTATTGTCCCTAAATCTTAGGCCTTGTTAGGAGGAAATGGAGAGACGGTCTTATTATTGATGAATGGAACAAAACAAATTGTTGGAGATCCAAATGAATATCAGGGATCGAATGGTTATTACCTTAAAGGAACTAATTTGTGGAAAATGATCTTAAAAACAACTTTTTGCTCATAACAAACATTTATTCTTTGCAAGAAGCACTTATGTACACCATTGGAAGTAGGAATCCATTGAATTCCATCAATGAAAGGTGTCTTGGACATTGATTTGCTTTTCCTACAAGTATTTTCTAGGTCATTTTATGAGAATGAGTTATTGTGCCCAAATCATAAGCCCTATTGGGAGGAAATGGAGAGACAGTCTAATTATCGAAGAATGGAATAAAATAAATTGTAGGAGATCCAAGTGAATATCAGGGATCAGATGGTTATTACCTTGAATGAACTAATTCATGGAAAATAATCTTAAAAACAACCTTTATCTCATAACAAATATTTATTCAAAACAAATATCAAATGTGCACTGTTTGAAGTAGGAATCCATTGAATTCCATCAAAGAAAGGAATCTAGGATATTGATTTTCTTTTCTTACAAGTATTTTCTAGGTCATTTTATGAGAATATGTTATCATACCCAAACCTTAAGCCTTGTTAAGAGGAAATGGAGGGACGATCTTATTTTTGAAGAATTGAACAAAACAAATTTTAGAAAAAGATAATGAATATTAGGGATTGGATGGTTATTACTCATTCATGGAAAATGATCTTAAAAACAACTTTTTTCTCATAACAAACATTTATTCATTGCAACAAGGACATATGTACACCGTTGGAAGTAGGGATCCATTGAAATGCATCAAAGATAGGAGTCTTGCATATTGATTTACTTTTCTTACAAGTATTTTCTAGGTCATTCTGTGAGAATGAGTTATTGTCCTTGAATCTTAGGCCTTGTTAGGAGGAAATGGAGAGACAATCTTATTATTGGTGAATGGAACAAAACAAATTGTAGCAGATCCAAATGAATATAAGGGATCATATGGTTATTACCTTGAGTGAACTAATTCATGAAAAATGATGTTAAAAACAACATTTTGCTCGTAACAAACATTTATTCATTGCAACAAGCATACATGTACGCTGTTGGAAGTAGGAATCGATTGAAATCCATCAAAGAAAGGAGTCTTACATATTGATTTACTTTTTTACAAGTCTTTGCAAGGTCATTTTATAAGAATGAGTTATTGTGCCAAAATCTTAAGACTATTTAAGAGGAAATGGAGAGACGGTCTAATTATTAAAGAATGGAACAAAACAAATTGTAGGAGATCTAGATGAATATCAGGGATCGGATGGTTATTACCTTGAAAGAACTCATTCATCGAAAATGATCTTAAAAACAACTTTTTTCTCATAACAAATATTTACTCATTGCAACAATCACATTTGTGCACAATTGCAGATAAGAATCTATTGATTCCTTGAAAGAAAGGAGTCTTGGATATTGATCTGCTTTTCTTACAAGTATTTTCTAGGTCATTTGATGAGAATGTGTTATTGTGCCCAAACCATAAGCCTTGTTCAGAGGAAATGGAGAGATAGTCTTGTTATTGAAGAATTGAACAAAACAAATTTTAGGAAAAAATAATCAATATCAAGGATCGTATGGTTATTATCTTGAATGAATTGATTCTCAAAAAATGAGGTTAAAAACAACATTTTGCACATAACAAATATTTATTCATTGCAACAAGCACATATATACACTGTTGGAAGCAAGAATCCATTGAATTCCATAAAGAAAGGAGTCTTGGATATTGATTTGCTTTTCTGACAAGTATTTTCTAGGTCATTCTATAAGAATGAGTTATTGTGCTGAAATCTCAAGCCTTTTTAGGAGGAAATGGAGAGACGGTCTAATTATTGAATAATGGAACAAAAGAAATTGTAAGAGATCCAAATGAATATCAGCGATCAGACAGTTATTACCTTGAATGAACTCATTCATGGAAAATGATCTTAAAAACAACTATTTTCTCATAAGAAATATTTATTCATTGCAACAAGCACATATGTGCACCGTTGGAAGTTGGAATCCATTCAATTCCATCAAAGAATGGAGTCTTAGGTATTGATTTGCTTTTCTTACAAGTATTTTCTAGGTCATTTTATGAGAATGAGTTATTGTGCCAAAATCTTAAGCCTTGTTTGGAGGAAATGGAGAGACAGTCTTATTATTGAAGAATGGAACAAAACAAATTGTAGGAGATCTAAAGGAATATCAAGGATTCGATGGTTATTACCTTAAATGAACTCATTCATGGAAAATGATCTTCAAAACAAATTTTTGCACAGAACAAACATTTATTCATTGCAACAAGCATATATGTACATTGTTGGAAGTAGGAATCCATTGAAATCCATCAAAGAAAGGGGTATTGCATATTGATTTGCCTTTCTTACAAGTATTTTCTAGGTCATTTTATGAGAATGTGTTATTGTACCCAAACCTTAAGCCTTGTTAGGAGAAAATGGAGAGACTGTCTTATTATTAAAGAATTGAACAAAACAAATTTTAGGAAAAGATAATCAATATTAGGTATCGTATGGTTTCCTAGTCATTTTATGAGAATGAGTAATTGTCCCCAAATCTTAGGCCTTGTTAGGAGGAAATGGAGAGAGGGTCTTATTATTGATGAATGGAACAAACCAAATTGTAGGAGATCCAAATGAATATTAGTGATCAAATGGTTATTACCTTGAATGAACTCATTCATGGAAAATGATCTTAGAAACAACATTTTTCTCGAAACAAATATTAACTCATTGCAACAAGCACAAATGTGCACCATTGGAAGTAGGAATCTATTGAATTCCATAAAGAAAGGAGTCTCGAATATTGATTTGCTTCTCTCACAAGTATTTTCTAGGTCATTTTATAAGAATGAATTATTGTACTGAAATCTTAGGCCCTTTTAGGAGGAAAAGATAGTCTTATTATTGAAGAATGGAACAAAACAAATTGTAGGAGATCCAAATGAATATCAAGGATCAGACAATTATTGCCTTGAATGAACTTATTCATGCAAAATGATCTTAAAATTAACTATTTTCTCATAACAAATATTTATTCATTGCAACAAGCACATATGTGCACCATTGGAAGTTGGAATCCATTGAATTCCATCAAAGAAAGGAGTCTTGGATATTGATTTGCTTTTCTTACAAGTATTTTCTAGGTCATTTTATGAGAATGTGTTATAGTGCACAAATCATAGGCCTTGTTAGGAGGAATTGGAGAGGCGGTCTTATTATTGAAAAATGGAACAAAAGAAATTGTAGGTGATCCAAATGAATATCAGGGATATGATGGTTATTGCCTTGAATGAACTCATTCCTGGAAAATGATGTCAAAAACAACTTTTTGGTTATAACAAACATTTATTCATTACAATGAGCACATATGTACACTGTTAGATGTAGGAATACATTGAATTCCATCACTGAAAGGTGTCTTGGATATTGATTTGTTTTTCTTACAAGTATTTTCTAGGTCATTTTATGACAATGAGTTATTGTCCCTGTATCTTAGTCATTCTTAGGAGGAGATGGAGAGACGGTCTTATTATTGATGAATGGAACAAAACAAATTGTAGGAGATCCAAATGAATATCAGGGATCGAATGGTTACTACCTTGAACGAACTCATTCATGTAAAATGACCTTAAAAACAACCTTTTGCTCATAAGAAACATTTATTCATTGCAACAATCACATATGTATATCATTGGAAGTAGGAATCCCTTGAATTCCATCAAAGAAAGGTGTCTTGGATATTGATTTGCTTTTCTTACAAGTATTTTCTAGGTCATTTTAACACAATATGTTGTTGTGCACAAATCTTAGGCCTTCTTAAGAGGAAATAGAGAGACAGTTGAATTATTGAATGGAACAAAACAAATTGTAGGAAAAGATGATCAATGTCATGGATCATATGGTTATTACGTTGAATGAATTGATTCATGAAAAATGATGTTAGAAACAACTTTTTGCTCATAACAAACATTTATTCATTGCAACAAGCACATATGTACACCATTGAAAGCAGGAATCCATTAAATTCATTCAAAGAAGGGAGGATTGGATATTGATTTGCTTTTCCTACAAGTATTTTCTAGGTCATTTTATGAGAATGTGTTATTATGCCTAAATCTTATGCCTTGTTAGGAGGAAATGGAGAGATGGTCTAATTATTGAAGAATGGAACAAAACAACTTGCAGGAGATCCAAATGATTTTCAGGGATCGGTTGTTTATTACCTTGAATGAACTCTTTCATGGAAAATGATCTTAAAAACAACTTTTTGCTCATAACAAACATTTATTCATTGCAGCAAGGACATATGTACACCATTGGAAGCAAGAATCCATTGAATTCCATCCAAAAAAGGAGTCTTGGATATTCATTTGCTTTTCTTAGATGTATTTTCTAGGTCATTTTATAAGAATGAGTTATTCTGCCCAAATCTTAAGCCTTTCTAGAAGAAAACGGAAAGATGGCCTTATTATTGAAGAATAGAACAAAACACATTGTAGGTGATGGGAATGAATATCAGGGATCAAATGGTTATTACCTTGAATGAACACATTCAAGGAAAATGATCCTAAAAGCAACTTTTTGCTCATAACAAACATTTATTCATCGCAACAAGCACATATGTACACTGTCAGAAGCAGGAATCCATTGAAATACATTAAAGAAAGAAGTCTTGGATATTGATTTGCTTTTCTTACAAGTATTTTCTAGGTTATTTTATGCGAATGTGGAGAGACGGTCTTATTATTGAGGAACGAAACAAAAAAAAATTGAAGGAGATCCAAAATAGAACAAAACAAATTATAGGAGATGCAAATGAATATTAGGGATTGAATGGTTATGACCTTAAATGAACTCATTCATGAAAAATGATCTTAAAAACAACTTTTTGTTCATAAGAAACATTTATTCATTGCAACAAGCACATATGTACACCGTTGGAAGCAAGAATACATTGAATTCCATCAAAGAAAGGAGTCTCGGTTGTTGATTTGCTTTTCTTACAACTATTTTCTAGGCCATTTTATAAGAATGAGTGATTGTGCCCAAATCTTAAGCCTTGTTTGGAGGAAATGGACAGATGGTCTTATTATTGAAGAATGAAACAAAACAAATTGCAGGAGATGCAAATGAATATCAGGGATCCAGTGGTGATTACCTTGAATGAACTCATTCATGAAAAATGATTTAAAAACAACTTTTTGCACATAACAAACATTTATTCATTGCAACAAGCAAATATGTACACTGTTGGAGGCAGGAATCCATTGAATTCCTTCAAAGAAAGGAGTCTTGGATATTGATTTGCTTTCCTTACAACTATTTTCTAGGTCATTTGATGGATATTGATTTGCTTTTCTTACAACTATTTTCTAGGTCATTTGATGAGAATGAGTTATTGTGCCCAAATCTTAATCCTTGATAGGAGGAAATGGAGAGACGGTCTTATTATTGAAAGATGAAACAAAACAAATCATAGGAGATGCAAATGAATATCATGAATCTAATGGTTATGATCTTGAATGAACTCATTCATGAAAAATGATCTTAAAAACAACTTTTTGTTCATAAGAAACATTTATTCATTGCAACAAGCACATATGTACATTATTGGAAGCAGGAATCCGTTGAATTCCATCAAAGAAAGGAGTCTTGGTTATTGATATACTTTTCTTACAACTATTTTCTAGGTCATTTGATGAGAATGAGTTATTGTGTCCAAATCATAAGCCCTGATAGGAGGAAATGGAGAGGTGGTCTTATTATTGAAGAATGAAACAAAACAAATTATAGGTGATGCAAATGAATATCAAGGATCGAATGGTTATGACCTTGAATGAACTCATTCATGAAAAATGATCTTAAAAACAACTTTATGTTCATAAGAAACATTTATTCATTGCAACAAGCACATATGTACACTGTTGGAAGCAAGAATCCATTGAATTCCATCCAAGAAAGGAGTCTTGGTAATTGATATACTTTTCTTATAGCTATTTTCTAGGTCATTTTATGAGAATGAGTTATTGAGCTCAAATCTTAAGCCTTGATAGGAGGAAATGGAGAGACAGTCTTATTATTGAAGAATGAAACAACACAAATTGTAGGAGATGCAAATGAATATCAAGGATTGAATGCTTATGACCTTGAATGAACTAATTCGTGAAAAATGATCTTAAAAATAACCTTTTGCTCATAACAAACATTTATTCATTGCAACAAGCACATATGTACCTCATTGGAAGCAGGAATCCATTGAATTCTAACAAAGAAGGAGTCTTGGATATTGATTTGCTTTTCTTACAAGTATTTTCTAGGTCATTTTATGAGAATGAGTTATTGTGCCTAAATCTTAGGCCTTGTTAAGAGGAAATGGAGTGACGGTCTTATTATTGAAGAATGGGGCAAAACAAATTGTAGGAGATGCAAATGAATATCGGGGATCCAATGGTTATTACCTTAAATGAACTCATTTATGAAAATTGAGATTAAAAGCAACTTTTTGCTCATGATAAACTTTTATTGATTGCAACAAGCACATATATGCAACGTTGGAAGTAGGAATCCGTTGACTTCCAACAAAGAAAGGACTCTTGGATATTGATTTGCTTTTCTTACAACAATTTTCTAGGTCATTTTGTAAGAATGAGTGATTGTGCCCAAATCTTAAGCCTTGTTAGGAGGAAATGGACAGACGGTCTTATTATTGAAGAATGAAACAAAACAAATTGTAGGAGATGCAAATGAATATTAGGGATCGAATGGTGATTACCTTGAATGAACTCATTCATTAAAAATGATCTTAAAAACAACTTTTTGCATATAATAACCATTTATTCATTGCAACAAGCACGTATGTACTCCATTGAAAGCAATAATCCACTAAATTCCTTCAAAGAAAAGAGTCTTGGATATTGATTTGCTTTTCCTACAAGTATTTTCTATATCATTTAATAAGAATGAGTTATTGTGCCCAAATCTTAAGCTTTGGAGGAAATGGAGTAACAGTCTTATCATTGAAGAATGGAATGAAACAAATTGTAGGAGATGCAAATGAATATGAGGGATCAAATGGCTATTATCTTGAATGAACTCATTCAACTTTTTGCTCATCACGAATATTTATTCATTGCAACAAGCACATATGTACACCGTTAGAATTAGGAGTCCATTAAATTCCATCAAAGAAAGTAGTCTTAGATATTGATTTGCTTTTCCTACAAGTATTTTTTAGGTCATTTTATGAAAAAGAGTTATTGTGCCCAAATCTGAACCTTTGTTAGGAGGAAATGGAGAGACAGTCTTATTATTGAAGAATGGAGCAAAACAAATTGTAGGAGAAGCAAATGAATACCAGGGATCCAATGGTTATTACCATGAATGAACTCATTCATGAAAAATGATGTTAAAAACAACTTTTCGCTCATCACAAACTTTTATTCATTGCAACAAGCGCATATGTACACTGCTGGAAGCAAGAATCTGTTGAATTCCAACAAAGAAAGGAGTCTTGGTTATCAATTTGCTGCTTTTCTTACAAGTATTTTCTAGGTCATTTTATGAAAATGAGTTATTGTCACCAAATCTTATGCCTTGTTAGGTGGAAATAGAGTGACGGTCTTATTATTAAAAAATGGAACAAAACAAATTGTAGGAGATGCAATTGAATATCAGAGATCGAATGGTTATTACCTTGAATGAACTCATTCATGAAAAATGGTGTGAAGAACAACTTTTTGCTCATAACAACCATTTATTCATTGCAACAAACATATATATACACCGTTGGAAGCAGGAATCCATTGAATTCCATCAATGAAAGGAGTCTTGGATACTGATTTAATTTTCTTACAAGTATTTTGTAAGTCATTCTATAGAATGAGTTGTTGTGCCCAAATCTTAAGCCTTGTTTGGAGGAAATGGAGAGACGTTCTTATTACTAAAGGATGGAACAAAACAAACTCTAGGAAAAGATAATCAATATCAAGAGTCGAATGGTTATTACCTTGAATGAACTCATTCATGAAAAGTGATCATAAAAACAACTTTTTGCTCATAACAAACATTTATTCATTGCAACAAGCACATATGTACACCATTGGATGCAAGAATCCATTGAATTCCATAAAAGAAAGGAGTTTTGGTTATTGATTTGCTTTTCTTAAAAGTATTTTCTAGGTCATTTTATGACAAGGAGTTATTGTGCCTAAATCTGAAACCTTGTTAGGAGGAAATGGAGAGACAGTCTTATTATTAAAGAATGGAACAAAACAAATTATAGGAGAAGCAAAAGAATACCAAGAATCCAATGGTTATTACCTTGAATGAACTCATTCATGAAAAATGATTTTAAAAGCAACTTTTTGCTCATCACAAACATTTGTTCATTGCAGGAAGCACATAAATACAATGTTGGAAGCAAGAATCCGTTGAATTCCATCAAAGAAAGGAGTGTTGGATATTGATTTGCCTTTCTTGCAAGTATTCTCTAGGTCATTTTATGAGAATGAGTTATTGTGTGCAAATCTTAAGAGTTGTTGGGAGGAAATGGGGAGACAATCTTATTATTGAAGAATGGAACAAGACAAATTGTAGGAGATGCAAATGAATATCAGGGATCGAACGGTTATTAACTTAAATGAACTCATTCATGAAAAATGATCTTAAAAACAACTTTTTGCTCATAAAAAACATTTATTCATTGGAACAAGCGCATATGTACACTGTTGGAAGCAGGAATCCATTTAATTCCATCAAAGAAAGGAGTCGTGGATATTGATTGAATTTTCTTACGAGTATTTTCTAGGTCATTTTATGAGAATGAGTTGTTATGCCCTAATCTCAAGGCTTGTTAGGAGGAAATGGAGAGACAATTTTATTACTAAATAATGGAACAAAACAAATTGTGGGAAAAGATAATCAATATCAGGGATCAAATGGTTATCTCCTTGAATGAACTCATTCATGAAAAATGACGTTAAAAACAACCTTTTGCTCATAACAAACATTTATTCATTGCAAAAAGTACATATGTACACCATTAGAACAAGGAATCCCTTGAATTTTCTTTCAAGTATTTTTTTGGTGATTTTATGAGAAGGAGTTGTTGTGCCCAAATTGTATGCCTTGCTAGGAGGGAAAGGAGAGATTGTCTTATTATTGTAGGATGGAACAAAACAAACTGTAGGAAAAGATAATCAATACCATGAGTCGAATGGTTATTCCCTTGAATGAACTCATTCATGAAAAATGATCTTAAAAACAACTTTTTGCACATAACAAACATTTATTCATTGCAACAAGCACATATGTACACCATTGGAAGCAGAAATCCGTTGTATTCCAATAAAGAAAGGAGTCTTGGATATTGATTTGCTTTTCTTACAAGTATTTTCTAGGTCATTTTATGAGATTGAGTTATTGTGCCCTAATCTTAAACCTTGTTAGGAGGAAATGGACGAAAGGTCTTATTATTGAAGAATAGAACAAAACAAATTGTCAGAGATGCAAATGAATATCAGGTATCTAATGCTTATTACCTTGAATGAACTCATTCATGAAAACATATCTTAAAAGCTACTTTTTGCTCATAACAAACATTTATTCATTGCAACAACCACTCATGTACGCCATTGGAATTAGGAGTGCATTTAATTCCATGAAAGAAAAGAGTCTTGGATATTGATTTGCTTTTCTTACAAGTATTTTGTAGGTCATTTTATGAAAACGAGTTATTGTGCCCAAATTTGAAGCCTTGTTAGGTGGAAGTGGAGAAACGGTCTTATTATTGAAGAATGGAACAAAACAAATTGTAGGAGATGCAAATGAATATTAGGTATCGAATGGTTCTTACCATGAATAAACTCATTCATGAAAAATGATCTTAAAAACTACTTTTTGCACAAAACAAACATTTGTTCATTGCAACAAGCACATATGTACATTGTTGGAAGCACGAATCCATTGAATTCCAACAACGAAAGGAGTGTTGGATATTGATTTGCTTTTCTTACAGGTATTTTCTAGGTCATTTTATGAGAATCAATTATTGTGCCCAAATTTGAAGCCTTGTTAGGAGGAAGTGGAGAGATAGTCTTATTACTAAAGGATGGAACAAAACAAACTGTAGGAAAAGATAATCAATATCAGGAGTCGAATGGTTATTACCTTGAATGAACTCATTCATGAAAAATGATCATAAAAACAACTTTTTGCTCATAACAAACATTTATTCATTGCAACAAGCATATATGTACACCATTGGATGCAGGAATCCATGGAATTCCATAAAAAAAAAGGAGTTTTGGTTATTAATTTGCTTTTCTTACAAGTATTTTCTAGGTCATTTTATGACAAGGAGTTATTGTGCCCAAATCTGAAGCCTTGTTAGGAGGAAAAGGTGAGACTGTCTTATTATTAAAGAATGGAACAAAACAAATTATAAGAGTAGCAAATGAATACCAGGGATCCAATAGTTATTACCTTGAATGAACTCATTCATGAAAAATGATGTTAAAAGCAACTTTTTGCTCATAACAAACATTTGTTCATTACAACAAGCATATATGTAGACCGTTGGAAGCAAGAATCCATTGAATTCCATCAAACAAAGGAGTGTTGGATATTGATTTGCTTTTCTTGCAAGTATTTTCTAGGTCATTTTATGAGAATGAGTTATTGTGTGCAAATCTTAAGCGTTGTTAGGAGGAAATGGGGAAATGGTCTTATTATTGAAGAATGGAACAAGACAAATTGTAGGGGATGCAAATGAGTATTAGGGATCGAACGGTTATTAACTTGAATGAACTCATTCATGAAAAATGATCTTAAAAACAACTTTTTGCTAATAACAAACATTTATTCATTGCAACAAGCACATATGTACACCATTGGAAGTAGGAATCCATTTAATTCCATCAAAGAAAGGAGTCGTGGATATTGATTTAATTTTCTTACAAGTATTCTCTAGGTCATTTTATGAGAATGAGTTGTTGTGCCCTAATCTTAAGGCTTGTTATGTGGAAATGGAGAGACGGTCTTATTATTGGAGAATGGAACTAAACAAATTATAGGAAAAGATATTCAATCTTAGGGATCGTATGGTAATTACCTTAAATGAACTCATTCATGAAAAATGATCTTAAAAACAACTTTTTGCTCATAACAAACATTTTTTCATTGCAACAATCACATATGTATATCGTTGGAAGTAGGAATCCATTAGATGTAAGAATTCATTGAATTCCATAAAAAAAAAGGAGTCTTGGATATTGATTTGCTTTTCTTACAATTATTTTCTAGGTCATTTTATGAGAATGAGTTATTGTGCCCAAATCTTAAGCCTCAATAGGAGGAAATAGAGAGACAATCTTATTATTGAAGAATGAAACAAAACAAATTTTAGGAGATGCAAATGAATATCAGGGATCGATTGGTTATTACAATGAATGAACTCATCCATGAAAAATGATCTTAGAAACAACTTTTTGCTCATAACAAACATTTATTCAATGCAACAAGCACATATGTACACCGTTTGATGCAGGAATCCATTGAATTTGATCAAGGAATGGAGTCTTTGATATTGATATACTTTTCTTATAAGCATTTTCTAGGTTATTTTATGAGAATGAGTTATTGCGCCCAAATCTTAAGCAATGTTAGGAGGAAATGGAGAGACATTCTTATTATTCAAGAGTGAAATAGAACAAATTGTAGGAAAAGCAAACCAATATTAGGGATCGAATGGTTATTACCTTGAATGAACTCATTCATGAAAAACGATCTTAAAAACAACTTTTTGCTCATAACAAACATTTATTCATTGCAACAAGCACATATATACACTATTGGAAGCAAGAATCCGTTCAATTCAGTCAAGGAATGGAGTCTTCGATATTCATTTGCTTTTCTTACATGCTTTTTCTAGGTTATTTTATGAGAATGAGTTATTGTGCCCAAATTTTAAGCAATATTAGGAGGAAATGGACAAACATTCTTATTATTCAAGAGTGGAACAAAACAAATTGTAGGAGAAGCAAATCAATATTAGGGATCAAATGGTTATTACCTTGAATGAACTCGTTCAAGAAAAATGATCTTAAAAACAACTTTTTGCTCATAACAAACATTCATTCATAGCAACAAGCACATATGTCCACTGTTGGAAGCAAGAATCCATTGAATTCCCTCAAGGAATGGAGTCTTTGATATTGATTTGCTTTTCTTACAAGTATTTTCTAGGTTGTTTTATGAGAATGAGTTATTGTGCCCAAATCTTAAGCGTTGTTAGGAGGAAATGGAGAGACGTTCTTATTATTCAAGAATGGAATAAAACAAATTGTAGGAAAAGCAAATCAATATCAAGGATCAAATAGTTATTACCTTGAATGAACTCATTCATAAAAAAAAGATCTTAATAAGAAATTTTTGCTTATAACAAACATTTATTCATTTCAACAAACACATGTGTACACCATTGGAGGCAGGCATTCCTTGAATTCCATCAAAGAAAGGAGTCTTTGATATTTGATTTGCTCTTCTTACAAGTATTTTCTTGGTCATTTTATTATAATGAGTTATTGTGCCCAAATCTTAAGCCTTGGTATGAGGAAATGGAGAGACAGTCTTATTATTCAAGAATGGAAAAAAAAATTGTGGGATAAGCAAATCAATATCAGGGATCAAATGGTTATTACCTTGAATGAACTCATTCATGAAAAATGACTTTAAAAACAACTTTCTGCTCATAACAAACATTTATTCATTACAACAAGCACATATGAACACTATTGGAAGCAAGAATCCATCGAATTTCATCAAGGAATGGAGTTTTTGATATTGATTTGCTTTTCTTACAAGTATTTTCTAGGTTATTTTATGAGAATGAGATATTGTGCCTAAATCTTAAGCAATGTTAGGAGGAAATGGAGAGACAATTTTATTATCCAAGAATGGAACAAAACGAATTGTAGGAAAAGCAAATCAATATCGGGGATCGAATCATTATTACCTTCAATGAACTTGTTCAAGCAAAACGGTCTTAAAAAGAACTTTTTGCTCATAACAAACATTTATTCATTGCAATAAGCAAATATGTACGTCGTTGGAAGCAAGAGTCCATAGAATTCCATCAAGGAAAGGAGTCTTTGGTATTGATTTGCTTTTATGTATTTTCTAGGTCATTTTATTAGAATGAGTTATTGTGCCTAAATCTTAAGCCTTGGTAGGAGGAAATGGAGAGATAGTCTTATTATTCAAAAATGGAACAAAACAAATTGTAAGGAAAGCGAATCTATATCAAGGATCAAATGATTATTACCTTGAATGAACTCATTCATGAAAAACGACCTTAAAAACAACTTTTTGCTCATAACAAACCTTTATTCATTGCAACAAGCACATATGCACACTGTTGCAAGCAAGAATTCATTGTATTCTATCAAGGAAATGAGTCTTTGTTATTGATTTGATTTTGTTACAAGTATTTTCTATGTCACTTTATGAGAATGAGTTATTATGCCCAACTTTTAAGCCTTGTTGCGAAGAAATAAAGAGATGGTTATATTATTGAAGAGTAGAACCGAAGAAATTGTAGGAAAAGCTAATCAATATCAAGTATTGAATGGTTATTACCTTGAAAGAACTCATTCATGAAAAATGAACATAAAAAGAACTTTTTCCCATAATAGACATTTATTCAAGCATATCTGCACACCTTTGGAGGCTGGAATCCAATGAATTCCGTTAAAGAAAGGAGTCTTTGATATTGATTAGCTTTTCTTACAAGTATTTTCTAGATCATTTTATGAGAATGAGTTAGTGTGCCCAAATCTTAAGCCTTGTTGGGAAGAAATGAAGAGACAATTATATTATTTAAGAATTGAATCAAAGAAATTTTAGGAAAAGCTAATTAATATTAAGAATCGAATGGTTATTACCTTGAATGAACTCATTAATGAAAAATGGTGTTAAAAACAACCTTTTGTGCATAACAAACGTTTATTCATTGTAACAAGCACATATGTACACTGTTGGAAGTAAGAATCCATTGAATTCCATCAAGGAAAGGAGTCTATGATATTGATTAGCTTTTCTACATCTTTTTATGAGAATGAGTTATTGTGTCCAACTCTTAACTCTTCTTAGGAGGAAATGGAGAGACAATCTTATTAATCAAGAATGGAAGCAAAGAAATTTTAGGAAAAGCAAATCAATATTAGGGATCAAATGGTTATTACCTTGAATGAACTCTTTCACGAAAAATGATGTTAAAAACAACTTTTTGTTCATAACAAACATTTATTCATTGCAACAAGCACATATGTACACCATTGGAAGCAAGGAAAGGAGTCTTTGATATTGACTTGATTTTCTTACAAGTATTTTCTATGTTATTTTATGAGAATGAGTTATTATGCCCAAATTTGAAGCCTTGTTGGGAAGAAATGAAGAGACGGTTATATTATTGAAGAGTAGAACCAAAGAAATTATAGGAAAAGCTAATCAATCCTAGGTATTGAATGGTTATTACCTTGAAAGAACTCATTCATGAAAAATGAACCTAAAAAGAACTTTTGCCCATAATAGACATTTATTCAAGCATATCTGCACACCTTTGGAGGTTGGAATCCAATGAATTGATTAAAGAAAGGAGTCTTTGATATTGATTTGCTTTTCTTACAAGTATTTTCTAGATCATTTTATGAGAATGAGTTATTGTGCCCAAATCTTAAGCCTTGTTGGGAAGAAATGAAGAGACGGTTATATTATTTAAGAATTGAACCGAAGAAATTGTTGGTAATGCTAATCAATATTAAGAATCGAAGGGTTATTACCTTGAATGAACTCATTCTTGAAAAATGAACTTAAAAGCAACTTTTTGCTCATAACAATCATTTATTCTTTGCAACAAACACATATGTACACCATTGGAAGCAAGAATCCATAGAATTCCATCAAGGAAAGGAGTCTTTGATATTGATTTGCATTTCTTACATGTATTTTCTAGGTAATTTTATGAGAATGTATTATTGGGCCAAGATCTTAGGCCGTCTTAGGTGGAAATTGAGAGACAATCTTATTATTCAAGAATGGAACAAAACAAAATATAGGAAATGCAAATCAATATCAAGGATCAAATGGTTATTACCTTAAATGAACTTATTCATGAAAAACGATCTTAAAAACAATTTTTGCTCATAACAAACATTTATTCATTGCAACAAGCAGATATGTACGTTGTTGGAAGCAAGAGTCCATAGAATTCCATCAAGGAAAGGAGTCTTTGGTATTGAATTGCTTTTTTGTATTTTCTAGGTAATTTTATTAGAATGAGTTATTGTGCCTAAATCTTAAGCCTTGGTAGGAGGAAATGGAGAGACAATCTTATTATTCAAGAATGGAACAAAACAAATTGTAAGGAAAGCGAATCAATATCAAGGATCAAATGATTATTACCTTGAATGAACTCATTCATGAAAAACGATCTTAAAAACAACTTTTTGCTCATAACAAACCTTTATTCATTGCAACAAGCACTTATGTACATTCATTGTATTCTATCAAGGAAATGAGTCTTTGTTATTGATTTGATTTTCTTACAAGTATTTTCTATGTCATTTTATGAGAATGAGTTATTATGCCTAACTTTTAAGCCTTGTTGAGAAGAAATAAAGAGATGGTTATATTATTGAAGAGTAAAACCGAAGAAATTGTAGGAAAAGCTAATCAATATCAGGTATTGAATGGTTATTACCCTGAAAGAACTCATTCATGAAAATGATCTTAAAAAGAACTTTTTGCCCATAATAGAGATTTATTAAAGCATATCTGCACACCTTTGGAGGTTGAAATCCAATGAATTCCATTAAAGAAAGGAGTCTTTGATATTGATTTGCTTTTCTTACAAGTATTTTCTAGATCATTTTATGAGAATGAGTTATTATGCCCAAATCTTAAGTCTTGTTGGGAAGAAATGAAGAGACGGTTATAATATTTAAGAATTGAATGGACGAAATTATTGGAAAAGCTAATCAATATTAGGAATCAAATGGTTATTACCTTGAATGAACTCATTCATGAAAAATGATCTTAAATACAATTTTTTGCTCATAACAATCATTTATTCATTGCAACAAGCACATATGTACACCATTGGAAGCAAGAATCCAGTGAATTCCACTAAGGAAAGGACTCTTTGATATTGATTTGCATTTCATACATGTATTTTCTAGGTCATTTTATTAGAATGAGTTATTATGCCTAAATCGTAAGCCTTGGTAGGAGGAAATGGAGAGGCAGTCTTACTATTTAGAATTGAACAAAAAAAATTGTAAGGAAAGCAAATCAATATCAGGGATGGAATGGTTATTTCCTTGAATGAACTCATTCATGAAAGATATCTTAAAAACAACTTTTTGCTAGTAACAAACATTTATTCATTGCAACAAGCACATATGTACACCATTGGAAGCAGGAATCTCTTGAATTCCATCAAAGAAAGTGTCTTAGATGTTGATTTTCTTTTCTTACAAGTATTTTCTAGGTCATTTTATAAGAATGAGTTATTGTACACAAATCCCAAGCATTGTTAAGAGGAAATGGAGAGACGGTCTTATTATTGAAGAATGGAACAAAACAAATTATAGAAGATCCAAATGAAAGAATCCATTGAATTCCATCAAGAAAAGGAGTCTTTGATATTGATTTGCTTTTCTTACAAGTATTTTCTAGGTCATTTTATGAGAATGTGTTATTGTGCCCAAATTTTAAGCCTTGTTGGGAAGAAATGAAGAGACAGTTATATTATTCAAGAATAGAACCAAAGAAATTGTAGGAAAAGCTAATCAATATCAGGAATCGAATAGTTATTACCTTGAATGTGCTCATTCATGAAAAATGATCTTAAAAACAACTTTTTGCTCATAATGAACATTTATTCATTGCAACAAGCACATATGTACACCGTTGGAACCAAGAATCCATAGAATTCCATTAAGTAAAGGACTCTTTGATATTGATTTGCCTTTCTTATAAGTGTTTTCTAGGTTATTTTAAGAGAATGACTTATTGTGCCCAAATCTTATGCAATCTTATTCAAGAATTGAACCAATGACATTGTAGGAAAAGCAAATCAATATCAAGAAATCTAATGGTTATTACCTTAAATGAACTCATTCATAAAAAATCATCTTAAAAATAACTTTTTGTTAAAAATAATCATTTATTCATCACAACAAGCACATATGTACATCATTGAAAGTAGGAATCCATTGAATTTCATCAAAGAAAGGAGTCTTTGATATTGATTAGCTTTTCTTAGGACTATTTTCTAGGCCATTTTATGAGAATGGGTTATTGTGCCTAATTCTTGAGCTTTGTTGGGAAGAAATGGAGAGATGACCTTATTATTGAAGAATTGAACAAAAAAAAATATATATAAGAAAAGATAATCAATATTAAGAATCGAATGGTTATTACCTCAAATGAACTCATACATGAAAAATGGTCTTAAGAAAAACATTTTGCTCATAACAGACATTAATTCATTGCTACAAGCACATCTATACACCAATGGACACAAGAATCCATTGAATTCCATCAAAGAAAGGAATCTTTGACATTGATTTGATTTTCTCACTTGTATTTTCTAAGTCATTTTATGACTATGAGTTATTGTGTCCAAATCTTGAGCCTTGTTGGGAAGAAAGGGATAGACGGTCTTATTATTCAAGAATTGAACCAAAAATAATTATAAAAAAGGCTAATCAATATTAGGAATCAAATGGTTATTGCCTTGAATGAGTTCATTCATAAAAAATGATCTTAAAAATAACTTTTTGCTTAAAATAATCATTTATTCATTGCAATAAGCACATATGTACACTGTTAGAAGTAGGAATCCATTCAATTCCATCAAAGAAAGGAGTCCTTGTTATGGATTTGCTTTTCTTACCAGTATCTTCTAGGTCATTTTATAAGAATGGGTTATTATGCTTGAATCTTAAGCGTTGTTAGGAAGAAATGTAGAGATGGACTTATTATTCAAGAATTGAACCAAAGAAATTGTAGGAAAAGCTAATCATTATTAGGAATCAAATGGTTATTACCTTGAATGAACTGATGGATGAAAAATGATCTTAAAAAATACTTTTTACTTTTAACAGACATTTATTCATTGCAATAAGCACATCTACACACCATTGGACACAGCAATCCATTAAATTCCAACCAAGAAAGGAGTCTTTGATATTGATTAGATTTTTTTACAACTATTTTCTAGGTCATTTTATGACAATGAGTTATTGTGCCCAAATCTTAAGCCTTGATAGGAATAAATGATAAGACGGGGACTAATTATTCAAGAATTGAACCAAAGAAATTGTAGGAAAAGCTAATCAATATTAGGAATCAAATGGTTATTACGTTGAATGAACTCATTCGTAAACAATGATCTTAAAAATAACTTTTTGTTGAAAACAATCATTTACTCATTGCTACAAGCACATATGTACACCATTGGAAGTAGGAATTGTTTGATTTTCATAAAAAAAAAAAGGCCTTTGATATTGATTAGCTTTTCTTACAAGTATTTTCTAGCATATTTTATGAGAATGGGTTATTGTGCCCAAATATTATGCCTTGTTGGGAAAAAAAGGAGTGACGGTCTTATTATTGACGAATCAAACAAAAGAAAATTATAGGAAAAGCTAATCAATATTAGGAATTGTATGGTTATTACCTTGAATGAACTATTGCTTGAAAAATGATCTTAAAAATAACTTTTTGCTCATAATAGACATTTATTCATTGCAATAAGCACATATGGACACCATTGGAAGCATGTATCCATTAAATTCCATCAAAGAAAGGAGTCTTTGATATTGATTTGCTTTTCTTAGAACTATTTTCTAAGCCATTTAATGAAAATGGGTTATTGTGCCCAAATCATGAGCTTTGTTGGGAAAAAATAGAGAGACGGCCTTATTATTGAAGAATTGAACCAAACAAAATTTTAAGAAAAGATAATCAATATTAGGAATCAAATGGTTATTACCTCGAATGAACTCATGCATGAAAAATGATCTTAAAAAAAACATTTTTTTCATAATAGACATTTATTCATTGCAACAAGCACATCTATCCACCAATGGATGCAGGAATCCATTGAATTTCATCAAAGAAATGAGTCTTTGATATTGATTAGATTTTCTTACAAGTATTTTCTAGGTCTTTTTATGAGAATGGTTTATTATGCCCAAATCTTGAGCTTTGTTGGGAAGAAATGGAGAGACGACTTTATTATTCAAGAATTGAACCAAAAATAATTATAAGAAAAGATAATCAATATTAGGAATCAAATGGTTATTACCCCGAATGAACTCATGCATGAAAAATCATCTTAAAAATATCTTTTTGCTCATAACAAATATTTATTCCTTGTGATAATCACATATATGCACCAATGGACGCAAGAATACATTGAATCCCATTAAAGAACGAAGCCTTTGAGATTGATTTGATTTTCTTAAAACTATTTTCTACACCAGTTTATGACAAAGAGTTGTTGTGCTCAAATCTTGAGCATTGTTACAGACTTATTATTCAAGAATTGAACCAAAGAAATTGTAGGAAAAGTTAATCAATATCAAGAATCGAATGGTTATTACCTAAAATGAACTCATGCATGAAAAATGATCTTAAAAATAACTTTTCCTTATAACAAACATCTATTCTTTGATATTGATTAGATTTTCTTACAACTATTTTCAAGGTCATTTCATGACAATGAGTTATTGTGCCCAAATCTTGAGCCTTGTTAGGAAAAAATGAAGAGTCGGGGACTTATTATTCACGAATTGAACCAAAGAAATTGTAGGAAATGCTAATGAATATCAGGAATCAAATGGTTATTGCCTTGAATGAACTCATTCATAAAAAATGATCTTAAAAATAACCTTTTGCTCAGGAATGGAACTATTTTCTAGGTCATTTTATGAGAATGGGTTATTGTGCCCAAGTCTTGGGCCTTGTTAGGAAGAAATGAAAAGGTGAACTGATTATTGAAGAATTGAACCAATGAAATTTTAGGAATAGCTAATCAATATTAGGAATCAAATGGTTATTACCTCAAATGAAGTCATGCATGACAAGTGATCATAAAAATAACTTTTTTCTCATAACAAACATTTATTCATTGGAATGAGCATATACATACACCGTTGGAAGTAAGTATCCATTGAATTCCATCAAAGAAAGGAGTCTTTGATATTGATTAGATTTTCTTACAACTATTTTCTAGGTCATTTCATGACAAATTATTATGCCCAAATCTTAAGCCTTCTTAAGAAAAATTGAAGAGTTAGGGACTTATGATTCAAGAATAAAACCAAACAAATTGTAGGAAATGCTAATCAATATCAAGAATCAAATGGTTTTTACCTTGAATGAACTCATTCATAAAAAATGATCTTAAAAATAACATTTTTCTCATAACAAACTTTTATTCATTGCAACAACCATATACGTATACTATTGGATGTAGGTATGCATTGAATTCCATCAAAGAAAGGTTATCAATATCAAGAATCAAGTGGTTAGTACCTTGAATCAAGTCAAGCATGAGAAATGATCTTAAAAATAAAATTTTACTCGTAATAGAGATTTATTCATTGCAACGAGCATATATGTACACCATTGGAAGTAGGAATGCTTTGAATTTCATTAAAGAAAGAAGTCTTTGATATTGATCAGCTTTTCTTATAACTATTTTTTAGGTCATTTTATAAGAATGGGTTATTGTGCCCAAATCTTGAGCCTTGTTAGGAAGAAATAAAGAGGTTATTCAAGAATTGAACCAATGAAATTGTAGGAAAAGTTAATCAATATCAGGAATCAAATGATTATTACCTTGAATGAAGTCATGCATTAAAAATGATCTTACAAATAACTTTTTGCTCATAACAAACATTTTTTCATTGCAACGAGCATACATGTACACTGTTGGAAGCCGAAATCTATTGAATTCCATCAAAGAAAGTAGTCTTTGATATTGATTAGCTTTTCTTATAACTATTTTCTAGGTTGTTTTATGAGAATGGGTTATTATGCCTAAATCTTAAGCCTTGTTAGGAAGGAATGAGGAAACAAACTTATTATTCAAGAACGGAACCAATGAAATTGTAGGAAATGCTAATCAATATCAGGAATCAAATGGTTAGTATCTTAAATGAAATCATGTATCAAAAATGATCTTATAAATAACTTTTTACTCAAAACAAACTTTTGTTCATTGCAATAAGCACATCTGCACAACATTGGATGCAGCAATCCATAGAATTCCATCAAAGAAAGGAGTCTTTGATATTGATTAGATTTTCTTACAACTATTTTCTAGGTCATTTTATTACAATGAGTTATTGTAATAAAATCTTAGGCCTTGTTAGGAAGAAATGAAGACTCAGGGACTTATTATGGAAGAATTAAACCAAAGAAATTGTAGGAAATGCTAATCAATATCAGGACTCAAATGGTTATTTCCTTGAATGAACTCATTCATAAAAAATGATCTTAAAAAACACTTTTTGCACATAACAAACATTTATTCATTGCACAAGCATATACGTGAACCGTTAGAAGCGGGAATCCATTGAATTCCATCAAAGAAAGGATTCTTTCATATCTATTAGTTTTTCTTATAACTATTTTATGGGTCATTTTATGAAAATGGATTATTATGCCCAAATCTTGAGCCTTGTTAAGAAGAAATGAAGTGGCGAACCTATTATTCAAGAATTGAAGCAATGAAATTGTAGGACAAGCTAGCCAATATCAAGAATCAAATGGTTAGTACCTTGAGTGAAGTCATGCATGAAAAATGATCTTAAAAATAACTTTTCACTCATAAAAGACATTTATTCATTGCAATAACAATGTATGCACACCATTGGATGCAGTAATCCATAGAATTCCATCAAAGAAGGGAGTCTTTGATATTGATTAGATTTGCTTACTACTATTTTCTAAGTCATTTCATGGAAATGAGTTATTGTGCCCAAATCTTGAGCCTTGTTAAGAAGAAATGAATAGACAAAATTATTATTCAAGAAATGAACCACGGGAATTGTAGGAAAAGCTAATTAATAGCAAGAATGGAATGGTCAGTACCTTGAATGAAGTCATGCAAGTAAAATGATCTTGAAAATAACTTTTTACTCATAAAAGACATTTGTTCATTGCAATAAGAACATTTGCACTCCATTGGACGCAACAATCGATATAATTCCATCAAAGAAAGGAAAAGAGTCTTTGATATTGATTAGATTTTCTTACAACAATTTTCTAGGTCATTTCATGACAATAAGTTATTACATTGAATGAATTGATGAATGAAAAATGATTTGAAAAATAACTTTTTGCCAATAACAGACATTTATTGTTTGCAACAACCACATTCGTACACTATTGGACACAGGAATCCATTGAATTCCATCAAAGAAAGGAGTCTTTCATATTGATTAGATTTTGTTACAACTATTTTCTAGGTCATTGTATGACTATGAGTTATTGTGCCTAAATCTTGAGCATTGTTAGGAAGAAATGGAGAGATGGACTTATTATTCAGGAATTGAACTAAAGAAATTGTAGGAAAAGCTAATCAATATTAGGAATTGAATGGTTATTACCTTGAATGAACTCATGGATGAAAAATGATATTCAAAATAACTTTTTGCTCATAACAAACATTTATTCATTGCAACAAGCACATCTAAACACAGCTAGAAGTTGGAATCCATTGAATTCCATGAAAGAAAGGAGTCTTTGATATTGATTAGCATTTCTTTGAACTATTTTCTAGGTCATTTTATGAGAATGGGTTATTGTGCCCAAATCTTAAGCTTTGTTGGGATGAAATGGAGAGATGACCTTATTATTGAAGAATTGAACCAAAAAGAATTATAAAAAAAGAAAATCAATATTAGGAATAAAATGGTTATTACCTTGAATGAACTCATGCATGAAGAATGATCTTTAAAATAACTTTTTGCTCATAACATACATTTATTCATTGCAACAAGCACATCTGTACACCATTGGATGCTTGAATCCATTGAATTCCATCAAAGAAATGAGTTATTATGCCCAAATCTTGAGCCTTGTTAGGAAGAAATCAAGAGTCGGGGACTTATTATTCAAGAATTGAACCAATGAAATTGTAGGAAAAGTTAATGAATATCAAGAATTGAAAGAATTGAAAGGTTATTACCTTGAATGAACTCATTCATAAAAAAATGATCTTAAAAATAACTTTTCGTTGAAAACAATCATTTATTCATTGCTACAAGTACATTTGTACATTGTTGGAAGTAGGAATTCATTGATTTCCATCAAAAAAAGGGGCCTTTGATATTGATTAGCTTTCCTTACAAGTTGTTTCTAGGTCATTTCATGACAATAAGTTATTACATTGAATGAATTAATGAATGAAAAATGATCTGAAAAATAACTTTTTGCTCATAACAGACATTTATTCTTTGCAACAAGCACATCCGTCCACCATTGGATGCAGGAATCCATTGAATTCCATCAAAGAAAGGAGTCTTTCATATTGATTAAATTTTGTTACAACTATTTTCTAGGTCATTTTATGACTATGAGTTATTGTGCCCAAATCTTGAGCATTGTTAGGAAGAAATGAAGAGATGAACTTATTATTCAAGAATTGAACTAAAGAAATTGCAAGAAAGCTAATCAATATTAGGAATCGAATGCTTATTACCTTGAATGAACTCATGGATGAAAAATGATTTTAGAAATAACTTTCTGCTCATAACAGACATTTATTCATTGCAATAAGCACATCTGAACACCATTAGAAGTAGGAATCCATTGAATTCCATGAAAGAAAGGAGTCTTTGATATTGATTAGCATTTCTTTGAACTATTTTCTAGGTCATTTTATGAGAATGGGTTATTGTGCCCAAATCTTGAGCTTTGTTGGGATGAAAAGGAGAAATGACCTTATTATTGAAGAATTGAACCAAAAAATATTATAAGAAAAGCTAATCAATATTAGGAATCGAATGGTTATTACCTTGAATGAACTTATGCATGAAGAATGATCTTTAAAATAACTTTTTGCTCATAACATACATTTACTCATTGCAATAAACATATCTGTACACCATTGGACGCTTAAATCCATTGAATTCCATCAAAGAAAGGAGTTATTATGCCCAAATCTTGAGCCTTGTTAGGAAGAGATGAAGAGTTAGGGACTTATTATTCAAGAATTGAACCAATGAAATTGTAGGAAACGCTAATCAATATCAAGAAATCGAATGGTTATTACCTTGAATGAACTCATTCATGAAAAATCTTCTTAAAAATAACATTTTGCTGAAAATAATCATTTATTCATTGTAACAAGCACATATGTACACCATTGAAAGCAGGAATCCATTAAATACCATCAAAGAAAGGAGTCTTTGATATTGATTAGCTTTTCTTAGAACTATTTTCTAGGCCAGTTTATGAGAATGGGTTATTGTGCCTAAATCTCGAGCTTTTTTGGGAAGAAATGGAGGGATAGCCTTATTATTGAAGAATTGAATCAAAAATAATTATAAGAAAAGATAATCAATATTAGGGCTCGAATGGTTATTACCTCGAATAAACTTATACATGAAAAATGGTCCTAAAAAAAACATTTTGCTCATAATAGACATTTATTCATTGTAACAAGCACATATATACACCAATGGGCATAGGAATCCATTCAATTCCATCAAAGAAAGGAGTCTTTGACATTGATTTGATTTTCTCACATGTATTTTCTAAGTCATTTTATGACTATGAGTTATTGTGCCTAAATCTTGAGCCTTGTTGGGAAGAAAGGGACAGACAGTCTTATTATTCAAGAATTGAACCAAAAATAATTATAAGAAAGGCTAATCAATATTAGGAATCAAATGGTTATTACCTTGAATGAGTTCATTCATAAAAAATGATCTTGAAAATAACTTTTTGCTTAAAATAATCATTTATTCATTGCAATAAGCACATATGTACATCGTTGGAAGTAGGAATTCATTCAATTCCATCAAAGAAAGGAGTCCTTGTTATGGATTTGCTTTTCTTACCAGTATTTTCTAGGCCATTTTATGAGAATGGGTTATTATGCCCAAATCTTGAGCGTTGTTAGGAAGAAATGTAGAGATGGACTTATTATTCAAGAATTGAACCAAAGAAATTGTAGGAAAAGCTAATCAGTATTAAGAATCAAATGGTTATTACCTTGAATGAACTGATGGATGAAAAATGATCTTAAAAATTACTTTTTACTTTTAACAGACATTTATTCATCGCAATAAGTACATCTACACACCATTAGACACAGCAATCCATTAAATTCCAACAAAGAAAGGAGTCTTTGATATTGATTAGATTTTCTTACAACTATTTTTTGGGTCATTTTATGACAATGAGTTATTGTACCTAAATCTTAAGTTTTGTTAGGAATAAATGATGAGATAGGGACTTATTATTCAAGAATTGAACCAAAGAAATTGTCGAAAAAGCTAATCAATATCAGGAATCGAATGGTTATTATGCTGAATGAACTCATTTGTAAAAAATGATCTTAAAAATAACTTTTTGTTGAAAACAATCATTTATTCATTGCAACAAGCACATATGTACACCATTAGAATTGGGAATTCTTTGATTCCATAAAAAAAAAGGGCCTTTGATATTGATTAGCTTTCCTTACAAGTATTTTTTAGGTCATTTTATGAGAATGAGTTATTGTGCCCAAATATTAAGCCTTGTTGGGAAGAAAAGGAGTGACGGTCTTATTATTGAAGAATTGAACCAAAAAAAATCATAAGAAAAGCTAATCAATATTAGGAATTGTATGGTTATTACCTTGAATGAACTCTTGCTTGAAAAATGATCTTAAAAATAACTTTTTGCTCATAGCAGACGTTTATTCAATACAATAATAACGTCAACACACCATTAGAAGCATGTATCCATTGAATTCCATCAAAGAAAGGAGTATTTGATATTGATTTGCTTTTCTTAGAACTATTTTCTAGGCCATTTTATGAGAATGGGTTATTGTGCCAAAATCTTGAGCTTTGTTGGGAAGAAATGGAGGGATGACCTTATTATTGAAGAATTGACCCAAAAAATTTATAAGAAAAGATAATCAATATTAGGAATCGAATGGTTATTACCTCGAATGAACTCATGCACGAAAAATGATCTTAAAAAAACATTTTTCTCATAATAGACATTTATTCATTGCAACAAGCACATCTATACACAAATGGACACAGGAGTCTATTGAATTCCATCAAAGAAAGGAGTCTTTGACATTGATTTGATTTTCTAACATGTATTTTCTATGTTATTTTATGACAATGAGTTATTGTGCCCAAATCTTGAGCCTTGTTGGGAAGAAAGGGATGAACGGTCTTATTATTCAAGAAATGAACCAAAGAAATTATAGGAAAAGCTAATCAATATTAGGAATCAAATGGTTATTACCTTGATTGACCTTATTGATAAAAAATGATCTTAAAAATAACTTTTTGCTCAAAACAAACATTTATTTATTGCAACAAGCACATCTATACACCATGAGACGTAAAAATCCATTGAATTCCAACAAAGAAAGGAGTCTTAGATATTGATTTGATTTTCTTACAAGTATTTTTTGGGTCATTTTTTGACAATGAGTTATTATGCCCAAATCTTGAGCCTTGTTAGGAAGAAAGGAAGACATGGACTTATTATTCAAGAATTGAACCAAAGAAATTGGAGGGAAAGCTAATTAATGTCAAGAATTGAATGGTTATAACATTGAGTGTACACCATTGGAAGCAGGAATCCATTGAATTCCATCAAAGAAACGAGTTTTTGATATTGATTAGATTTTCTTACAAGTATTTTCTAGGTCATTTTATGAGAATGGCTTATTGTGCCCAAATCTTGAGCCTTGTTGGGAAGAAATGGAGAGACGGTCTTATTATTGAAGAATTGAACCAAAAATAATTATAAGAAAAGATAATCAATATTAGGAATCAAATGGTTATTACCTTGAATGAACTCATGGATGAACAAGGATCTTAAAAATAACTTTTTGCTCATAACAGACATTTATTCATTGCAACAAGCACATCTGTACACTATTAGACACAGGAATCCATAGAATTCCAATAAAGAAAGGAGTTTTGGATATTGATTTGATTTTCTTACAAGTATTTTTTGGGACAATGAGTTATTGTACCCAAATCTTAAGCCTTGTTAGGAAGAAAGGAAGAGACGAACTTATTATTCAAGAATTGAACCAAAGAAATTGGAGGAAAAGAGAATCAATATCAGGAATCAAATGGTTATAACATTGAATGAACCCACTGATAAAAATGACCTTAAAAATGACCTTTTACTCATAACAAACATTTTTTCATTGCAACAAGTACATATGTACAAAATTGGATGTAGGAATCCATTGAATTCCATCAAAGAAACGAGTCTTTGATATTGATTAAATTTTCTTACAAGTATTTTATAGGTCGTTTTATGAGAATGGCTTATTGTGCCCCAATCTTGAGCCTTGTTAGGAAGAAATGGAGAGACGGTCTTACTATTGAAGAATTGAATCAAAAATAATTATAAGAAAAGCAAATCAATATTAGGAATCAAATGGTTATTACCTTGAATGAACACAAGCATGAAAAATGATCTTAAAAATAACTTTTTACTCATAACAGATATTTATTCGTTGCAACAATCACATTTGTACACCATTGGATGCAGGAATCCATTGAATTCCACTAAAGAAAGTTGTCTTTGAGATTGATTTGATTTTCTTATAAGTATTTTCTACATCATTTTAAGACAATGAATTATTATGCCCAAATCTTGAGCCTTGTTAGGAAGAAATGAAGCGACGAACTTATTATTCATGAGTTAAACCAAACAAAATTTCGAAAAAGCTAATCGATATCAAGAATCAAATGGTTATTATCTTGAATGAACTCATTTATAAAAAATGATCTTAAAAATAACTTTTTGCTCAAAACAATCATTTATTCAATGCAACAAGCACATATGTACACCATTAAAAGTAGGAATCCATTCAAATACATCAAAGAAAGGAGTCTTTGATATTGATTTGATTTTCTTACAAGTATTTTTTGAGTCATTTTCTAACAATGAGTTAATGTGCCTAAATCTTGAGCTTTGTTGGCAAGAAAGGAATAGACGATTTTATTATTCAAGAATTGAACCAAAAAAAAATTATAATAAAAGAAAATCAATATTAGCAATCGAATGGTTATTACCTTGAATGAACTCATGCATGAAAAATATCTTTTTGCTCATAACAGACATTTATTCCTTGCAACAATCATATATATACACCATTGGATGCAGGAATACATTGAATCCCATCAAAGAACTTAGCCTTTGAGATTGATTTGATTTCTTACAACTATTTTCTACGTCATTTTATGACAAAGAGTTGTTGTGATCAAATCTTGAGCATTGTTATAGACTTATTATTCAAGAATTGAACCAAAGAAATTGTAGGAAATGCTAATCAATATCAAAAATTGAATGGTTATTACCTTGAATGAACTCATGCATGAAAAATGATCTTAAAAATAACTTTTTACTCATAACAAACATTTATTCTTTGCAATAAGCACTTAAGCACACCATTGGATGTAGCAATCCATAGAATTCCATCAAAGAAAGGAGACTTTGATATTGATTAGATTTTCTTACAATTATTTTCAAGGTCATTTCATGACAATGAGTTATTGTGCCTAAATCTTGAGCCTTGTTAGGAAGAAATGAAGAGTTGGGGACTAATTCACGAATTGAACCAAAGAAATTGTAGGAAATGCTAATGAATATTGGGAAACAAATGGTTATTACCTTAAATGAACTTATTCATAAAAAATGATCTTAAAAATAACATTTTGCTCATTACAAACATTTATTCATTGCAACAAGCATATACATACACCGTTGGAAGCTAGAATCAATTGAATTCCATTAAAGAAAGGAGACTTTGATATTGATTAGCTTTTCTTATAACTATTTTCGAGGTCATTTTATGAGAATGGGTTCTTGTACCCAAATCTTGAGCCTTGTTAGGAAGAAATGAAGAGATGAACTTATTATTCAAGAATTGAACAATTGAAATTGTAGGAAAAGCTAATCAATATCAAGAATCGAATGGCTAGTACCTTGAATGAACTCATGCATGAAAAATGATGATAAAAATAACTTTTTACTCAAAACAGACATTTATTGATTGCAAGAAGCACATGTGCACACCAATGGACAAAGCAATCTATAAAATTCCATCAAAGAAAGGAGTCTTTGATATTGATTAGATTCTCTTACAACTATTTTCTAGGTCATTTCTTGGCAATGAGTTATTATGCCCAAATCTTAAGCCTTCTTAATAAGAAATGAATAGTCGGGGACTTATTATTCAAGAATAGAACCAAAAAAATTGAAGGAAATGCTAATCAATATCAAGAATCAAATGGTTTTTACCTTGAATGGACTCATTCATAAAAAACTATCTTAAAAAGAACTTTTTGCTCATAAAAAAATTTTATTCATTGCAACGAACATATATGTACACTATTGGAGGCAGGTATCCATTGAATTCCATCAAAAAAAGGAGTCTTTGATATTGATTAGCTTTTCTTATAACTATTTTCTAGGTCATTTTATGAGAATGGGTTATTGTGCCCAAATCTTAAGCCTAGTTAGGAAGAAATGAAGAGGTTATTCAAGAATTAAACCAATGAAATTGTGGGAAAAGCTAATCAATATCAGGAATCAAATGATTATTACCTTGAATGAAGTCATGCATGAAAAATGATCTTAAAAATAACTTTTTGCTTATAACAAACAATTATTCATTACAATAAGCATACACGTACGTTGTTGGAAGCCAAAATCCATTGAATTCCATCAAAGAAAGGAGTCTTTGATATTGATTAGCTTTTCTTATAACTATTTTCTAGGTCATTTTATGAGAATGGGTTATTGTACCTAAATCTTGTGCCTTGTTTGGAAGGAATGAAGAGACGTACCTAAATCTTGTGCCTTGTTTGGAAGGAATGAAGAGACGAACTTATTATTCAAGAATGGAACCAATGAAATTGTAGGAAAAGCCATTCAATATCAAGAATCGAATGGTTATTTCCTTGAATGAAGTTGTGCATGGAAAATGATCTTAAAAATAACTTTGTCTTGATAACAAACATTTATTCATTGCAATGAGCATATACATACACCATTGGAAGCAAGTATCCATTGAATTCCATCAAAGAAAGGAGTCTTCGATATTGATTAGTTTTCTTATAATTATTTTCTAGGTCAATTTATTGTGCCCAAATCTTAAGCCTTGTTAGGAAGAAATGAAGAGACGAAATTATTATTCAAGAAATGGACCACTGAAATTGTAGGAAATGCTAATCAATATCAGGAATCAAATGGTTAGTACCTTTAATGAAATCATGTATGAAGAGTGATCTTATAAATAACTTTTTACTCAAAACAGACATTTATTCATTGCAATAAGAACATCTACACAACATTGGATGTAGCAATCCATAGAATTCCATCAAAGAAAGGAGTCTTTGATATTGATTAGATTTTCTTACAACTATTTTTCAAGTCATTTTATGACAATGAGTTATTGTGCCCAAATGTTGGGCCTTGTTAGGAAGAATGAAGACTCGAGGACTTATTATTCAAGAATTGAACCAAATAAATTGTAAGAAATGCTAATCAATATCAGGACTCAAATGGTTATTTCCTTGAATGAACTCATTCGTAAAAAATGATCTTAAAAATAATTTTTTGCATGTAACAAACATTTATTCATTGGAACAAGCATATACGTACACTATTGGATTTGGGAATCCATTGAATTCCATCAAAGAAAGGAGACTTTGATATTGATTAGCTTTTCTTATAACTATTTTCTAGGTCATTTTATGAGAATGGGTTATTGCGCCCAAATCTTGAGCTGTGTTAGGAAGAAATGAAGAGGCGAACTTATTATTCAAGAATTGAACCAATGACATTGTAGGAAAAGCTAATCAATATCAGGAATCAAATGGTTATTACCATGAATGAAATCATGCATGAAAAATGGTCTTAATATTACTTTTTGCTCATAATAAATATTTATTCATTGCAACATGCATATACGTACAATGTTGGAAGCAGGAATACATTGAATTGCATCAAAGAAGGAGTCTTTGATATTGATTAGCTTTTCTTATAACTATTTTCTAGGTCATTTTATGATAATGGGTTATTGTGCCCAAATCTTAAGCCGTGTTAGGAAGAAATGAAAAGGCAAACTTATTATTCAAGAATTGAACCAATGACATTGTAGGAAAAGCTAATCAATATAAGGAATCAAATGGTTATTACCATGAATGAGAAAATGCATGAAAAATGGTCTTAATATTACTTTTTGCTCATAACAAATATTTATTCATTGCAACGAGCATATACCTATAATGTTGGAAGCAAGAATATATTGAATTCCATCAAAGAAAGGAGTCTTTGATATTGATTGGCTTTTCTTATAACTATTTTCTAGGTCATTTTATGAGAATGGGTTATTGTGCCCAAATCTTGAGCCGTGTTAGGAAAAAATGAAGAGACGAACTTATTATTCAAGAATTGAACCAATGAAATTGTAGGAAAAGCTAATCAATATCAAGAATCGAATGGTTATTACCATGAATGAAATCATGCATGAAAAATGGTCTTAATATTACTTTTTGCTCATAACAAATATTTATTCATTGCAACGAGCATATACGTACAATGTTGGAAGCAAGAATACATTGAATTCGATCAAAGAAAGGAGTCTTTGATACTGATTGGCTTTTCTTATAACTATTTTCTAGGTCATTTTATGAGAATGGGTTATTGTGCCCAAATCTTGAGTCGTGTTAGGAAGAAATGAAAAACCGAACTTATTATTCAAGAATTGAACCAATGAAATTGTAGGAAAAGCTAATCAATATCAGGAATCGAATGGTTAGTACCTTGAATGAACTCATGCATGAAAAATGTTCTTAAAAATAAGTTTTTACTCATAACAGACATTTATTCATTACAATAAGCACATGTGCACACCAATGCACACAATAATCCATAAAATTCCATCAAAGAAAGGAGTCTTTGATATTTATTAGATTTTCTTACAACCATTTTCTAGGGCATTTCATGACAATGAGTTATTGTGCCTAAATCTTAAGCCTTCTTAAGAAGAAATGAAGAGTCAAGGACTTATTATTCAAGAATAGAACCAAAGAAATTGTAGGAAATGCTAATCAATATCAAGAATCAAATGGTTTTTACCTTGAATGGACTCATTCATAAAAAATGATCTTAAAAATAATTTTTTGCTCATAACAAGCTTTATTCATTACAATGCATACCGTTGGAAGCAGGTATCCATTGAATTCCATTAAAGAAAGGAGTCTTTGATATTGATTAGCTTTTCTTATAACTATTCTAGGTCATTTTATGAGAATTGGTTATTGTGCCCAAATCTTGAGCCTTGTTGGGAAGTAATAAAGACTCAGGGACTTATTATTCAAGAATTGAACCAAAGAAAGTGTAGGAAATGCTATTCAATATCTAGACTTAAATGGTTATTACCTTGAAAGAACTCATTCATAAAAAATGATCTTAAAAATAACTTTTTGCACATAACAAACATTCATTCATTGCAACAAGCATATATGTACACTATTGGAAGTGGGAATCCACTGAATTCCATCAAAGAAAGGATTTTTCATATTGATTAGCTTTTCTTATAACTATTTTCTAGGTCATTTTATGAGAATGGGCTATTGTGCCCAAATCTTGAGCCTTGTTAGGAAGAAATGAAGTGGTGAACCTATTATTTGAGAATTGAAACAATGAAGAATCCAATGGTTAGTACCTTGAGTGAAGTCCTGCATGAAAAATGATCTTAAAAATAACTTTTTACTCATAAGAGACATTTATTCATTGCAATAAGAACATCTGCATACGATTGGATGCAGCAATCGATAGAATTCCATCAAAGAAAGGAGTCTTAGATATTGATTACATTTTCTTACAACTATTTTCTAGGTCATTTCATGACAATGAGTTATTGTCCCCAAATCTTGAGCCTTGTTAGGAAGAAATGAAGACTCGGGGACTTATTATTCAAGAATTGAAGCAAAGAAATTGTAGGAAATGCTAATCAATATTAAGAATCAAATAGTTATTACCTTGAATGAATTCATTCATAAAAAGTGATCTTAAAAATAACTTTTTCCTCATAACAAGTATTTATTCATTGCAACAAGCATATACATACACCTTTGGAAGCAGGAATCCATTGAATTCCATCAAAGAAAGGAGACTTTGATAGTGCTTAGCTTTTCTTATAACTATTTTCTAGGTCATTTTATTAGAATGGGTTATTGTGCCCAAATCTTGAGCGTTTTTAGGAAGAAATGAAGAGACAAACATATTATTCAAGAATTGAACCAATGAAATTGTAAGAAAAGCTAGTCAATATCAAGAATCATATGGTTATTACCTTGAATGAAATCATGCATGAAAAATGATCTTAAAAATAACTTTTTACTCCTAATTGACATTTATTCATTGCAATAAGCACATCTACATAGCATTGGATGCAGCAATCCATAGAATTCCATCAAAGAAAGGAGTCTTTCATATTGATTAGATTTTCTTACAACTAATTTCTAGGTCTTTTTATGACAATGAGTTGTTGTGCCCAAATCTTGAGCCTTGTTAGGAAGAAATGAAGACTCGGGGACTTTTATTCAAGAATTGAAGCAAAGAAATTGTAGGAAATGCTAATCAATATTAAGAATCAAATAGTTATTACCTTGAATGAATTCATTCATAAAAAGTGATCTTAAAAATAACTTTTTTGCTCATAACATACATTTATTCATTGCAATGAGCATATATGTACACCATTGCAAGTAGGTATCCATTGAATTCCATCAAAGAAATGAGTCTTTGATGTTGATTAGCTTTTCTTGTAACTATTTTCTAGGTCATTTTATGAAAATGTGTTGTTGTGCCCAAATCTTGAGCCTTGTTATGATGAAATGAAGAGACAAACTTATGATTCAAGAATTGAACAAATGAAATTATAGGAAAAGTTAATCAGTATCAAGAATCGAATGGTTAGTACCTTGAATGAAGTCATGCATGAGAAATGATCTTAAAAATAACTTTTTACTCATAATAGAGATTTATTTATTGTAATAAGAACATCAGCACACCATTAGATGCAGCAATCCATACAATTCCATCAAAGAAAAGAGTCTTTGATATTGATTAGATTTTCTTACAACTATTTTCTAGGTCATTTCATGACAATGTGTTATTGTGCCCAAATCTTGAGCCTTGTTAGGAAGAAATAAAGAGGTGGGGACTTATTATTCATGAATTGAACCAAAGAAATTGTAGGAAAAGCTAATCAATATCAGGAATTGAATGGTTATTACCTTGGATGAAATCATGCATGAAAAATGATCTTAAAAATAACATTTTTCTCATAACAAGCAATTATTCATTGCAACGAGCATACATGTACAACACTAGAAGCAAGAATCCATTGAATTCCATCAAAGAAAGGAGTCTTTGATATTGATTAGCTTTTCTTATAACTATTTTCTATGTCATTTTATGAGAATGGGTTATTGTGCCCAAATCTTGAGCCTTGTTAGGAAGAAATGAAGAGAAGAACTTATTATTCAAGAATGGAACGAATGAAATTATAGGAAAAGCTAATCAGTATCAGGAGTCGAATGGTTATTACCTTGAATGAAGTCATGCATAAAAAATGATCTTAAAAATAACTTTTTGGTCATAACAAGCATTTATTCATTGCAACAAGCATATACGTACACCACTGGAAGCAGGAATCCGTTGAATTCCATCAAAAAAAGGAGTCTTTGGTATTGATTAGCTTTTGCTTATAACTATTTTGTAGGTCATTTTATTGTGCCCAAATCTTCAGCCTTGTTAGGAAAAAATGAAGAGATGAACTTATTATTGGAGAATTGAACCAATGAAATGGTAGGAAAAGCTAATCAATATCGAGAATCAAATGGTTATAACCTTGAATGAAGTCATACATGAAAAATGATCTTAAAAATAACTTTTTGCACATAACAAGCATTTATTCATTGCAACAAGCATATACGTACATTGCTTGAAGCAGGAATCCATTGAATTCCATCAAAGAAAGGAGTCTTTGATATTGATTTGCTTTTCTTATAACTATTTTCGAGGTCATAATGGGTTATTGTGCCCAAATCTTAAGCCTTGTTTGGAAGAAATGAACAGACGAACTTATTATTCAAGAATTGAACAATGAAATGGTAAGAAAAGCTAATCAATATCAAGAATTGAGTGGTTAGTACCTTGAATCAAGTCATGCATGAGAAATGATCTTAAAAATAAATTTTTACTTGTAATAGAGATTTATTCATTGCAACGAGCATATACGTACACCGCTGGAAGTAGGAATCCATTGAATTGCATAAAATAAAGGAGTCTTTGATATTGATTAGTTTTTCTTATAATTGTTTTGAGGTCATTTTGTGGGAATGGGTTATTATGCCCAAATCTTAAGCCTTGTTAGGAAAAAATGAAGAGACGAGCTTATTACTCAGGAATTGAACCAATGAAATTTTAGGAAAGCCTAATCAATATCAGGAATCGAAAGGATAGTACTTTGAATGAACTTATGCATGAAAAATGATCTTAAAAATAACTTTTTACTCATAACAGACATTTATTCATTGCAATAAGAACATCTACATATGATTAGACGCAACAATCCCTAGAATTCCATCAAAGAAAGGAGTCTTTGATATTGATTATATTTTCCTACAACTATTTTCTAGGTCATTTCATGACAATGAGTTACTATGCCCAAATCTTAAGCCTTCTTAGGAAGAAATGAAGAGACAAACTTTTTATTCAAGAATTGAACCAATGAAATTGTATGGAAAGCTAATCAATATTAGGAATCAAATGGTTAGTACCTTGAATGAAGTCATGCATGAAAATGATCTTAAAAATAACTTTTTACTAATAACAGAAATTTATTATTTACAACAAGCACATCTACACACCATTGGACGCAACAATCCAAAGAATTGCATCGAAGAAAGGAATCTTTGATATTTATTAGATTTTCTTACAGCTATTTTCTAGGTCATTTCATGACAAGGTGTTATTGTGCCCAAATCTTGACCCTTGTTAGGAAGAAATGCAGAGTTGGGGACTTGTTATTAAAGAATTGAACCAAAGAAATTGTAGGAAATGCTAATCAGTATCAAGAATCAAATGGTTATTAACTTGAATGAACTCAGTCATAAAAAATGATCTTAAAAATAACTTTTTGCACATAACAAACGTTTATTCATTGCAACAAGCATATACGTACACTGTTGGAAACAAGAATCCATTGAATTCCATCAAAGAAAGGATTCTTTGATATTGATTAGCTTTTCTTATAACTATTTTTTAGGTCATTTTATGAGAATGGGTTATTGTGCCCAAATCTTGAGGCTTGTTAGGAAGAAATGAAGAGACAAACTTATTATTCAAGAATTGAACCAATGAAATTGTAGGAAAAGCTAATCAATATCAGGAATCGAATGGTTATTACCTTGAATGAAGTCATGCATGAAAAATGATCTTAAAAATAACTTTTACTCATAATAGACATTTATTCCTTGTAATAAGCACATTTGCACACCATTAGACGTAACAATCCAATGAATTCCATCAAAGAAAGGAGTCTCTAATATTGATTAGATTTTCTTACAACTATTTTCCAGCTCATTTTATGACAATGAGTTATTATGACCAAGTCTTGAGCCATGATAGGAAGAAATGAAGAGATAGACTTATTATTCAAGAATAGAACCAATGAAATTATAAGAAATGTTAATCAATATTAGTAATCGAATGGTTATTACCTTGAATGAACTCATTCATAAAAAATGATCTTAAAAATAACTTTTTGCTCAAAACAATCAATTATTCAATGCAACAACCACATTTGCACACCATTGGATGTAACAATCCATTGACTTCCATCAGAGAAAGGTGTCTTTGATATTGATTAGCTTTTCTTACAAGTATTTTCTAGGTAATTTTATGGGAATGGGTTATTATGATCAAATCTTGAGCCTTGTAAGGAAGAAATGAAGAGATAAACTTATTATTCAAGAATTGAACTAATGAAAATGTAGGAAAAGCTAATCAATATTAGGAATTGAATGGTTATTACCTTAAATGAAGTCATGCATGAAAAATGATCTAAAAAATAACTTTTTACTCATAACAAACATTTATTCATTGCAATAAGCACATCTGCACATGATTGGACACAACAATCCCTTGAATTCCATGAAAAAAAGGAGTCTTTGAAATTGATTAGATTTTCTTACAACTATTTTCTAGGCCATTTTACGACAATCAGTTAATATGCCCAAGTCTTGAGCCATGTTAGGAAGAAATGAAGGGACGAACTTATTATTTAGGAATTGAACCAAAGAAATTGTCAAAAAAGCTAATCAATATCAGGAATCAAATGGTTATTACCTTGAATGAACTCATTCATAAAAAATGATCTTAAAAATAACTTTTTTCTCATTACAAACATTTATTCCTTGCAATGAGCATATACTTACACCGTTTGAAACAGGAATCCATTGAATTCCATCAAAGAAAGGATTCTTTGATATTGATTAGCTTTTCTTATAACTATTTTGTAGGTCATTGTATGAGAATGGGTTATTGTGCCTAAATTTTGAGCTTTGTTGGGAAGAAATGGGGAGATGAATTTATTATTGAAGAATTGAACCAAAAAAAATTATAAGAAAGGCTAATCAATATTAGGAATCGAATGGTTATTACCTTAAACGAACTCATGTGTGAAAAATGATCTTAAAAATAACTTTTGGCTCCTAAGAAACATTTATTCATTGCAATAAGCACATCTGCACATGATTGGATGTAGCAATCCATTGAACTCCATCAAAGAAAAGAGTCTTTGATATTGATTAGATTTTGTTACCAGTATTTTCTAGGTCATTTTATGACAATGAGTTATTCTTCCCAAGTCTTGAGCCATGTTAGGATGAAATCAAGAGACAGACTTATTATTCAAGAATTGAACCAAAGAAATTGTTTGAAAAGCTAATCAATATCAAGAATCAAATGGTTATTACCTTTAATGGAGTCATGCATGAAAAATGATCATAAAAATAACTTTTTACTCATAACAGACATTTATTCATTGCAATAAGCACATCTGCACACCTGTGGACGCAACAATCCATTGAATTCCATCAAAGAAAGGAGTCCTTGATATTGATTAGACTTTCTTGCAACTATTTTCTAGGTCATTTTATGACAATGTGTTATTGTGCCCAAATCTTGAGCCTTGTTAGGAAGAAATGAAGAGTCAGGGACTTATTATTGAAGAATTAAACCAAAGAAATTGTAGGAAATGTTAATCAATATCAGGATTTAAATGTTTATTACCTTGAATGAACTTGTCATAAAAATGATCTTAAAAATAACTTTTTGCTCATAACAAACATTTATTCATTGCAATGAGCATATTCATATACCGTTGGGAGCGGGAATCCATTGAATTCCATCAAAGAAAGGATTATTTGATATTGATTAGTTTTTCTTATAACTATTTTCTAGCTTATTTTATGAGAATGGGTTATTGTGCCCAAATCTTAAGCCTTATTAAGAAGAAATAAGGAGGTGAACTTATTATTCAAAAATTGAACCAATTAAATTGTAGGAAAAGCTAATCAATACCAAGAATCAAATAGTTATTACCTTGAATAAACTCATTCATAAAAGATGATCTTAAAAATAACTTTTTACTTATAACAGACATTTATTCATTGTAATAAGCACATCTGCACATGATTGGATGCAATAATCCATTGAATTCCATCAAAGAAAGGAGTCTTTGATATTAATTAGATTTTGTTACAACTATTTTCTAGGTCATTTTATGACAATGAGTTATTGTGCCCAAATCTTGAGCCTTGTTAGGAGGAAATGAAGAGTCGGGACTTATTATTGAAGAATTGAGCCAAAGAAATTGTATTACCTTGACTGAGGTCATGCATGAAAAATGATCTTAAAAATAACTTTTTGCCCATAACAGACATTTATTCTTTGCAATAAGCACATTTGCACACCATTGGACGCAGCAATCCATAGAATTCCCTCAAAGAAAGGAGTCTTTGATATTTGATTAGATTTTCTTACAACTATTTTCTAGGTCATTTTATGACAATAAGTTATTGTGCCTAAATCTTGAGCCTTGTTAGGAAGAAATGAAGAGATGGGGACTTATTATTCAAGAATCAAACCAAGGAAATTGTAGGAAAAGGTAATCAATATTAAGAATCACATAGTTACGACCTTAAATGAACTCATTCATAAAAAATGATCTTAAAAATAACTTTTTGCTCAAAACAATCATTTATTCAATGCAACAAGCACATATATACACCATTGGAAGTAGGAATCCATACAATTCCATCAGAGAAAGGAGTCTTTAATATTGATTAGCTTTTCTTACAAGTATTTTTTAGGTCATTTTATGAGAATGGGTTATTATTCTTAAATCATAAGCCTTTTAAGGAAGAAATGAAGTGATGAACTTATTATTCAAGAATTAAACCAATGAAATTGTAGCACAAGCTAATCAATATCAAGAATCAAATGGTTATTACCTTGAATGAAGTCATGCATGAAAATGATATTAAAAATAACTTTTTACCCATGACAAACATTTATTCATTGCAATAAGCACATCTGCACACCATTGGATGCAACAATCCATAGAAATCCCTCAAAGAAAGGAGTCTTTGATATTGATTAGATTTTCTTACAACTATTTTCTAGGTCATTTTATGACAATGAGTTATTGTGCCCAAATGTTGCGCCTTGTTAAGAAGAAATGATGTGTCGGGGACTTATTATTGAAGAATTGAACCAAAGAAATTGTAAGAAAAGGTAATCAATATAACTTTGTACTCATAATATGACATTTGTTCATTGCAATATGAACACCCGCACACCATTGGATGCAGTAATCCTTAAAATTCCATCAAAGAATGGAGTCTTTGATATTAATTAGATTTTGTTACAACTATTTTTTAGGTCATTTTATGAGAATGAGTTATTGTGCCCAAATCTTGAGCCTTGTTAGGAAGAAATGAAGAGTTAGGGACTTATTATTGAAGAATTGAGCCAAAGAAATTGTATTACCTTGACTGAGGTCATGCATGAAAAATGATCTTAAAAATAACTTTTTTTTCATAACAGACATTTATTCTTTGCAATAAGCACATTTGCACACCATTGGACACAGCAATCCATAGAATTCCCTCAAAGAAAGGAGTCTTTGATATTGATTAGATTTTCTTACAACTATTTTCTAGGTCATTTTATGACAATGAGTTATTGTGCCCAAATGTTGTGCCTTGTTAGGAAGAAATGATGTGTCGGGGACTTATTATTGAAGAATTGAACCTAAGAAATTGTATGAAAAGCTATTCAAGATTAGGAATTGAATGGTTATTACCTTAAATGAACTCATGCATAAAAGATGATCCCAAAAATAACTTTTACCTCATAATAAACATTTATTCATTACAATAAGCAAGTCTGCACACCATTGGGTGTAGTAATTCATTGAATTCCATCAAAGAAAAGAGTCTTTGATATAGATTAGCTTTTCTAACAAGTATTTTCCAGGTCATTTTATGAGAATGGGTTATTGTGCCCAAATGTTGTGCCTTGTTAGGAAGAAATGATGTGTCGGGGACTTATTATTGAAGAATTGAACCTAAGAAATTGTATGAAAAGCTATTCAAGATTAGGAATTGAATGGTTATTACCTTAAATGAACTCATGCATAAAAGATGATCCCAAAAATAACTTTTACCTCATAATAAACATTTATTCATTACAATAAGCAAGTCTGCACACCATTGGGTGTAGTAATTCATTGAATTCCATCACAGAAAAGAGTCTTTGATATAGATTAGCTTTTCTAACAAGTATTTTCCAGGTCATTTTATGAGAATGGGTTATTGTGCCCAAATGTTGCGCCTTGTTAGGAAGAAATGATGTGTTGGGGACTTATTATTGAAGAATTGAACTAAAGAAATTGTATGAAAAGCTATTCAAGATTAGGAATTGAATGGTTATTACCTTAAGTGAACTGATGCATAAAAAATGATCTCAAAAATAACTTTTACCTCATAATAAACATTTATTCATTACAATAAGCAAGTTTGCACACCATTGGGTGTAGTAATCCATTGAATTCCATCAAAGAAAAGAGACTTTGATATAGATTAGCTTTTATAACAAGTATTTTCCAGGTCATTTTATGAGAATGGGTTATTGTGCCTAAATGTTGGGCTTTCTTGGGAAGAAATAGAGAGACAACCTTATTGTTGAAGAATTGAACAAAAAAAAAGAAAATTATAACAAAAGCTAATCAATATTAGGAAATGGTGATTACCTTGAATGAACTCATGCATGAAAAATGATCTTAAAAATAACTTTTTGCTCATAACATACATTTATTCATTGCAACAAGCACTTATGTACACCATTGGATGCAAGAATCCATTGAATTTCTTACAACTATTTTTTAGGTCATTTTATGACAATGAGTTACTACACCGAAGTCTTGAGCCATGTTAGGAAGAAAGGAAGGGACGAAATTATTATTCAAGAATTGAACCAAAGAAATTGTAGGGATAGCTAATCAATATTAGGAATCAAATGGCCATTACCTTCAATAAACTCATTTATAAAAAATGATCTTAAAAATAACTTTTTGCTCAAAATAATCATTTATTCAATGTAACAGGCACATATGTACACCGTTGGAAGTAGGAATCCAAACAATTCCGTCTGAGAAAGGAGCTTTGATATTGATTAACTTTTCTTACAAGTATTTTCTAGATTCTTTTATGACAATGTGTTATTGTGCTCAAATCTTAAATGTTAGGAAAAAATAAAGAGACAGACTTATTATTCAAGAATTGAGCTAATGAAATTTTCAAAAAAGCTAATCAATATCAGGAATCAAATGGTTATTACCTTGAATGAACTCATGCATGAAAAATGATCTTAAAAATAACTTTTTGCTCATAACAGACATTTATTCACTGCAACAAGCACAGTTGTGCCCCACTGGAAGCAGGAGTCCTTTGAATTCCATCAGAGAAAGGAGTCTTTGATATTGGTTAGATTTACTTACAAGTATTTTTTTGGTCAATTTATGAAAATGAGTTATTGTGCCCAAATCTTAAGCCTTCTTGGGAAAAAAGGAAGAGACAGTTTTATTTTTCAAGAATTAACTCAAAAATAATTATAAGAAAAGCTAATCAATATTAGGAATTGAATGTTTATTACCTTGAATGAACTCATGCATGAAAAATGATCTTAAAAATAACTTTTTGCTCATAACAGACATTTATTCATTACAACAAACACACTTATACACCATTAGATGTAGGAATCCATGGAATTCCTTTAAAGAAAGGAGTCTTTGATATTGATTAGATTCACTTACAAGTATTTTCTAGGTCATTTTATGACAATGAGTTATTGTGCCCAAATCTTGAGCTTTCTTAGGAAGAAAGGAAGAGACAAACTTATTAATCAAGAATTGAACCAAAGAAATTGTAGGAAAAGCTAATCAATATTAGGAATCGAATGGTTATTACCTTGAGTGAACTCGTTCATAAAAAATGATCATAAAAATAACTTTTTACTCATAACAAACATTTATTCATTGCAACAAGCATATACGACACCGTTGGAAGTAAGAATCCATTAAATTTCATCAGAGAAAGGAGTCATTGATATAAATTAGCTTTTCTTACAAGTATTTTCTAGGTTATTTTATGAGAATGGGTTATTGTGCCTAAATCTTGAGCGTTGTTGGGAAGAAACGGAGAGATAGTTTTATTATGGAATAATCAAACTAAAAAAAAAGTATAAGAAATGCTAATCAATATTAGGAATCAAATGGTTATTACCTTGAATGAACTCATGCGTGAAAAATGATTTAAAAAATAACTTTTACCTCATAATAGACATTTATTCATTACAATAAGCACATCTGCACACCATTGGATGTAGGAATCCATTGAATTCCATCAAGGAAAGGAGTCTTTGATATAGATTAGCTTTTCTTACAAGTATTTTCTAGGTCATTTTATAAGAATGGGTTATTGTACCAAAATCATGGCCTTTATTGAGAAAAAATGGAGAGATGGCCTTATTGTTGAAGAATTGAACCAAAAGAAATTATAAAAAAAGCTAATCAATATTAGGAATCGAATGGTTATTACCTAGAATGAACTCATGCATGAAAAATGATCTTAAAAATAACTTTTTGCTCATAATAGACATTTATTCATTGCAACAAGCACATTTGTGTCCCATTGAAAGCAGGAATCCATTCAATTCCATCAAAGAAAGGAGGCTTTGATATTGGTTAGATTTACTTACAAGTATTTTCTAGGTCATTTTATGACAATGAGTTATAATGCCTAAATCTTAAGCCCCCTTGGGAAGAAAGGAAGAGACGGTCGTATTATCAAGAATTAAATAAAAAATGATTATAAGAAAAGCTAATCAATATTAAGAATCAAATGGTTATTACCTTGAATAAACTTATGCATTAAAAATGATCTTAAAAATAACTTTTTGCTCATAACAGACATTTAGTCATTGCAACAAACACACCTGTACACCATTGGACGCAGGAATCTACGGAATTCCTTCAGAGAAAGGAGTCTTTGATATTGGTTAGATTCACTTACAAGTATTTTCTAGGTCATTTTATGACAATGAGTTATTGTGCCCAAATCTTCAGCTTTGTTAGGAAGAAAGGAAGAGATAGACTTATTAATCAAGAATTGAACCAAAGAAATTATAGGAAAAGCTAATCAATATTAGGAATCGAATGGTTATTACCTTGATTGAACTCGTTCATAAAAAATGATCATAAAAATAACTTTTTGCTCATAACAAACATTTATTCATTGCAACAAGCATATATGTACGCCATTGGAAGTAAGAATACATTGAATTTCATCAAAGAAAGGAGTCTTTGATATAGATTAGCTTTTCTTACAAGTATTTTCTACGCCATTTTATGAGAATGGGTTATTGTGCCCAAATCTGGAGCGTTGTTGGGAAGAAATGGAGAGATGGTCTAATTATGGAAGAATTAAACTAAAAAAAATTATAAGAAAAGCTAATCAATATTAAGAATCAAATGATTATTACCTTGAATGAACTTATGCATGAAAAATGATCTTAAAAATAACTTTTACCTCATAATCGACATTTATTCATTACAACAAGCACATCTGCACACCAATGGACATAAGAATCCATTGAATTCCATCCAAGAAAGGAGTTTTGATATAGATTATCTTTTCTTACAAGAATTTTCTAGGTCATTTTATGAGAATGGGTCATTGTGCCCAAATCTTGGGATTTGTTGGGAAGAAATGGAGAGATGGCCTTATTGTTGCAGAATTGAACCAAAAAAATTGTAAAAAAAGCTAATCATTATTAGGAATCAAATGGTTATTACCTAGAATGAACTCATGCATGAAAAATGATCTTAAAAATAACTTTTTGCCCATAATAAACATTTATTCATTGCAACAAGCATATAAGTACACCATTAGAAGTAAGAATCCATTGAATTCCATCAAAGAAAGGAGTCTTTGATATAGATTAGCTTTTCTTACAAGTATTTTCTATGTCATTTTATAAGAATGGGTCATTTTCTTTGTCATTTCTTCATTGCAAGAAGCACATATGTACACTGTTGGAAGTAGGAATCCTTTGAATTCCATCAAGGAAAGGAGTCTTTGATATTGATTAGAGTTTCTTACAAGTATTTTCTAGGTGATTTTATGAGAAACAGTTATTATGCCCAAATCTTGGGCCTTGTTGGAAAGAAATGAAGAAACGGTCTTATTATTCAAGAATTGAACCAAAAATAATTATAAGAAAAGTTAATCAATATCTAGAATTGAATGCTTATTTCCTTGAATGAAGTCATTAATGAAAAATGATCTTAAAAATAACTTTTTCCCCATAACAGACATTTATTCATTGCAACAAGCACATTTGTACACCATTGGATGCAGGAATCCATGCATTCCTTCAAAGAGAGGAGTCTTTGATATTGATTACATTTTCTTACAAGTATTTTTTGGGTCATTTTATGACAATGAGTTATTGTGCCTAAATCTTGAGCCTTGTTAGGAAGAATGGGAGAGATGGTCTTATTATTCACTAACTGAACCAAAAATAATTATAAGAAAAGCTAATCAATATTAGGAATCGAATGGTTATTACCTTGAATGAACTCATGGATGAAAAATGATCTTAAAAATAACTTTTTGCTCATAATAGACATTTATTCATTGCAATAAGCACATCTGTACACCATTTGACATAGGAATCCATTGAATTTCATCAAAGAAAGTCGTCTTTCATGTTGATTAGCTTTTCTTACAAGTATTTTCTAGGTTATTTTATGAGAATGAGTTATTGTGCCCAAATCTTAAGCCTTTTTAGGAACAAATCAAGAGACGGTCTTATTATTTAAAAATTGAAACAAAGAAATTGTAGGAAAAGCTAATCATTATCAAGAATCGAATGGTTATTACCTTGAATGAACCCATTTATAAAAAATGATCTTAAAAGTAACATTTTGCTCATAACAAACATTTATTCATTGCAACAAGCACTTTTGTACACCATTGGATGCAGTAATCCATTGAATTCCATCAAAGAAAAGAGTCTTTGATATTGATTAAATTTTCTTACAAGTATTTTCTAGGTCACTTTTGTTCCCAAATCTTGACCCTTATTGGAAAGAAATGAAGAGAAGGTCCTATTATTCAAGAATTGAACTAAAGGAATTGTAGGAAAAGCTAATTAATTTCAGGAATCAAATGTTTGTTACCTTAAATGAACTCATTCATAAAAAATGATCTTAAAAATAACTTTTGCTCATAACAAACATTCATTCATTGCAACAAGCACATAAGTATACCGTTGGAAGTAGGAATCCATTTAATTCCATCAAAGAAAGGAGTCTTTGATACTGGTTAGCTTTTCTTACAAGCATTTTCTAGGTCATTTTACAAGAATGGGTTATTGTCCCCAAATCTTAAGCCTTGTTGGGAAGAAATGGAGAGACAAACTTATTATTCAAGAATTGAACTAAAAACAATTGTAGGAAAGGTTAATCAAAATCAAGAATTGAATGCTTATTGCCTTGAATGAACTCATTTATAATAAATGATCTTAAAAATAACTTTTTGGTTATAATAGACATTTATTCATTACAACAAGCACATCTATGCCTTATAGGAAGCAGGACTCCATTAAATTCCATCAAAAAAGGAGTCTTTGATATTGATTAGCTTTTTTTGCAAGTATTTTCTCCGTCATTTTATGACATTGAGTTATTGTACCCAAATCTTGAGCCTTGTTGGGAAGAAATGAAGAGATGGTCTTATTATTCAAGAATTGAACCAAAAATAATTGTAGGAAAAGCTAATCAAAATCAAGAATTAAATGCTTATTACCTTGAATGAACTCATTTGTAAAAATGATCGTAAAAATAACTTTTTACTTATAACAGACATTTATTCATTGCTACAAGCACATCTGTACACCATTGGAAGCAGGAATCCATTGAATTCCATCAAAGAAAGGAGTCTTTGATATTGATTAGCTTTTCTTACAAGCGTTTTCTAGGTCATTTTATGAGAATGGGTTATTATGCCTAGATTTTAAGCCTTGATGGGAAGAAATCGAGAGACAAACTTATTATTCAAGAATTGAACCAAAAACAATTGTAGGAAAAGTTAATCAAAATCAAGAATTGAAAGCTTATTACCTTGAATGAACTCATTTGTAAAAAATGATCATAAAAATAACTTTTTGCTTATAACAGACATTTATTCATTACTACAAGCACATTTGTACACCATTGGAAGCAAGAATCCATTGAATTTCATCAAAGAAAGGAGTCTCTGATATTGATTAGCTTTTCTTACAAGTGTTTTCTAGGTCATTTTATGAGAATGGGTTATTATGCCTAGATTTTAAGCCTTGTTGGGAAGAAACTGAGAGACAAACTTATTATTCAAGAATTGAACCAAAAAAAATTGTAGGAAAAGTTAACCAAAATCAAGAATTGAATGCTTATTACCTTGAATGAACTCATTTATAAAAATTATTTTAAAAATAACTTTTTGGTTATAATAGACATTTGTTCATTGCAACAAGCACATCTGTGCTCTATAGGAAGCAGGAGTCCATTAAATTCCATAAAAAAAGGAGTTGTTGATATTGATTAGCTTTTTTTGCAAACATTTTCTATGTCATTTTATGACATTAAGTTATTGTGCCTAAATCTTAAGCCTTGTTGGGAAGAAATGAAGAGATGGTCTTATTATTCAAGAATTGAACCAAAAACAATTGTAGGAAAAGTTAATCAAAATTGAGAATTAAATGCTTATTACCCTGAATGAACTCATTTGTAAAAAATGATCATAAAAATAACTTTTTGCTTATAACAGACATTTATTCATTGCTACAAGCACATCTATACACCATTAGAAGTAGGAATCCATTGAATTCCATCAAAGAAAGGAGTGTTTGATATTGATTAGCTTTTCTTACAAGTATTTTCTAGGTCATTTTATGAGATGAGTTATTGTGCCCAAATCTTGAGTCTTGTTGGGAAGAAATAGGGAGATGGTCTTCTTATTCAAGAAATGAACCAAAAAAAATTATAAGAAAACCTAATCAATATTAGGAATTTAATGGTTATTACCTTGAATGAACTCATGCACAAAAAATGATCTAAAAATAACTTTTTGCTCATAATAAACATTTATTCATTGCAACAAGCATATCTATACACCATTGGAAGTAGGAATCCCTTGGATTCCATTAAAGGAAGGAGTCTTTGATATTGATTAGCTTTTCTTATAAGTATTTTCTAGGTCATTTTATGAGAATGAGTTATTGTGCCCAAATCTTGAGCCTTACTGAGAAGAAATGAAGAGACGGTCTTATTATTCAAGAATTGAACGAAAGAAATTGTAGGAAAAGCTAATAAATTTGAGTAATCAAAAGTTTATTACCTTGAATGAACTTGTTCATAAAAAATGATTTTAAAAATAACTTTTTGGTCATAACAAACATTTATTCATTGCAACAAGCACATACGTACATCGGTGGAAGTAGGAATCCATTGAATTCCATCAAAGAAAGGAGTCTTTGATATTGATTAGCTTTTTTTACAAGTATTTTCTAGGTCATTTTATGAGAGTGGGTTATTGTGCCCAAATCTTAAGCCTTATTAGGAAGAAATGGAGAGACAGTCTTATTATTTAAGAATTGAACCAAAAAAAAAAATTATATGAAAAGCTAATCAATATTAGGAATCGAATGATTATTACCTTGAATGAACTCATGCATGAAAAATGATCTCAAAAATAACTTTTTTCTCCTAACATACATTTATTCATTGTACCAAAGGTAGCAAAGGGTTACTTAGGGCACCAAAGATGTGGAGGATTACCACAAAGAGATGGAGATTGCCATAATTAGGGTAAATGTAGAAGACGATAAAGAGGCAACCATGGCTCGATTTTTACAAGGGCTAAATAGAGACATAGCCAATGTAGTTAAGTTGCAACACAACATGGATTTAGAAGACGTGGTGCATATGGTAATGAAAGTTGAAAGACAACATGAACAAAAGGGTTCCATATGGTTTAGGAAAAAATTGGGTTCTACCTCATCTTGGAAGCTAAATTGGAGTAAAAAGGATGAAAAGGTCAATTACAAGTCCAAAGCTAAGTTATCTAAGAGCAAGAATGTGGGTTTTAGCAAGAAGGCAGGTAATTTTGATCCTTGACCAAGTAAAAATAGAGATATTAAATGTTTTAAATGTTTGGGAAGGGGTCATATTGCATCTTAATGTCTAAATAAGCATGTAATGATCTTGAGAGGTAATGGAGATGTTGAAACTACAAGTGAATCAGATGATGATTATGTGCCATTGTTAGAGGGTGAAAATCATAGAGAGGAGTATTTGGTTAATGGAGTAGCTCTCGTCGCAAGGCAATCGTTAAATGTGCAAGTAAAGGAAGAAAATGAGGTGCAACAAGATAACATCTTTCATATAAGGTGTCTCATCAAAGATAAGGTATGTAGTATGATTATTGATAATGGGAGTTATGCTAAGGCAACTAACTCAATTATGGTTGAAAAGCTAAATTTACCAATTATGAAGCATTTAATGTCATATAAGCTTCAATGGTTGAAGGAGAGTGGTGAAGTTAAGATAAATAAGCAAGTGCTCATATCTTTTTTATTGAAAGATACCATAATGAAAGTTTATATGATGTTGTACCCAAACATGCATACCATATTCTATTAGGAAGGTCATGGCAACTTGATAGGTGAGTTGTGCATGATGACTTCAAGAATCGATATTCCTTTGCAATGAATAAAAAAATCATCACTCTTGTACCTTTATCACCTCAACAAGCTTATAAGGATCAATTAACGATTAAAAATGAGAGTGAGCAAAAAAGAGAGATTGAAAAAAGAGGGATAATCAAAATAGAAAAAAAGAGGAGAAAACATAAGGACATAAGAGAGAGAGAAGAAAATAGAAAGTTTCTACACAAAAGAAAGTGATGTCAAAAAAGCATTTTTTTCCAAATAGCCTATTATTGTACTTTTGTATAAAAAGGTTTATTTTAACACTAACAAGTTTGACTCATCTTTTCCTAGTATTGTTATTTCTCTTTTGCAAGAATTTAAAGATGTATTCTTTAACGATGTCCTAAGTGGATTGCCACCTAGGAGAGGAATCGAGTATCAAATTGATTTTCTCCCTAGTGCATCCATCCCAAACAAGTCAACATATAGGAGTAATCTTGAGGGGCACAAGAGCTTCAAAGGTAGTTAAGGAACTTATTTTGAAAGGATATGTAAGGGAAAGCATGAGTCCCTATGTGGTTCTTATCTAGCTTATACCTAACAAAGATAGGACTTAGAGGATGTGTGTTGGTTGGTGAGTAGTCAACAAAATCACTGTAAAGATCATCACCCCATACCTTGTTTAGATGACATGTTAGATGAATTGCATGGTTCAAGTGTCTTTTCTAAAATTGATTTGAAAAATGGATATCACCAAATTAGGATAAAAGAAAGAGATAAGTGGAAAACAACTTTCAAAACTAAGTATGGTTTGGATGAATGACTTGTTATGCCATTTGGTCTCACTAATACACCAAGCACTTTTATATGATTAATGAATCATATTTTGGATCCATTCATTGGTAAATTTGTGGTTGTGTATTTTGATGATATCTTGGTCTATTGCAAAAGCCTAAAAGAGCATTTTTATCACTTACCTTTTGTTTTAATTGTTTTACATGCTTAGAAATTGTATACTAACTTCAAGAAATGTTCCTTTTAAACTAATTAGATCATATTTCTTGGCTATGTTATGAGTGCTAAAGGTATTAAGGTTAATGAGGAAAAAGTTAGGGAAATCTGTGATTGGCCTACACCTAAGTCAATTATTGATGTGCGTAACTTTCATGATCTAGCTGGTTTCTATAAATGCTTTGTTAGGGATTTTAGCACCATTACTGCACCACTAACTCAAGTTATCAAAATGAATATGAGTTTTAAGTAGGCTAGTGATCAAAATAAGGCTTTTAATTGCATTAAGGAAAAATTAAGTTCTACACCCTTACTTGTCTTACCTAACTTTGCAAAAACTTTTGAGATTGAATGTAATGCTTCAAGTATTGGCATTGGAGCTATTTTGATGTAGGAAAAGCACCCAATTGCCTACTTTAGTGAAAAAATAAGTGGAGTAAGTCTCAATTATCCTACTTACAATAAAGAGATGTATGCATTGGTATGAGCTTTGGAGACATGGCAACATTACCTTTAGCCCAAAGAGTTTGTCATCCATACTAACCATGATTCCTTAAACAACTTAAAGGGACAAGGAAAGTTGAACAAAACACATGCCAAGTGGATCAAATTCGTTGAGAACTCTCCCTACATAATCAAATATAAACAAGGTACAAAAAATGTGGTAGCTAATACATAATCTCGTAGATATGCCCTTATCTTAACACTTATTGCAAAATTATTAAGATTTAAATGTATTAAAGATTTATATGTGGAAGATCCTGACTTTGCTAATGTGTATGGAGCATGTGAGAAGTCAACCTTTGAGAAGTTTTATAAGCATGAGGGTTTTTTATTTAAGGAAAATTATTTATGCATACCTATGAGTTCTTTGAGGGAGTTGGTTGTGAGAAAAGCTTATGCAAGTGGCCTAATGGGTCATTTCAGAATTAGGAAAACCTTAGATGTTCTAATTGAACATTTCTTTTAACCACACATGAAACAAGATATTGAGAGGGTATGTGAGAAATGAATAACATGCAAATAGGTTAAATCTAAAGTTTTACCCCATGGCTTTTATACCCCGCTACTTGTACCTAGCCATCCTTAGGTTGATTTATCTATGGACTTTGTACTAGGGTTGCCCGATCAAAAAGGGGTAAGGATTTTATATTTTTTTTTATTGATAGATTTTCAAAGATGGCACACTTTATCACATGTCATAAAACTGATGATGCAATGTGGTTGACTTATGCTTCAGAAAAGTAGTACATTTGCATGGCATGCCACAAAACATTGTGTTAGATCAAATACAAAGTTCTTAAGCTACTTTTGGAAAACTTTGTGGGGTAATTTAGGTACTAAGCTATTGTTTTCAACTACTTATCATCCCCAAACTAATGGGCAGACTGTTGTGGTTAATTGAACTCTTTCTACTCTTTTGCTTGCTATTATTCGGATGAATTTGAAAACATAAGATCATTGTTTACTACATGTCGAGTTTGCATATAATAAGAGTGTTCATTCTGCTACTAGTTACTCTCCATTTGAAATTATATATGATTTTAATCTGTTGATTCCTTTGGATTTAGTGCCTATACCGATTGATGAGTATGCTAGCTTAGATGGTGAATGTAAGGTTGACATAGTGAAAAAATTGCATGAGAAAGTGTGGCAATATACTGAAAAATGAACTAAGCAATATGCATCCCATGTCAACAAAGGGTGAAAGAAGGTGGTATTTGAATTTGGTGATTGGGTTTGAGTGCATATGCACAAGGAATGATTCCTGGCTTAGAGGCATTCATAGCTACAACCTAAAGGAGAGGGTCCATTCCAAGTAGTTGAATGAATTAATGACAATGCCTATAAGTTGGACCTTCCCGATGAGTATAACGTACATGCAACATTTAATGTTCCTAATCTTTCCCTTTTTATGTAGGTGATGATTCGAGAACAAATCCTTTTGAGGAGAGGGGGAATGATGAGAAGCCTAAAGATGATGTGTGGAAGGCTTTAAAGGATGCAAGAGATCGATTGCACATTCCAAAAGGTCCAATAACACAAGTTAGGGGCAAAAAGATGAAAGAAGCACTAAATGTGCTAATTGTGGACATTCAGGCCAACCAAGTTACCAATGGTGCGAATTCAAGCTTGAAAGAGAGTCAAGGCCCTATTAATATGATTGGAGTACTTAATTTTTCAGGACTAGGTAATAGCATTCACTTCTAAGTAGGCATTTATCTTAAATAAGTGATTGTTATAAAGTGGAAGTTTTATGTATAAGAATTTGTCTTAAATAGGAATTTGTCTTAAATAAGGATTTGTCTTAAATAGGAATTAATGCATCTTTAGGATTGCTATCTCAGCCTATAAATAGGCACCTCCTTGTAAGCTCTAGAAAAAGCAGACAATTTTGAGATAAATAAAAAGTAAGGGTTTTCTCCTTCAATTCTTTCGTGAACTAAAAAACTTATCATGAAGTACCTCTTCTTGTGGCATTCTACTTGACTTATCACTCCTAATTTCCTTCTTTTTTTTAGTGCAACGTCCATATCCTTCTTAAATACCCTAGGTTCATGTTCCTTTTAATGTTAGGTCTAAGGTTTGTATTACTAAATTCTAATTCAACTTTCCTAGATATTCCTTAATTCCTTGTATGCATTGGGTCCTTAAGCCACATCTTTTTGGGGTTTTTTGCACCACTAGGCCTAGATCTGCTTCTCTATCTGACATGGGATATCAAGATGAAGATTGGAGTCTTTATGTCCTTATGACAGTAAATGAGGTAGAAAAAAAAAAGCAAAAGAGTTATTTTACTCTTCTAAAATACTATAAAAAGAAAATGGTTTTTTATAACTTTTAGTTAGGAGTAAGAACTTTGGAGTAAACATCATAAAAAATATATTAGTGAAATGGAAGTGCTTGACATTTTTATTTAGAGAAGGTTTATAAAGTTAAGAAAAAACTTTTCGCTGATTTCTTGGCCTTGAAGGAATGTATGGTTCTTGAAAAAACTTATCAAGAATACAAAACAAAAAAGGGAAAGAGGGTTATTAGTATCCACCTTCTTACTTTAAATTTAAGCCTAAAAATTGAGGATAGTGAGGTTATAGTCTCTTTGTACAAAGTTGAAGCTACAAATAATGTTGTAATTTAGTAGGAAAATTATACCAATCTCTATCTTTAATCAATAGGCAATCATTTTAGCTATATTGAAGAAAAAATTGAAGAATTTTCTTTATAAGCTTCAAAACCTCTGGTTAAACTAAAAGCAAAAGAAAGGGTTTTATATAAAACCCCATCTACAGAAGAAGCTATAACATGTTTGGTAAAAGTCCTAAGAAGATAGAATGATGTAGCTAAAGGCTCAGTGAATAAGTCAAAAATAAAAAAAAAAGGATTGGGAGAGTGACTTGTAGAAATTTGAGCAGAAATTTTAACTGTGTGTGTTGATAGGAAAATAGTTGTATCTCTTAATCAATAGGTCAGAATGGAGTGATTCCAATTGCAAATGAACAAGGACTTGTAGATCTACAATTTTCATATTTTGAGTTTTTGCAGTAAGCACTATAAAGTTATCAATTTAGGGGAAGAAGTGAAACTAGTCATAATGTGAAAATGAGAAGAGACTTTAATGGTTACTCTTCTAGGCTTCTAATGAAGTTGGTGGGGCATCAATTCTTCTAGATTGATGGCTAAAACTCTTCAAGGATGTAGACTTTGAAAAGCTCTAACTCTTCAAGGGTAGAGTGAAAACTCTTCTATGTTTTCATAGGTATGAACTCTTTAACATTCAAAGGAATGCCTGAGGCAATTTCATTCATTCAATCAAGTTCATTTTCTACATAATATTGATTGCCTTTTTATAGCAAAAATGAAGACAATGAAAAGACTTAATTCAAGCTTAGGAACTAGGACCAAATAAAAACAGAATATTTCCCATAACTTAAATCAAGCCTAGGAACTAGAAGCCAATAAAGAAAGATTATTAAAATAGAATATTTTCAATATACAGGAAATGACAAAGTCAATGATGAGAAACTTGGTGGTTATGAAAAGTCAATGATGAGAATCTTAATGGTTATGGACTTGTTAAGAAGATTGATGAGTTTAAATGTGAGTTGATCTTCTTGGTTGAGCGAATGTTGTGGAACTTGCTGATAAGGGCTTGTTGGTGAGAGATACAGTGATGCGGGTTGCATCATTCACCCTTTCTTTAGAAGAATTCATCCTTGAATTCAAATCACCATTATCAGAAGAATCACCCAAATAAGGTGTTAAATGATGCACATTGGATACATCAAGTATGTTTATATGAGAAGGAATCTTCAATCGATATGCATTAGGATTGATGCACTCAAGAACTTCAAATGGTTCAAGCTTTCAATCACTAAACTTGTTGTAGCTTCCAATGGAATGATGCTCTGGTGGTAAATAAGCCCAAACAAAATCTCCAAGTTTAAAGATAATTTCATGTTGCTATGTCAACATCCTTTTTATAAGACTCAACTTTGCTCTCCAAACTTCAACACACTTTTTCATGGACTATCCTCATTTGAAAAACAATATCATCCACCTTATGATGGATTTTTCAGTAAAAGAAATTGGTGCAAGATCAAGAGCAATCTTTGGTTGACACCCATATACAATCATAAAAGGACTATATCCAGTTGTACAGTTCACCAAACAATTATAAGCAAATTCCCCAAGTGACAATTGTGTCTCCCAAGAGCAAGGGTTATATATTGCCCAAGGACTTATAGATAACTTCAGTTTGTCCATTCGTTTGTGGGAAAAAGGCAGTACTATATTACAACTTAATACCAATATTCTTCCATAGTTGTTGCCAAAAGTGACTGAGCAACTTTGCATCATGATTATAAGTAATAGTTTTAGGACTGCCAAGCAATTTGTAGACTTCTTTGAAGAATAAGTCAGCAATTCATGAGGCATCCATAGTTCTACAACAAGGAATGAAATGTGCAATCTTTGAAAACCTATCAACAACCGTAAAGATGGAATCCATACCTTTGAGCATATGTGGTAGTCCAATGACAAAGTCCGTACAAATTTCTAGTTTGCCCCTTTCCTACTTGGCAACGTTAACAACTCATCACATGTTAGTACACATCATGTTTTAGATGGGGCCAAAAATACTTGGCTGAAACAAGTTGCATAGTCTTGTCACACCCAAAGTGTCCATTGTGGTGAATTTCATCAATCACCCTTTGTCGAAGAGAGCAATCCAGTACCCATAGACAATTTCCTTTGAAAAGGAAACCATCACATAAAGTAAAATCAACAAGCTTCTTTTCTCGTGCGTCTGAAATAATCTTCAAAAATTAAGGATCTTCTCAATACAACTCTTAAAAAAAAACAAACCCAAGAATAGTAGAGCACATAGTATGTAGTAAGCTTCTCTTTCAACTAAAAGTATTAGTAACCTAATTTTGAACTCCCGCCTTATGCTTGATAATAAATGAGAATTCTTGAACATATTCAGCCCATTTGGCATGCCTGGAATTGAGTTTTCATTGTCCTAAAATATACTTGAGAGCTTTATGATCAATGTACAAAATAAATTCTTGATGGATAAGATATTGCCTCCAATGCTCAAGCATGTAAAATAGTGCATAAAATTCCAAATCATAAGTGCTATAATGAAGTTTTTCACCATTCAATTGCTCACTAAAGAAAGCAATGGGTCAGCCTCCTTGGTTCAAAACTCCTATGATGCCAATACTTGATGCATCACAATGCACCTCAAAAATAAAATCAAGATTAGGCAATGCGAGAACCAAGGTTGTACTCAATTTTTCTTTGAGGTGTTCAAAGCTTTCCTGGGCTTCACTCGACCACTCAAAAATGCCTTTCTTCATGCAAGAGGTGAGCAGGGCTGCAATAGTGCTAAAATGCATAATAAATTGCTAATAGAAAGAAGCAAGACCATGCAAAATTCGAATTTCATGCACATTTGTTAGAGCCAGTCATTCTTTAATCACCTTGATCTTAGCATCATCGACTAAAATTCCTTCTTTCAAAATATGAAATCCCAAGAATAGGATTTGTGGCATTACAAAATGGCATTTGTCAAGGGCTGCATACAAGCGTTCTTGCCTTAATACTTGTAATACTTCTTGAAGATGCTGTAAGTGCTCATTAGTAGATTTGCCAAAAATCAAAATATCATCAAAATAAATCACAACAAATTTCCTGAGAAATGGCTTCAAAACCTGATTCATGAACCTCACGAATTTGGATGATACATTAGATAACCCAAATGGCTTGACTAGCCACTCAAATAGTTTGTCTTTGGTTTTGAATGCAGTCTTCCATTCATCTCTGGGCTTAACTTTAATTTGGTAATATCCACTCTTTAAATATAGCTTTGAGAAAATAGTCGCACCAAAGAGTTGATCCAAAAGATCATCAAGATAAGGATTTGGAAACTAGTATTTGATGGTGATCTTATTGATACCCCGATTATCAACACACATTTTTCAAGTGCTATTTTTCATAGTCACTAAGAGGGCTGGAATGGCACATAGACTGAGGCTTTCCCTTATAAAACCCTTATTCAAGAGTTTCATAACATGCCATTGTAATTCTTTATGTTCCGTTGGACTCATTTGTTAATGAGTTAGATTAGGTAGTGAAGCTCTAGGCATCAAATCAATTTGATGTTGAATGTCTCTCATAGGAGGAAGACCTGGTGGTAAGTTGTATGAAAAGATAACATTAAATTCTTCCAAAAGAGGCTGCACTTGATGAGACTTAGAAGATACAATCATGTCAGTTTTGCTGAGCAAAATATATATGATACTAACCCCTTCATGGCACCTTTCATATCTTTCATTGTTAACAAAATCAGAGATAAGGAATTCTCGACAAAAGGAGTCTTGAGAGTTTCCTTACTAGGCACTAAAGTATTCTTTCCACCATACTCGAAAGAATACATATTATGATAGCCATCTTGAATAGTCTTCCTATCAAATTTCTATGGTCGACCAAGAATAATATGATTAGCATGCAAAGGTAGAACATCACACCATATTTTTTCAAAATAAATATAGCTAAAAGAAAGATTGACAAGACATCATTTGAAAATAGTTATCTTAGTACCCTTCTTTAACCACGACATTTTGTAAGGTGTTGGGTGCACCTTCAACTCTAATTTTAGCTTACAAGCACATTTTCACAACAACCGGAGGCACTAATCATTTGACATACCTTCCCTAGAATGGTGCAAGCTGAATGAAGAATATTGGTGTGTAACCACTTATCTCTGGTGTCATCTTTAGGAGTGAGGAAAATCTTTTTACCATAAGAAGCTCATCTAAATTAACATGTACAATTTATTCATTATTCGCTGCAACCTAATCATCTTCCAACTCTTCTTAGTGTAGCTCCTCCTCATCATCATTAGACTCATTATCCACTAAGAAAGTTTTGTCATTTGGTCAATCTTTATTGATTTGATAAATGCTAGCACAATGACTGATCTCCCCATAAGAGTAACAATGCATACTAACTATACTTGATTGCTTTGGAAGATTGTGTTGAGTAGGGAGCTTACTATCAAGTTGTGTTGAAGTTTCAGTGACTTTGGCAATGCCAGTGATACTCCTCATTGCTCGATTCGGTAAAGTAGAGGTTTGTAGCCTCCTAAATTGAGAACGCTCCATTTTGAGTGCCCCTTGATGTGCATCTCCCAAATCCAAAATGTTGAGGACTTCTAAGGCATCTTAGATGTGAAGTTGAAGACCATTCAAATATTTGCTCACAAGCACCTCTTCCGGAATGACCTAAAGAAATTTCCAAACTAGTTTAAAACCTGGTTTTTTTAAATGGGATTTACACCATTTAACCTTACATCACAAAATGAGAACTATTTATGAATAGTTTTGTGAAAAGAATAATGCAATTAAAGACCTATTATTGATGTTTGCTACATGGTATCACGTCCCATGGATTATAAAATGGGATTACATTATTTTGGCAAAATAAGCTAATGTCTTGGATATGGATATTAAGCATGTCCCCTAGTTAGCTCAAAGGATTAATATCTGATTGTGGGATAATTTTGATTTCTTTGATAATAGGGTTTATAAAACTAAAGGTGTCATTTGTATGAATGGACTAAAAGCCCCACCAATACCCTTCCTTTCTAGTATTCTATAAGAGTTGTTAAAGACATTAATGGAGTCAGTGTCCAAAGAAAGGTTATTGGAAATTATGTCCTCTTTACTCCAACTAGAATAGGACACACAAGTTAGTTAAGCCAAAAGCAGTCAAAGGCATGCCAATGACAACATGATGCAGGATTCACAAGACCTCTCTAAGTTGTAAATATGACAAACTACTTTCAATGCAAAAGATGAAAAGCAATCAAATAAGTAGCTTTGATCAAAGCTCCTTTACAAAAGATAGGAATCAAGAACTATAATTACTTTATTAAAGGGATTCCTTCTGTTGGTTATTTCCTTTTTTCTTGTATAAATAGAGGTCTTAATAGCCTTCAAAGGCAAAGTGCAATTTTCAGTTTGTTTTAGATTTTTTCTCTTTCTCCCTTATAACTTCTTTTCTCTCACCACCTGCAAAATATAAACTTATAATGAAATTTACTATTCAATTAAGTCATTTAGTTTCTTTAAGTATTGTTTATAGTTTCCTATAAATTAATTCTTCTCCATATTTTAGTATATCCTGTGTGCTACCAAGATAGGAATGGTATAATAGCCTATAACCTTCTAAGTGCTAGAAAAATCTTAGTTTTATTCATATTTCGTACTTGAAACCCCAAGTTGCGTTGCCTTTGTGCTTATGTTACCTGGGATAAGTGTTAAAATGCTATGGCATAAATTGTTGACAACAATGCTATGAATAATGAATAGGTTAAGACTTAATCAGTTATTTAAAAGTAATAATCTCAATAGAAGTAAAAATAGATAAAAAAAATTATTAATGAAGATTTAGATAATAAGACTCTCCCTTCTTCTTCATCTTCCTATGTTTATAAATAGGGAAGTTTCTTTACCAAAATTAATTATGTTATTAAGATAGTTAAGGAACATTGCACTTAACTTAAGGTTACAATGATTTCTTTTTGCTATCCTAGGAGCTTATTAGCTCTTATCAACAAAAGTATGAATTCATTTATATTAGGATGGTACAAGCATTTTTAAAACTAACTAGTAGACTACATTTAAATAACTTAGCAATCATTTATGTTAGTGACAAAAGGCATAACCACTTCGACAACTCCTTATTAGGAATAATTGAATCTACCTCAAGTGATAGACTTATTTGGTTCTCCTATTTTTTGAATTTTACATTATTTTTGTTAGATCCTAATTTAATACATTCTTTATATTTAGAAATAAAAATTGAGGGATTTGATGTGATGCCAGCCTCAAAAAACATAATCATTACTTATAAGATACATTATAAGGTTATGAATATCACTGTCCCAAGAATTAAAAAAATTCCTTCAAGATATACCGATAAGAGAACCATTCCATGGGATCAAGTTAAGTTCCTTGAGAAATAGACTTTTGAAAAAGTAGTCGAACTTGTTAAATAGGTAAATTGATAGATGGAACAAGTTATTGAATATAAAGATGGGAAGGTTGAAATCTAATTTGCTTCATCTAAAAGTATGAGATTAAACCATAAAAGAGGAAAAGAACAAGTTAAACTTAGATATTATACCTCTTCTATACTAATTACTAAACTAGAAATTATATAAACAACTAGAGAGTTAGTCAGTTAACTTTAATATAAAGTTGACTTTTTACCCTTAACTTCTGCTTTAGTAGTTAATGAACCACTACTAACATCTAGTCAAGTTTCTAGGTCTAAATTTCCTTCTTTGTTTGATATGGGATATCAAGATGAGGATAAAAGGGTCCATGTCCTTAAAGTAGTAAACGAGGTAGAAGTAAGAGCCTCCTAAAAATGTTATAGAAAGAAAATGGCTTTTATGACCTTTAGCCCAAAGAAAAGCATTAGTGTAAATGTCATAAAAAATACATTAGTGAAATAGGAATAATTGATATTTTTACTTATTTAGAAAATGTTTATAAAATAAAGGGAAAAACCTTCCCAAATTTTTCTACCCCAAAGAAGTGTATGGTGCTAGAAAAAGTTTATAAAGAGTACACTACAAAAAAAGGGGAAAAGGTTATTAGTATTGACCCTCTACTCTAAATATAAGCCTAAAAGTTAAAGATAGTGAGGCTATAACCTTTCCTTACAAACTCCAACACCTTTAGTTAAACTAAAAATAGAAAAAAAGTGTTTTATTTAATCCCTTACCTTTGGAAGAAATAAATTATAATATATTAGGTAAAAATCCTAAACAAATAGAATTAGTAAATGCAATAGTCAAAAGGTTAAAAAACCTTGGATTAAAAGAAAAGGAAGCCTCTATTTTAGGAAAAGAGGAATAGACTAAAGAAGAAGAATCAGAGACTGCAGAATATATTTATAAAATTTAGAAAATGTTCTTATCAAAATAAAATTCAATGCAAAATGATCCATAACCTTCTTATGAGAAGGAAACCATGAATATCAACAAAATGACCTTTGATAAGGTCCCTACAATATTATATTATCTTAGACCAATTCTGATCATTCTCTTATTAGAAGAACAACCTAAATATAATTATGTTGGATATAATGGTAATAGTATAGTAGAATGGAATCTAGATGAGATGTTTAAACAACAAATTCTTATTCTACTTCATTACATGATGATGTTTATTACTACAAAATCAAAAGGTAATTCAAACTCTTAAATAACAAAGTTTATAACTAGTGAATTTATTGGATAGTATAAGGATTGTTGAGATTTCTATTTAACAAAAGAAGCAAAAACTCAAATCTTTTTTATTATAAAAGTTGAACAAAGAGTTCAACTTACTGATTCAAACTCTCAATGTTAATGCATTGACATATACCATAACTAATCATTTTATTAGTATAACTAACTTGTTAATAGGCAAGACATATCAGCAACTCATTAACTTGAGATGCCTTGACCTATCTTATTTTAGGTGATATAAAGATATGTTCTTCTTGAAAGTTTTTACTAGAAAAGATAGCCATAGTATCTTTTAGAAAGAAAAATTTCCTAGTGGATTACCTACCATACTGATTACTTTAGTTATATTGATGGAGAATTTAGTTGTTCAGTAGTAGTTGAAAGAGTTAAACTTTGCAATAAGATTAAGCTGCACCGATAGTTATGAAGGGATAAAACTTAGGCAAAAAAAGTTTTAGGAGATGAGTTATCCACCCATGAATTATTCAAAAAAATTTAAGAAAAAGGATTATAAAGCTTCAATTAAAAAAAAAAAACCTATTATTCAAAGGAAAAGAAAGAAGAACCTAAGTAAAAGCTACTCTACAAAGGAAAAAGAAAATGGTAATCTATTATCAATGCAAAAATTTAGGGTATTATTCAAACAAATGTAAAATAAAATAGAAAATCCAAGAGTTATCTCTAGATAAAGACCTTAAAAGGTCATTAATGCACATTTTCTTATCAAAAAGTGAAACAAAATGATTAGACTTAGAAGTTGACCTCTTTGAAGAATAAGCTACCTTTGATACTAATTTAGATAATAATTGTAATGGGAAAAACTATTATTATCAATAAATATGCAAAAGTAATGCCTTATTAGTCTTAATAAGAGAAGATAGTTTGATCATGGATCTTATTGATAAGATAGCAGATTCAAAAGAAAAAAGAGAGCACTTAGGAAAGTATCTTCATATGATTCAAGATAAGGCAAAAATCAAAGAACCAAAAGAACACTACAATTTAAAAACTATTATTTAGAGAACTAGAAATAATCATTCTAATTTAACAATTAGAAAATCAAAACCATTTATAAGTGAGGTTAAAGATGAAATTAATTAGTTAAAAGCTGAGTCTAAAGAGTTAAAAGAAAGGATTATAGTCTTAGAAATAATATCTGAAAAGGATAATGACTTTTAAATATACAAGATACCTTTTTAAAAGAAGGGTTAGGAGCTCTTCAGTACATTAATTTTATTGATAGGGTTATTACCCTTAAATGGCATACAAACATTATAGTAGTAATCAATAAAAAATATATCTTCTTAACCATTACCTTAATAGATTTTGACACTAACATGAACTGTATTAATGAAGGGATAGTACTTTCAAAATACTTTTCAAAAACAACAAGTGTTAAACATTATTGATAAGAGTAAGCTTGTTATAAGGTACAAACTATCACAAGCCGCTATTTGCAATGAAGGGATTTGTATTGAAATACCTTTTATCTTAGTTAAAAATCTATCTTAAGATGTGATCCTGAGAAATCTCCTTTTACACATTGTATATCCTATTAAGGAAATCAGTGATCAAGGGATTCACTTGGACATAAATGGAAAACTTATTAGCTTTATATTTGTATCTAATCCCTCATATAGGGAGATAGATGTACTATAAAGATCTATTAGAAGAAAAGAGAAGTTTATTCAATCTTTACAATCTGAAGTGAAAAATAAGCATTTACATGAAAAAATCAATATTCCTATTATTCAAACAAAGATATAGGAAATAGAAATAAAATTAGAAGCAACAATGTAATTAGAGATTCCTACAACGTTTTGGAATGGAAGGAAGCATGGTTGTAAAGTTGCCTTATGAACAAACTATTAATGAAAGTTAGATTCCAACAAAAGTAAGGCCTATAGTTGTAAGACCAAGGCTTTTAAAGATTTATAAAAATGAATTAAGTGATCTCTTGAAAAAAAGACTCATTAGAAAAAGCAGTAATCTTTAGAGTTTTCCTGCATTTTATGTTGAAAATGTAGTAGAACTAGAAAAAGGAGTCCATTGATTAGTAATAAATTACAATCCTGTAAATAAGGCATTAAGATGGATTAGATATCCTATTCCAAACAAAAGGCATTTGCTTAACATGATTTATTAAGCTCAAACATACTCAAAAATTGATATAAAATCTAGTTATTGCAAATCTAAATTCATGAAAAAGATAAGCAAAAAATAGCATGCATAGTTCCTTTTGGTCATTATGAATGGAATGTGATGCTATTTGGATTAAAAAATGCACCCTTAGAATCTTAGAAAATTAAGAATGAAATCTTTAATGCTTATTCAACATTTATGATTGTTTATAGTGATGATGTATTAGTATTTTTTTTAATACCACCAAGCAATATTTTAAACATTTGAACCTTTTTTTAAGGATTATTGAAGATGTAGGTTTAATAGTATCTATTAAAAAGATGAAGTTATTCCAAACTAAGGTTAGATTCCTTGGACACTTCATTAAAAATGGAATTATAGTTCCCATTCATTGAGCGATTGAGTTTGCCTTTAAATTTCCTAATGAATTAAGGGACAAAAAACATTTGCAAAAATTTTTGGGAAGTTTGAATTATTTTTTAAAATACTATAAAGACTTATGATACTAAGCCACTATTTGAAAGATTACAAAATGACCTGCCATATTTGACAAATGAGAGCATAAAAGAGTAGTTAAGAAAATTAAAATTAGAGCAAAAGAACTATCATTCTTAACCCTTCCTCATTTTGATGCCTTTAGGATAGTTGAATCAAATGCATTGGATAAAGGATATGGGGGAATCCTTAAAAAAAGGATTAATTCAAAAGAGCAACTTATTTGATTTATTTTAAGAGTATGTAAAGGAGTTATAGTTAATTACTTTACTATCAAAAAATAAATTTTAGCAATAATATTATGCATTTAAAAGTTTGAAAGTGATTTATTAAATCAAAAATTCCTTGTAAGAATAGATTGTAAGGCAACAAAAGATGTCCTTACTAAAGACATTAAAAACATTGCTTCTAAATAAATTTTTTCCAAATAGCAAGGAATTGTATTTGTCTTTGATTTTGACATCGAGTTTATTAAAGAAACTTTTAATTCTTTACTAGGTTTCCTAACTCATGAATTTTTGCAAGGGAAATCCTCATGAGTAAACAACCCCTTGTTTAGGGGCCTCAACCCCCCACAACGTTCAACTATTTCAATAGTGAAAGATGCTTTTAGATCAAAATCAAAAGAAGTTGATAAATTCGAAGTGATGCTTACAAGTGAGCTTTGGATAAAACCATAACATGTCCTTTAATTCCAATATACATTGATATTTTACATGCTATTAAGAATAACTATGCTCAACTTCAACTAAATGAGGTTACTCAATTTTATCCTAAAAAAGATATGTATCCTTATACAATTATGATGGATTGCTTGTATTACTAGCAAATTTTGCATGAAATAGGCTCTATGGTGGTTGAACTCATTGAAAGAAGATTTGGATCAGCTTATTGCTTGAAAGATTAGGCCTATGCCAAATTCAAAATAAAAGAGATTCTTCATCCAAAAGATTGGCAAGGTGATCTCTTTCATTATAAAGATTTAAAGGAATGGTGGAAGGTAAAATCCCACAATTATTTTGATTACATCAAAATCTAAGAAAGAGCTTTGTTATACAAAAATAGGTAGAAGAAATTTAGTTGGTTCATTCAGATTCATCTTCTAAATGATCCAAATAAATTTCCAAACTAGTTAAAAACCCAATTCTTTAAATAAGGTTTGCACCATCTAACCCTACCTCACAATATAAGAATTGTTTATAAACAATTTTGTGAAAAGAATGATGAGATTAAAGACGCATTATTGATGTTTGTTACATGTTATCACATCCCATGGATTATAAAATAGGATTATGTTATCATGGCAAAACAAGCTAATGTCTTTGATGAGGATATTAAGCATGCCCCTTGGTTAGCTTAAAGATTAATATTTGATGGTGGGAAAATTTTGATTTCTTTGATGATGGGGTTTATACAATCAAAGGCATCATTTGTATAAATAGACCAAAAGCCCACCAAGACCTTTACCTTCTAGTAATCCAAAAGAATTGTTGAAGACTTCAATGAAGTTAGTGCCTAAAAAAAGGTTATTAGAAATTATGGTCTTGTTACTTTAGCCAGAATAGGACATGTAAGCTAATTAGGCCAAAAATAGTCAAAGACATGTCAATGACAACATCAAGCAGGATTCATAAGACTCATATGAGTTGAAAATATGAAAAACTACTTTTAGTGCAAAAGATAAAAAGTAATTAGACAAACAACTTTTATGAAAGCTACTTTACAAAAGAAAGGAATCAAGGACTACAATTACTTTATTAAAGGGATTCCTTGTGTTAGTTATTACCTTTTTCCTTGTATAAATAAAGGTTCTAATAGTCTTTAGAGGTCGAGTCCAATTTTTAGTTTGTTTTAGATTGCTTCTCTTTCTCTCTTATAACTTCTTTTCTTTTACCACCTGTAAAATATAAGCTTATAATGACGTTTGTTGTTCAATGAAAACTTTTCTTTTGTAAGTCATTTAATTTCTTAAAGTATTATATATAGTTTCTTGTAACTTAATTCTCCTCCATATTTTAGTATATCCTATATGCTACTAAGATAGGTTTGGTATCAAAGCTTAAGACCTTTTAAGTGTTGAAAAAATCTTAGTTTTATTCATATTTCATAGTTGAAACCGCAAGTTACATTGCCTTTGTACTCATGTTAGTTGGGATATGCATTAAAGAGTTATGGCATATACCATTGACAATAATGTTATAAATTAAGAACAGGTTAAAACCCAATCAATTATTTAGAAGTAATAGTATAAGTAGAAGTAGAAATAGAGAAATAAATATTAATGAAAATTTAGATAATAATTATTTCAAAACTGGACTCTTCCTTCTTCTTCATCTTCCCATGTTTATAAATAGGGAAGTTTCTTCCAAAATTGATTATTTTATTAAGATAGTTAAGGAAGCATTACCCTTAACTCAAGGTCACAATGATTTCTTTTTGCTATCCCAAGAGCTTATTAGCTCTCATTAACAAAAGTATAAATTCAATCATATTAGGATGGTAGAACCTATTACTAGACTATGTTTAAATAACTTAACAATCATCTATATTAGAGACAAAAGGCATAAATAGTTTCATGACTCCTTATTAAAAGTATATGAATCTACCCTAAGTGAGGGATCTATTTCATTCTCCTATTTTTTGAATTTTACATTATCTTTACCAAATCCTAATTTAATGCATTATTTATGTTTAAACATAAAAACTAAGGGATTTGATATGGTGCTAGTTTGGGAAAACTTAATTCAAGGCATAATCAGTTCCATGACTCCTTATTAGGATTAGTTGAATCCACCCTAAGTGATGGACCTATTTGGTTCTCCTATTTTTTGAATTTTACATTATTTTTATCAAATCTTAATTTAATGCATTTTTTTATGTTTAGACATAAAAACTAAGAGATTTGATATGATGCTAGCCTTAAGCAACTTAATCCTTATTTACATGATACATTATAAAGTTATGAATACTATTGTCCCAAGAATTAAGGAAATTCCTTCAAGATATGCTAATAAGGGGACTACCTTTTTATGAAGAAATAAAGAGATGATCTTATTACTCAAGAATTAAACCAAAAATACTTGTAATAAAAGTTATTCATTATTATAGACTCCTTTGTTTGATGAAATTGTGTGGATTCCAAGTTCCAAAGAAATATATATATGCTTGATGCATAAAATATGAGATCTGTAATAGATTATAGCCAATTGCATCCTTTCAAGGATGCATAACAATGGAATGGAGGTAGAAGTGTGACTCGGGGTTTCAATAATGAGACAAAGAAGAGTTTAAGCTTTCAACTACTAAGATGATTAACATTCTGCTAGGTTCAAGGTTCTGATACCATTCTTATCTTAATAGCACAAGATCATACATAATAGCTATATAGAACATAGTAGATATATAGAACACTTATATATAAAAAGGTAATTTAAGAAACTAAATTAAGCACACTGATATAAAACAAAGAAACTTAAAACAAATAATATCAAAATTAGAGTACTTACAAAAACAAAGCTTTCATTGAACACCAAAAATCATTATAAGCTTATATTTTACAAAGGGGAGAGAAGAAAAAAAAAGCAAACTTAGAAAGAAGGAAAATTAGACCTTGCCTCTTTTGGCCTATGATAAATCTATTTATAGATGGAAAAAGGTGATAACAATAATTGAAGGAATTTTCTTTTTGCAAAGTGAGATGCTGAATTATTTTATGTTTTCCTCCACTTTTGTTAAAATAGCTTTATTAAAGTTGTCTTTAGGTCTCATGATAATTTGTCCATCAAAAGTTGTTTGTCCTTTTACCTTTTACAACTCATACGGGTCTTAGGAATCATAAATAATACCATCATTAAGATGCCTCTGATTACCTTCAACTTAGTCAGCTTAGGTGTCTTAATATGGTTGGAGCAAAGCAACCATCATTTCCAATAACCTTTCTTTTTATGCAAACACCATTAAAGTCTTTAATCTCTCTTCGGGAGGAGGAAGAGTGGGCTTTGGTGGGGGATCCTTAGGTCTATTTATGCAAATGACTCCCTTTCCTATGCAGCTTTATCATCAAAGAAGTTAAAATTTTCCCACCATCAAATATTAATCTATTTTGCCAACCATGGAACATATCTAATGTCAACATCTAGGACATTAACTTGTTCGGCCGTAATGGTGTAATCTCATTTAGTAACCCATGGAACATGATACTAGGTTGTAAACATTAACAATAGGTCATTAACCTCTTTATTGGCTTCACAAAACTATTTATAAATAGTTCTAACTTTATGGGGTAGGGTCAAATGATGTAAATCCCAATTGAAAAACTAGGTTTTAAACCAATTTGGAAATTTTTTTGGGTCATTCAAAAGATATATTTGAATGAACCAACTAAATTTTCTTTGCCTGTTTTTATACAACAAGGCTTTTTCACATGCATTGATATAATTAAAATAGTTATAGGTATTAACCTTCCACCATTCTTTTGAACTCTTTGTAGCCGAAGAGATCCCCTTACCAATCTTTAAGATAAAGAATTTTCTTTACCTTAAACTTGGTGTAGGGCTAATCTCTGAAGCCATAACCATATCTAGTCTTAGATCCTCTTTCTATAGGTTCAATAACTACCAAACCTATTTTGTGTGGTATTTATTGATAATATACGCAATCTTTCATATTATTATGAGGATACATATCATCATTAAGATAAAAATGTGCAACCTTATTAAGTATAATTATTTTCAATAACATATAAAAAGTTTATGTGTTTTTGAATTAAAGGATATGTAATGAATTTATCCAAAGTTCACTCATAAGCATCATCATGAAGTTTATCAACTTCTTTTGCTTTTGCATCTTTAGCTAGTGAATCAACTAATGTTTCTAGAAATTGAAGCCTTTGTATGAGAGTTACTCATGTCTTAATTCCCTACAAAAATTCACAAGTTAGAAAACTTGGTAAAGAATTAGAATTTCCTTTAGTAAACTTAATATCAAAATTGAATACAGAAAGTATTTCTTACCATCTAGCAAAATTTTGTTTAGAAGCAATGTTCTTAACATTTTTAGTAAGGACATATTTTACTACCTTACAATCTATCCTTAAAAGGAATTTCTAATTTGATAGGTCACTTTCCAATTTTTGAATACATAGTAAAATAATTAAGATTTCTTTTTTAATAGTAGAGTAATTAATTCTAACTTCTCTCCAAACTCCTGAAGTGAAACAAACTAATTGTTCTTTTGAATTAATCCTCTATTTAAGGATTCCTTTGTAGCACTTATTTGATGTATTAGTTTCAACTATTTTAAAAGTATTAGGATGAGGAAAAGTAAAACATGGCAATTCTTTTGTTTTAAATTTTATTTTCTTAACTGCCTTTGTATGTTTTTTCGTCCACTTGGGAGGATCTTTTTGTGGATGCATTTTTTTAACCCAAAAAGCATTATATTCCATTCATAATGTTTGAATGGGACTATAAATGTTGTTTTATACTTATCCTTTTCTTGAATATGGATTTGCCAATAACCAAATTTCATATCAAATTTTGACAATATTTGAATTTCATAAAGCCTATCTAATAAATCTTTTTTATTAGGTATATGATATCTAATCCATCTCAAATTTTTATTTAAAGGCTTATAATTAATAATAAATCTTGGAACTCCACACTCCAATTCTGTAGCATTTTCCATATAAAATGCTAGGCAACTCCATAGGTTGTTACTTTTTCTACTAAACCCTTTTTCTAAAAGATCATTTATTTCTTTTTTATAGATCCCTAAATGCCTTAGTTCCATAGTTATAGGCCTGACTTTGGTATGTATTTGACTTTTGTTAAAAGTCTCTCAATATGGTAATTCTACCACATGCTTTTAGCATGATAGAATTTTAACCTATTTTTAACCCTTTTAGTAGTAGGTAACCCAAATAAAAATTTTTCTTTCCAAAAATTACTCTGGCTATCTTCTTTAGTAAAAACTTTTGTAAAGAACACATTTTTATACCACTTAAAGTGAGATAGATCTAAACATCTCAAATTAATGAGTTGCTTGTATGTTTTGTCCACTAATAATGTAGCTATACTAATAAAATGATTAGTAATTGTATAAATCAATGTATTAATATTGTTAGCAAATTACATCCCTTGCTCTAATTTTACAGTATTAAATATTGGGTCTTAATTCTTTTTTAAAAGTAAAAATTACATTAGTTTTTAAACTTTCCAATAAAACCATTTACTATGAATCTTTCTATTTAAAGGTCAAAATTACCTCCTTTAGATTTTGTAGTAGTGGAAAATATCATTATATAAAGGAGTAGAATAAGAATCTAATTTTCTAACATTTCATCTAAATTTCATCTTACAATGCTACTTCTATCATATTATACATAATTATACTCAAATTGTTTCTCTAATAAGAGGTCAACTGGGGTTAATTTAAGATAATATAATTTTTTAAGGATTTTATTAAAAGTCATTTTGTTTATTTATATACTTTCCTTTTATAAGAAGGTGATGGAATTTTTTGAACTAGATTTTGTTTTGATAAGAATATTTTTTGAATTTTATCCACATAATTCTTAGCTTCTGATTCTTCTTTTGTAATATGTTCCTCTTTTCCTAATTCAGAGGCACATTTTTCTTTTAATCCAAGGTTTTTTTTTAACTTTTTGATTATTTTATCAACTAATTCTATTTTTTAGAATTTTTACCTGACATATTGTAATATATTTCTTCTAATTACATGAGTTTAAATAAAACCTTTATTTCCATTTTTGGTTTAACCAGAGGTTTTTGAGCTCTTTGAGCTACTACATCTATCTTTTCTTTAACTCTATTAAACTAATTTCTTTTAGATTAAAAATAAAGATTAGTATAGTTTCCTTGCTCCATAATAACACTAGTAAAAGGTTTCTCTGTATATAATGAAACTATAATCTCATAGTCTTCTATCTTAACATTTAGATTAAGTATAGGTGGGGGAATAATAATAACCCTTTTTCCTTTTCTCATAACATATTCTTGATATGCTTTTTCAAGGATCATACATTCCTCTAGGCAGAAAAATTTGGAAAAGGCTTTTTCTTAAGTTTGTAAAGCTTTTCTAAATAGCTGAAAATATCTATAACCCTTATATCATTGGCATATATCTTATGACATTTATGTCATATTTCTCATTTATTTATCATTAAATGTCATAAAAAACCATTTTCTTTTTATAGTATTCTCATAAGAGTAAAATAACTTTTTCACTTTTTCATCTACCTCATTAACTACTTTAAGGACATAGAAATTTCTATCTTAATCCTAATATCCAACATCAAAGAGAGAAGAAGACCTAGGCCTAAAAGCCTAATTAGATGTTTCTAGTGGTTCATTAACCACAAAAGCATAAATTGAGGGAGGAAAGTCAACTATGTACTGAAATTGATTCACTTGCTCTCTTATTCTTCTAATACCTTCCAACTTAATGATTGGCACAAAGGAGGTAGAGAATCTGGGTTTAGCCTTTTCTCTTCCTTTTTGGAGGTTTAACTTCACACTTTTAGAGGGACTAAATTGGATTTTGACATCCCCATCTTTGAATTCAATTACTTCTTTCATTTGTTTATTAACCTATTCAATAGGTTCAACAGCCTTTTCTAAGATCCATTTTTCAGGTAATTTAACCTATTTCCAAGCAATTTTTTTAAGAAACATAACATTAAATTTTGACCTATTAGTGAAAAACAATGTAATAGTCCCCTTATTCGCATGCTGGAATTTCTTTAATTCTTGGGACAATGGTGTTCATAACCTTATAGTATATCTTGTAAATAAGGAGGATTAAATTTTTTGAAGCATGCATCATATCAAATCCTTCAATTTTAATATCTAAACATAAAGCATGCATCAAATTAGGATTTGATAATGATAAAGTAAAATTTGGAAAACAAAAAGCCAAATAGGTTAGTCACTAAAAGTGGTCCAATTAATCCTAATAAGGAGTCATTGAAGTAATTGTGCCTTTTGTCTCTAACCCATATAATTGTTGAGTTATCTAAACTCATTCTAGTAGTAGGTTTTTAATACTAATTGAACCATCCTAATATGGATAAATTTATACTTTTGTTGATGTGAGCTAATGAGCTCCTAGTATAGTAAAAGGAAATCATTATAACCTGAGTTAAGGGTAAAGCCTCTTCTATGGTTTTGAATGAGACTGTCTGTTATAGGCATAAAAGTTATTTTTCAAGTCATTTTACATGGATGAGTTCTTCCACTAAAAACTAGAACCTTGTTAGCAAGAAATGATGAGACAATCTTATTATTCAGTAATTGAACCAAAAATACTTGTTTCAAAGATTTACAAACATACTTGTTGTAATGAATAAATATTTATTGTGAGAAAAAGTTATTCTCAAGATCATTTTTCATCAATGAGTTCTTTCAATGGAATATAAATCCTTGTTAGGAAGAAATGAAGAGACAATCTCATTATTCAAGAATTCAACCAAAAATACTTATAGGAGAAGGTAATCATTATCAAAAACTCCTTTGTTTGATGGAATTGTGTGGATTCCATGTACAAAAAGGAATATAAACTTACTTGTTACAATGAATATAATGTCTATTATGGGCATAAAAGTTATTTTGTAGGTCATTTTGTATGGATGAATTGTTGCATTAAAAGCTAGAACCTTGTTTGGAAGAAATGAAGAGAATGCCTCATTATTCAAGAATTCAACCAAAAATGCTTCTAAGAAAAGCTAATCATTATCAAAAACTCCTTTTTTTTAATATAGTTGTGTGGATTTGAAGTACCATAGGAATATAGATGTACTTAATGCAATGGATATAAGATTTATTATGGGCATAAAAGTTATTTTCTAGGTCATTTTGATGGAATTCTAATGAGTCCTAGTTCCCAAGGTATATAGACGCGCTTGTTGCAATATATTATGTGCAAAAAGTTATTCTCAAAATCATTTTTCATGAATAAATTTTTTCAATGGAAGCTGAGGCTTTGTTAGGAAGTAATGAAGAGACAAGTTCACTATTTAGGAATCAAAAAAAAAAAAACTTATAGGGAAAAGTAATCACCATCAAAGATTCCTTTTCCTTGATAGAATTCTATGGCCTCCTAGTACCAAAGGTTTACAAGCATGCTTATTGCAATGAATATTATGTTTATGGTGGCCACAAAAGTTATTAACTAGATCATTTTGCATGAATAAGTTTTTGCACTAAATGCTAGAACCTTGTTAGCAACAGATAAAGAGCTAGTCTTATTGTTTAGAAATTGAACCAAAAATACTTGTAAGAAAAGCTAATTATTATTAGAGACTCCTTTGTTTGATGGAATTATATAGATTCCTAGTTTTGATGGTATACAAATCAAAAGTGGAGAAAAGGGTTTTATTTAAGTCATAGTCTTTAGAAAAAATAGATTACAACATGACTGGTAAAAATATTAAGAAGATAGAATTAATAAACAAAATAGTTAAATGGTTAAAAAAACCTTGGGTTGAAAGAAAAGGAAGATCCAAACTAAATACATACTTTATGTTAGACATAAAGACAAAGATTTGATATGATGTTGGCTTTGAAAAATTTAATTCTAGATAACTCCAAGGAATAGCACTTGATCTTTTATTTCTTTTGTACATATTTCCAAATGCCTTGATCCCATAGCTATAAGTTGGGCTTTGATTGGAATCAAACTTTTATTATAATTTGTTTCATACAATAATTCTACTACATGTTTTTTTTTACCAAAAATTCATAGGAATTTTCAAATAAATTAATGTCTTTAATTTTTGTTGTATTTCTTGTATTTTTACATGAATAACATAAATATTAATTTTTTCATGCAAGTATTTATTTTATTTACTTTAGTATATAGAGATTGAATAAATTTCTCTTTTCTCATAATAGTTTTTCAAAGTATGTATACCTCTCTATATTGAGGGATAGATACAAATTTGAAGTTAATAAACTTTTATTTACTTTTGAGTAAATCCCTTCATCACTAATCTCTTTTATAGGATATAATATATGCAAAAAGAAATTTCCTAAAATAACATCTTAAGAAAATTCCTTAACTAAAACAAAAGGAATTTCAATACAAATTCCCTTATTACAAGTAGCAGCTTGTGATAATTCATATTTTACAACAAACTTTTATCTACAGTGTTTTAACATTTTTTTAGTTTTTTAAAAGTATTTTGAAGGTATTATTCCTTCACTAATATAATTCATATTAGCATTTGAGTCTATTAAGCCAATAGCAGAGAAAATATATTGTATTTTAATCACAATTGTAATCTGTATATGTCATTTATAGGTAATAACCTTATCAATTAAGTTAGTGTATTGAAGAGCTCCTAACTCTTCCTTTAAAGAGGTATGTTGTATGTTTAGAGGATCCTTGACCTTTTTAGACATTATTTCTAAGATATTTGTAATGATGGGATTTGTATTGAAATTCCTTTTGGTTTTAGTTAAGAACCTTTCTCAAGATGTTATTTTAAGAAATTCCTTTTTACATATGTTATATCCTATAAAAGAGATAAGTGATAAAGGGATTTACTTAAAATTAAATGTCAAGTTTATTAGTTTCAAATTAGTATCTTCCCCTCAATATAGAGAGATAGACATACTTTAAAAAACCATTAAGAGAAAAGAGAAATATATTCAATCTTTACATACTTGTAAGAAAAAATTAATACTTCTGTTATTCAAGTAAAAATAAAAGACATTAGCTTGTTTGGAAATTCCTATAACTTTTTGGAATAGGAAAAGGTATGTAGTAGAACTATTGTACGAAGCAACTTTTAGTAAAAGTTAGATTCCAACCAAAGCCCAACTCATGGCTATGGGACCAAGGCATTTGGAAATATGTAAAAAAGAAATAAAAGATCTTTTGTAAAAGGGACTTATCAAAAAAAGTGCTAATCCTTAGAGTTGTCCTGCATTTTATGTAGAAATGTAGTAGAACTAGAAAAAGGAGTTATAAGGTTAGTTATTAAGTACAAGCCTTTAAATAAGGCATTAAGATGAATTATATGTCCTATACCAAATAAAAAGAATTTGTTAAACAAGTTTTATGAAGCTTAGATATATTCAAAATTTGATATGAAATTGATTATCAACAAATTTGGATTAAAAAAATGAACAGTATAAGACAACATTTACAATTCCATTCGATCATTTTGAATGGAATGTAATGTCATTCAGATTAAAGAATGAACTTTCAAAATTTCAAAAGATTATGAACGAAATATTCAACATTCATGATTACTTATATTGATGATGTATTAGTCTTTTCTAATACTATCAAACAACATTTTAAACATTTAAACCTTTTCCTAAAGGTTATGGAAAAGGCATGTTTAACAGCATTTGCAAAGAAAATGAAGTTATTTTAGACCAAGATTAGATTCCTTGGACACTTCATAAACATGGAACTATAATTCTCATTGATTGAGTAATTGAATTTGCCTATAAATTTCTTGATGAAATTAGAGATAAATAGCAATTGCAAAGGTTTTTAGGAAATTTGAATTATATTTCAAATTTCTATGGAGACTTAGCTTATAATAGTAAGCCATTATTTGAAAGACTTAAAAACAATCTACCAGAATGAATAGATGAAAATACAAAGGCAATTAAGAAGATTAAGATTAGAGTAAAAGAATTGTCATGCTTAACTTTTCCTAATCTTGACGCCCTTAAAATAGTCAAAACTAACGCATTAGATTAAGGATATGAGGGTATCCTTTATCTATAGTATTATGTATTCAAAAATTTGAAAGTGATTTGTTAAATCAAAAATCTCTTTTAAAAATTAATTGTAAGGTGGCAAAAAACGTTCTTACAAACAATGCTAAAAACATAGTTTCTAAACAAATCTTTACTTGATGATAAAGAATTTGATATGTTGTTAATTTTGATATCAAGTTTATTAAAAGAACATCAAATTCTTTACCTAATTTCCTAACTTTTGAATTTTTGTAAGGAACCACTACATAAGTTTATTAAAGGAACTCTTATTACAAGAACTTATTCACACAAAATAATTGGGAAAATAAATTTTGTGCCCACAATTGACATTATATTCACTGTAACAAGAAAGTTTGTACACTTTTGGTACTAGGAATTCATAGAATCCCTTCAAACAAAGGAGTCTTAAATAATGATTAGTTATTCTTACATGTATTTTTGGTTCAATTTATGAATATTACAACTGTCCCTCCCTTTGTTCCTTACAAGGCCCTAGCTTTCATTGCAAGATCTCTCATTCACACAAAATAACCTAAAAAATAATTTTTATGCCCACTAAAGACATTATATTCATTGCAAAAAGTATGTTTGTGATCCTTTGGTACTATAAATCCATAGAATTTCATTAAATAAAGGAGTCTTTGATAAGGATCAGCTTTTCTTATAGGTATTTTTGGTTTAATTTCTGAATAATGAGATTGTCTCTTCATTTCTTCCTAAAAAGGCTCCAACTCATTGCTAGAACTCATTCACACAAATTGACCTAAACAATAACTTTTATGCCCACTAGAAGCATTATATCCATTACAACAAGCACGTTTGTACACCTTTAGTATTATGCTTATTTTTATTTAATTCTATAATTATCATATCCTTATATCATAAGAATGGTATGAGAGTCTAGTTGCTAGTGAAGTTTAATTTCATCTATCACTTCTAAATAATCTATCAAGTCTTAACCTATCCATGCCTCATCATATCACTATCAATGACTTAAGTCATAACCCTACATGCCTTCACATGGCTAACACGAGTACAAAGGTAGTGCGATTTGAGGTTTCAATAATGAGACACTAATAAGTTTAAACTTTCAATTATTTAGAAGATCAATATTCCTTTGGGAACTTGGCTTTGATACCATTCCCTATTCCTATCTTAGCAGCACAGGATCATATATGTATATACCTTTTCTTATTCCAAGAGCATTAAATATTTGAGCTTTACCTTCATTTGTCAAATAAAATTTCTACCAGTGTTTAAGCTATCCAATAAATCCATTCACTATAAATCTTGCTATTGAAGAGCCAAAATTACCTCCTTTAGTTCTTGCAACAGTAGCAAATATCATCATATAATGAAGTAGAATGTGAAACTGATTTTCTAACATTCCATCTAAAGTCCATTCTACAATACTGCTACCATTATATTATGTATAATTGTAATTAGATTGTTCCTCTAATAAAAGGTCGACTATAGTAAGTCTATGATAATATAATTTTGTAGGGACTTTATTAAAAGTCATCTTACTAATTTCCATACTTTCCTTCTTACCAAAAGGTAATGGATCTTTTTGATCTAGGTTTTGTTCTAATAAGAATATTTCCTAAATTTTTTCCACATAATCTTTGGCCTCTATCTTTATCTTCTTTTGTAATTTCTTCCTCTTTTTCTAATATAAAAGCATCTTTTTTTTTAATCCTAGGTTTAGTTCTATCTTTTTAGGATTTTTATGTAAGATGTTGTAATTTATTTCTTTTAAGGATATGGATTTAAATAAAACCTTTTTTTTCCATTTTTGGTTTCATTAGAGGTTTCAAAGCATTTTAAGCTACTTCTTATATCTTTTCTTCAATTCTATTAAGCTTATTTCCTATAAATTAAAGATAAAAATTAGTATAATTTCCTTGCTCCATAATAGCACTAATAGAAGGTATGACCTCACGATCTTTAATTTTTATAGTTAAGTTAAGTGTAATGGGTGAATACTATTAACCCTTTTTCCTTTTCTTGTACATATTGTTGATATGCTTTTTAAGAACCACACATTCCTCTCAGGAAAAAAATAAATTAGGAAAGGTTTTTTCTTACTTTTATAAACCTTTTCCATATAAGTAAATATATCTACAGTTTCCATACTATTGTTATATATCTTATGATATTTATGTCATACTTCTTGTTCCTTTTCATTAAAGGTTATAAAAAACTATTTTCATTTTATACTATATTTAAGAGAGTAAAATAATTCTCTTACCTTTTCATTTATCTCATTAACTTCTTTTATGACATAGAGATTCTTATCTTAATCCTAATATCACATATTAGAGAGAGAAGGAGACCTAGCCTAAGAGCCTGACTAGATGTTTCTAGTAGTTCATTAACTATAAAAGTAGAAGTTGAGGGCAAAAAGTCAACTTTACATTAAGGTTGACTGACCTATTCTCTTATTCTTCTAATACCTTCCAACTCAATAATTGGTATTGAGGAGGTAAAGAATCTAGGTTTAACCTTTTCTTTTCCCTTTTTGGGGTTTAACCTCACACTTCTAAATGAAGCAAATCTAATTTCAACATCCCCACCTTGGAATTAAATTACTTCTTCCACTTGTTTACTAAGTTGTTTAACAAGTTCAACTACCTTTTTTGATACCCATTTTTTACATATTTTAACCTAATTCCAAACTATAGTTTTAAGAATCATTACATTAGATTTTTACCCATTAGTTAAAAATAATGTAGTAATCCTTTTATCTGCATATCTTACTAGAATTTCTTTAATTCCTAGAACAATAGTGTTTGTAACCTTGTAATGTATCTTATAAATAAGAATTAGATTTTTTGAAGCAGGCATCATATCAAATGCTTCAGTTTTAATATCCAAACATAAAGCATATATTAAATTAGGATATGATAATGACAAGGTAAAATCAAGGAAACAAGTAGACCAAATAGGTCCATCACTTAGAGTGGATTCAATTACTCCTAATAAGGAGTCATGGAAATAGTTATGTCTTTTGTCTCTAACACATATAATCACTAAGTTATTTAAACCTAGTCTAGTAGCAAATTTTAATGCTACTTGCATTATTCCAATATACATAAATTTATACTTTTGTTGATGCAAGCTAATAAGCTCTTAAGATAGCCAAAAAAAAAAAAAGAAATCATTGTAACTTTGAGTTAAAGGTAAAGCTTCTTGAATAGTTTTAATAACATATTTGACCTTAGAAAAGAAACTTCCTTATTTATAAACTTAGGAAAAAGATAAAGAAGGGAGAGTCCAATTCTACAAATAATTATTATCTAAATTTTTGCTAATTACTATTTCTTTATTTGTAGAAAACTATCACTTCTAAATAATCTATCAGGTCTTAACCTATCCATGCCTCACCATATCACTATCAACAACTTATACCATAACCTTACATGCCTTCATATGGCTAACATAGGTATAAAGGCAGCACAACTTGAGGTTTTGACAATGAGACATTGATAAGTTTAAACTTTCAATTATTTAGAAGATCAACATTGCTCTAGGAACATGGCTTTGATACCATTCCTTATTCCTATCTCGGTAGCACAGAATGATACACACAAACATATATATATATATATCTAATCCATAACGATTTGGTCAAACTAGTCATAATAAGGATTTAGTCCTCAAGCTCAACTCTACTTTGATGATCTATTTGCTTGTTTTATCATCCAAGTACTTTTTCTTTTGAGTTTACTTCCTTAAATTTTATTTTCCTTGATGTCCCTTTTTTGTTTTCTAATTTATTGTTTTTCCGTAGGTCAATTATGACTTATTTATTCTATTTTGTGAACTGATTTGCCCAAAGAATGATCTTGAAAATAACATTTTGCACATAACAAAAATTTATATATTGCAACAAGCATGTCTATACACCATGGGAACTAAGAATCCATGAAATTCCATCAAACAAAGGAATCTTTGATAATGATTAGCTTTTCTTGCACATATTTAAAGTACCAATCTTTTAATACTTGAAAAAAGTTATTTTCAAGATCATTTATTCTATCCTATAATCATTCCACTTTAAAAAGTAGATTTCTTGCACTATTGTTATCGCCTTTTTCTATATATAAATAGACCTCCCATAGGCAAAGAGAGTTAGAGTCCAATTTGCTTCTTTCTCCCTCTTATGGAGTACTCTCTCCTCCTCTCATTGTAAAGATGTTTGTCATGTGCAAAAAGTTATTTTCAAGATCATTTTACTTAAATGAGTTCTTTCAATGAAAAGACAACTTGTTAGGAAGGAATGAACTACTATTTGTAACACAGAAAGTCTATCCTATTTATTTTATTCTTTGAGACAAACATTATAATGTTGGGACTCCTTGTCCTAAAAACAATAATTCTTTACCAAAGACATTATATTCTTTGGGACAAGCATGTCTCTAGTAAAGAATTAGAATTTCCTTTAATAAACTCAATATTAGAATCAAACACAGAAAGTATTCCTTATCATCTAACAAAGATTTGTTTACTAGCAATGTTTTAACATTTTAATAAGGACATTCTTAACTGCCTTACGGTCAATTCTTAAAACAAATATTTTATTTAACATATCACTTTCAAATTTTTGAATACATAACACAATGCCTAAGATTTCTTTTTTTATAATAAAGTAATTAACTCTAGTTCCTTTCCAAATTCCTAAAATGAAATGAACAAACTGTTCTTTTGAGTTAATTCTTTACTTAAGGATTCCTTCATAACCCTTATCTGATGCATCAGGATAAGGAAGAGTTAGGCATGACAATGCTTTTGTTTTTAATTTTATCCTCTTAACTGCCTTAATATGCTCATTTGTCCATTTGTGGGGATTTTTTTTTTTAATCTTTCAAATAAAGGCTTAGCATTATAAGCTAACTTTTTATAAACTTCTAAAATATAATTTAGACATCTTAAAAATCTTTTGCAATTGTTATTTCTCTATAATTTCACTAGAAAACTTAGAGGCAAACTTGATTGCTCGATCAATAGGAATAATAGTGCCATTTTTAATGAAGTGACCAAGAAACTTGACCTTGGTTTGAAATAACTTCATCTTTTTAGCTGATACGACTAATCTAACCTTTTCAACAACCTTTAAAAATAAATTTAAATGCTTAAAATGTTGTTCTATTGTGTTAGAAAATACTAACACATCATCAATATAAACAATAGTATATGTTGTATAAGTATTAAATATTTCATTCATAATCTTTTGAAATTTAGAGGGTGCATTTTTTAACTCAAAAGACATTACATTCCATTCATAATATCTAACACTAATTAAAACACACTAATTCAAAGTACCAATGTTATAAGGATTTGTTTGTCAAAATGAATATAATGTTTGGTGTTGATATATAGATTAATTTCATCATTATTTTGAGTGAATGAGTCCTTGTAGTTAAAAGAGAAACCTTATTAACAAGAAATGAAGTAATGATCTCATTCTTCAAGACTTTAATCATTCATTACTTGCAAGTAATAAAAGATCAATAACTCCATTGTTTAATGGAATTTAATGTATTTAAAGTACCAAAAGTGTAAGGTCATGCTTGTCATAATAAATATAATGATTGATGTAGACACAAGTTAATTTCTTCATCAAATTGTAGGAATGAGTCCTTGGAGGAATAAGAGAAAACTTATTATTAGCAAATGAAGTAAGGATCTAAACCTTTAAAGATTGAACTATTATGTACTTGTTGGAAAAGATATTCAATACAATGACTCCTTTGTTTGACAAAGTTTAATGGATTTTAAGTGCCAAAATTGTAAGGATGCACTTCTTGCAATGAATAAAATGTTTGGTGCACACATGAAAAAGTTAATTTCATGATCATTTTATGTGATTGACCCAAAATGATCATAAAATTAACTTTTGTGTCTACTCCAAACAATAATTTCATCTAGCCTTATATCATAAGTTTAACTTATCTAATCCATTGTGATTATAATCTATATTGATTGTCAAAATGTTAGAATCTTGATGGGTCACACACATAAGGGCAATTAAGGAAATATAAAATGGAGATTAAGTTAAACTTGATTGATAAGTTTGAAAAACTTATGGGGTTAAATATATGATATTTGAAAATCATAGATTAAAATGCAATTTGCTAAAAATTGACACAAGTCTCCATAATAGGTTTCAATAGTCAAGATATTCACAAATACCCACTATATGGTAGCCATTATAAGCCTTGCACATTAAGTTTACTAGACTCTCTCGTCCCCTTAGCTTGTAACGACTTTCGGTGTTCACTGAATACATTATTTCTGCAAGTATTTTGCTGGACAACAAAATATATCTTAATACAAACTAAGATTTTATAAATTGTATAAGTATAGTAAATTGACATAAGTTAAGTGATTATGAAGAGTTGAAGCAACATAGCAATAGAATTAGTGAGTTCAACCTATCACGAAGTTTGACAAATGGAGGTAAAGGAGTGAACCAATTATAAAATTAGTTATAGGACCAGTTTACTATTGGAGTGTTGGATCAGCACTGGCCATTAGCTAGTTGGAAAACTAGTTTGATGCTAGACATGTGGACCAAACTAAATTTGATTGAATTAACCCTAATTCATTTGCTATCAATTTATTTAAGAAGTTTTTCTTATTTTTAAGGTTAGGGTTATTATTCAACCTATAAATAGGCTTGATTTCATTGTTAAAAGAGATAGATTATTGGTGAGAAAAAATTGAGAATTTTCTCTTTTGGTTCTTCATTAAACTTTGCAAACTTATCAAGATTATTATCTTGTAGTGTTTCAACCTGACTTGTTCAACCAAAATAAGGTTGAGAATAGCCTTTATAACCACAACAAACATTATATTCATTGCAACAAGCATGTTTGTACACCTATGGTACTTGGAAATGATTGAATTCTATCAAACAAAGGAGACATTGGTCATTATTAGCCTTTCTTACAAGTATGCAATGGTTTAATTCATAAATAATGACATTGTATGTTCATTTCTTCCTAACGAGGCTCCACCTTTCATTACAAGAACTCATTCAACCAAAATGAGGTTGAGAATAACTTTTATGCTCATAAGAAACATTATATTCATTGTAACAAGCATGTTTTTACACCTTTGGCACTTGGAAATGATTGAATCCCATCAAACAAAGGAGGCATTGATCATTATTAGCCTTTCTTACAAGTATGATTTGTTTATTCATTTTTTCCTAACAAGGTTCCATCTTTCATTACAAGAACTCATTCACACAAAATGATATAGAAAATAATTTTGATGCCTACAGTAGACATTACATTCATTGGAATAAGCATGTTTGTGCACCTTTGGTACTAGGAAATAATTGAATTCCATTAAGCAAAGGAGTCTTTGATAATGATTACCTTTTCTTTTGAGTATTTTTTGTTCACTCCCTAAATAATGGGATAGTTGCTTTACTTCATCCTAACAAGGGTCCAAATTTCAGTGTAAGAACTCATTCACACAAAATGATTTTGAAAGTAAATTTTATGCCCACAAAAGACATTATATTGATTGCAATATGCCTATTTGTTTAACTTAGGTAATAGGAATCCATTAAATTTTATCAAATAAAGGAGCCTTTGATAATGATTAGCTTCTCTTATGAGTACTTTTTGTTCAATGTCTGAATAATGAGACTGTCTCTTCATTTCATCTTGACAAAGCTCTAGCACTCAATGTAAGAACTCATTCAACCAAAATAAGGTTAAGAATAACTTTTGTGCACATAACATTCATTATATTTATTGCAATAAGCATGTTTTTACACCTTTGGTACTTATAAATGATTGAATTTCATCAAACAAAGGAGACATTGATCATTATTAGCTTTTCCTACAAGTATGCAATGGTTCAATTCCTAAATAATGAGACCATCTATTCATTCCTTCCTAACAAGGTTCCACCTTTCATTACAAGTACTCATTCATGTAGAATGATCTAGATACTAGTAGACAAAATAAACCTCTCATCCTAAGAACATTTCATATATTTGATGATCATTTTTTATGAATGATATGTTGCAAGAAAAGGAAAAGCCTTGTTAGGAGGAAATTAAGTGATGTCTCATCCTTCATGAAATAAGCCATTCAATTCTTATAATAAGCTATTAAAGACCAATAACTCTTTTGTTTGATAAAATTCAATGAATTTAGTGCATCAAAGGTGTAATGGCATGCTTGTTATAATGAATATCATGATTGGTGTAGACACAAAAGTTGATTTTATTATCATTTTGTGTTAATGAGTCTATGCAGTGAAAGGTTAAGCCTTATTAGAAAGGAATAATGTGACAATCTAACTTAGGTAATAAGAAATAAACCATTCATAATTTCTAAAAGCCTTTGCAATTGTTGTTTTTCTCCAACTACATTGGGAAATTTAAAGGCAAACTCTATTACTTAGTCAATAGGAATAAAAATACCATTTTCATTAAAGTGACCAAGGAATCTAACCCTTATTTGGAATAACCTCATCTTTTTAGCCAATACAGCTAATCCAACTTTTTTAATAACCTTTAAAAAGAGGTTTAGATGTTTAAAATGTTATTTTATTGCTTTAGAAAATACTAACACATCATCAATATAGACAATAGTAAATGCTGCATAAGTATTAAATATTTCATTCATAATTTTTTGAAATTTAGAAGGCACATTTTTTAACTTAAAAGACATTATATTTCATTTATAATGTATGAATGGTACTATAAATGTTATTTTATACTTTTCCTTTTCATTAATTTGGATTTTCCAATAAGTAACTTTCATATCAAATTTTAAAAATAATTAGGCTTCATAAAGCCTATTAAGCAAATCTTTCTTATTAGCTATAGGATATATAATCTATCTCAAGTCTTTATTTAAAGGCTTGTAGTTAATAAACAATAAACCATTCAAACCATGTAGTAAAAACTTATTGAGATCAATGACTCCTACATTTCATTGACTATAAATTGATTCAGACTACCAAAGGTATATTCGCGTGTTTGGCTTTGGCTTTCATCTTTAGCTTTCATTGCAAGAACTCATTCACACAAAATGATCTTGGAAATAACAAATGAATAATGAGATTGTCCCTTTATTTCATCTTAACAAGGCCTCAGCTCTCAATGGAAGAACTCATTTATGTAAAATGATCCTAAAAATAACTTTTATTTCCATAACAAACATTGTATTCATTGTTATAAGCATGTCAATATCTTTTGAAATTTCATTATATTTAGAGTACCAAAGGTGTAAGGATATGCTTGTCACAGTGAATATAATTTTCAATGTAGACATAAGAGTTTATTTCATGATCATTTAGTGGGCATCATTTTATGCAACAAAAGGAAATACCTTATTTTTAAGAAATGAAATGGCAGTCTCATATTTCAAGAAATGAAATATTCAAACCATGTATGAATAGCTAATTAAGGTGAATTATTCCTATGCATGATAGACTTCAATTGATTAAAACTACTAATGATGTATTGATGTGCTTATCATAATGAATGTAATAATTGGCATCAATACAAAATAATCTTCATTACAAGAATCAATTGAAGTCTAACATATCATCTAACCTAGATATAAGGTGATCCTACTTTATAGTGAATTTGTTGATCACTCGACAATCAACACACATCCTCCAAATCTTATCTTTCTTGGGTACAAATAAAGCAGGAACCACCTAAGGACTCATGCTTTCTCTTACATATCCTTTCAACATAAATTCCTTGACCTACCTTTAAAGCTCTTTTGTCTCCTTAAGATTACTCCTATATGCTGCTAGATTGGAATATATGTACTTAGGATAAAATTAATTTGATGCTCAATTCATCACTTAAGAGGTAATCCACTTAGAACATCCTCAAGGAATACATCTTCAAATTCCTACAAAAGAGAAATAACAACACTAGCAAAGACGAGTTAAACTTGTTAGTGTTAAAATAACCCTTTTTGTACAAAAGTAAATCATAGGTTGTTTGGCATAAAAAGCTCTTTTGACATCACCTTCTTTTGCATAGAAACTTTCTTTTTTCTTCTCTCTCTCTTATGTCCTCACTTTTTCTCCCCCTTTTTTTGTTTCAGTTATCCCTCTCTTTTCAATCTCTTTTTTCCATTCACTCTCATTTTTAATCCTCAATTGATCCTTATAATCTTGTTGAACTATTAATGGTACAAAAGTGATGGGCTTTTCATTCATTACAAAGGAATATCAGTTTTTAAAGACAACAAATTAATGATTTGACTTCCCTTTTGTGTCAAATGGACACCTAATTAATATGTGTCTAACACTTCAAGATGATCCAATAGAGCAAGCCAATGACATAGGAGGATTCCAAAGGCAACCACAATGTAAGTATGATTCTTTCTCCAACACTTACAATCCTAGATGGAGAGATCATTCTAACTTCATTTATGGTAATCAACAAGTAGTTCACAATGCCCCTAATCACCAATTGCTAAAAGTGCCACCACTCTTTCAAGCTAGACAAAATGCATCCCAAAACTGAAGTATGTCTCTTGATGAAATTGTTAAGTTTCTTGCTAGTAACACTAAACAACTTTAACAAAAAAAAAAGGGCAAGCATTCAAAACTTGAAGAATCAAATAAGTCAACTTGCCACAGCTATAATAACTAGATTAGAGGCACAAGGATCAGCCAAACTACCTTCTTAAACTAGGTTAAAACCAAAAGAGAATGAAAGTTTCATAGTTTTAAGGAGTCAAAAAGAAGTGGAAGCACTAATAAAGACACCTCTAGGGTAAAATAAGAGGCCATAGAAGAAAAAATTCTTGTGATGAGTAAGAATTTATTATATTTATCTCTTTTACATTTAGTTGTTTTTAATGAGTTTTATACCTATTTGAGCTGATTAGAATATGTTTTATGACTTATGTATATTTTGGGTAAGTTTTGAGAATATATGCTTCAGTAGGAAAAATTCTAGTATTTTATCATTTTGACCTTTGTTGTTTGTTTTAGATTTTTCACTGACTAAGAAATCTAGATTGAAAAATGGTCTTCAGTGAAGTTGTAGTAGACATCTCAAATTTTCCAAATTGAGGTTGAAAATCCAAATCTAAGTTCCTTTGGGCTTTCAGGTATTGCTTCAAAGACAAGGCAAAAAATTGAAGTCTAGTCCTAATTGGAGTAGGATTCCTATCTAAGTACTACATACTTAAATGGGTATAACTTGAGTTTATACATTCACATTAGATGATTCAAAAGCCTAAATTGAAGTACACATTTAGGCCTATAATTGTTATGAAGAAACCTAAGCCCAGATCGATTGTTTAACGGATCATAAATAGTGGAGAAGTCGCTATAAAATCTATCCTAAGGTAAACTGCATCCATCTCAGCTATTAGCTCATAACTTGGGATTTGGGACCTTTGTCTTAGGCAAGAATTGATATGTTGGAAAGTTAGAGAGGAGGACTACAACTTTCATGATGAAGTCAAATCCTAATTCTAACTATGACTAGTTCAAAACTAGTTTGAAATCCAATACAAGAATTCTAGAAGATTAAGGAAACAATATCAGGATGTCTTTAAGATTTCTGGAGATTTTTTTTTTTTAGAGTCTTTATGGTTTGTTAGTGGCTGCTTTGTACATTATTAGGATATAAAAAAACCATCTTTTAAGAGCAAAAAAGGACAGGGCGGAGACGGACAAAGAAAAAAAAATCACTTTAGAAGGAATTCATTTTTAGCATGTGTAGTTAGGCTCTTCAATAATTTTAGGAGATTTTAAAACTTTTGATATTTCAATGGTATAGATTGTTCTAATATGCTATTCTCTTTTCTTATGAAATTGTTTAGGTTATTCTAATATAATGATTGAATGACTATTTGTTCAATTAATTTGGTTAGGCTTGCTGAATTGATTAAGCGAATGTCAATTGCTAGAATTAGGAATTATGATTTATTTTTACCCTCTTCCTAATCATTGAGTAGCAAATAACAATAGGAGATTATGAATAAATTTTCATCTTATTGTTATGAATAACTCAATGTAGTTTAAACAATCTAAACTTGTGTAATTGTTTCCTATATTAACCTATTTTTCTAGTTCTTAAGGCTATTAGTAAATTGCTTTAGAAAGCTTATTTTAAGGGTATAATGGTTAGAGTCTAAGTAAAGAGCTTGTCTTGCTTAGTGAATAATTAATGGAAAATTCATGTAACAGAGTTTATTGTTGTGAATAAACTTGGAATTGGGCTTTTCATGTTTAATATTTTTATAATTTATTTTGTTTGATCAGTTTGGTTATTTTATTAGTTATAAAATTAGAATTCAACTTTTTCCTCAATTACATTAGTATCTTTAATTAGTAGTTAATTAGTAGTCAATTGATTATACTCCTTGTGGGATTAACCCATTCTTACACTACTTCTTGTTAAATAATCAAGAGTAAGATATTAAATTTTTAGCGCCTTAATAACTACTAAAAGTTAATAAAGATTAATAACTCCTTTGTTTGAAGAGATTCAATAGATTCATAATATCAAAGGTGTAAGAACATGTTTCTCCTAATGATTATAATATTTAGTGTAAACAAAAAAATTAATTTTATGATCATTTTGTGTGAATAAGTCCTTATAATGAAAAGAGATGCCTTGTTATCTAAAAATCAGTCCTTATGAGGACATGTATATAGCAATGAATATAAATTTTATTGTAAACACAAAAGTCAATTACTTAATCATTTTATGTTAATGAGTCCTTACAATGAAAGGAGAAACCCTATTAGGAAGAAATAAGTTAATGGTCTCATCCTTAAGAAATTAAGCCATTCAACTATTATAAGAAAAGCTATTGAAGATCTATGAATCTTTTGTTTGATGAAATTGAATGGATTGGAAATGCTAAAGTTGTAAGGATGTGCTTATCACAATGAATATAATGTTTGGTATAGACATAAAAGTTAATTTTAGGAACATTTTTTGTGAGTGAGTTCATATAATGAAAGGGGAAACCTTGTTTGCAAGAACTAAAGCAATTCTCATCTTTTAAGAGTCAAACCATTTAATACATACAAGAAAAGCTATTCAACATCAATCAATCCTCTATTTGATGGAATTTAATGGATTCAAAGTGCTAAAATTGTATAGGCATGCTTGCCACAATGAATATAATATTTAGTATAGACACAAAAGTTAAATTCATAATCATTTTATGTAAATGAGTTATTGTAATGGAAAAGGAAACCTTGTTTGCAAGAAATTAAGTGACAATGTCATCTTTTAGAAATTAAACTATTAAATACCTGCAAGAATAGATATAAAAGATCAATGACTCCTTTGTTTGATGGAATTCAACAAATTCAAAATGCCAAAGTTATAAGGATATTATTGTTGTGACAAATAAAATGTTTACTATTAGCATAAAAGTTAATTTAATAAATATTTTATACAAATGAGTCCTTGCAATAAAAGACAACCTTAATAGTAAGAAATGAAATGATAATCTCAACTTTTAAGAATTGAACCATTCATTACCTACAAGAAAAACTATTAAAAATCAATCAATCTTTTATTTTTGGGAATTTAATATATTAAGAGTGCCAAAGTTGTAATGACTTTTTGTCCCAATAAACATAATGTTTGGTATAGAAACAAAAATTAAATTCATGTACATTTTGTCTAAAGAAGTCATTGCAACAAAATAAGAAATCTTGTTAGCAAAGAAATAAAGTGACAATTTCATCCTTTTGTAATTGAACAATTTATAACCTATGAGAAAAGCTATTAAAGATTAATGACTTCCTTATTTGATGGAATTCAATAAATTAAGAGTACAAAAGATATAGGGAAGTGCTTGTAACAATGAATATAATGTTTGGTACAAACACAAAAGTTAATTTCATGACTATTTTGTGTAAATGAGTCCTTACAACAGAAGGAGAAACTTCATTAGTAGTAATTTATTTGACGGTCTCATCCTTAAGGAATTAAAAAAATTCAACACGTATAAGAAAGGCTTGTCAAGATCAATGACTCCTTTGTTTGATGGAATTTAATGGATTTAGAGTACCAAAAGTGTAAGGATGTGCTTCTAGCAATGAATACAATGATTGGTTTAGACACAAAAGTTAATTTCATGGTTATTTATTGTGAGTGAGTTGTTGTAATAAAAGGAGAAACTTTGTTAGGAAGAAATGATGTGACGGTTGCATCGTTTAGGAATCAAACCATTCAATACCTGTATTAAAAGATATTTAAGATCAATAACTATTTTGTTAGATAGAATTCAATAGATTTAGAGTGCTAAAGTTGTATAGAAGTGCTTATTGAACTAAATAGAATGTTTGCTATTGGAATAAAAGTTAATTGCATGAACATTTTGTGTGAATGGGTCCGTACAATAAAAGGAGAAACTTTGATAGCATGAAATGAAGTGATAATCTAATCTTTCAAGAATTAAACCATTTAATACTTGCAAGAAAAGCTATTTAAAGTGCCAAAGTTGTAGAGACATGCTTTTCACAACAAATATAATGTTTGGTGTTGATACTAAAGTCAATTTCATGAACGTTTTGTGCAAACGAGTCTTTGCAATGAAAAGAGAAGCCTTGTAAGAAAAAAATGAAATGACATTCTTATCCTTTTGCAATTGGACAATTCAATACTCGCAAAAAAATGTATTCAAAATTGATGACTCCTTTTGCTTAATAGAATTTAGGTGAGGTCTAAATTACTAAATATGTCAGTCAATCAAGAACACAACTAGCTTACTAGTCATTAGGCAACTTATAAGGGTAGTTTAACCCTCAATAATTGTATCAACCCCACAACATGTTAGCCTAATTTTTATACCAAAACCTTTAACCATAACCTTCTCAACCAAATGTTCGTGTGCTAGTACTTTCAGGTAATCAAGTTGACCCTAAAAGGCAAGAAAGGAGGAAAATTGACCCCATATTAATGCCTTATTAAGAGCTGTTACCTTGACTCATTCAAAACAAATTAGTTGCTATTATAGCCAAGGAATAATTGAAACCACCCTATCTTAACTAATACAAAGCTAATGCCAAATGCAAGTACCATGGTGGACAAATTAAACATTTAATTGACAATTGTTGAACCCTTAAACATAAACTCTACAAGTTAAGGGGTAGAGGATGGATTAACTTTTCAAAAGCTGAGAGGAAGTCTAATGTCAACGTTAATCCCTTTCTTGATCATAAGGTCATGGATCAAATTAAGAAATGCCTAGACAATGATTATCAAGGATCAAATTTCAAATCCTTAGAAATTGGCATGGTAAAGGTGAAAGCACTAGCCTATAAAATACCCACTCTTTCAATGTCAAAGAAACCATACATTATTAAAAATATTTCACATAATTGATTAGGCCCCACCTCTTTCATCAACACTTTATTACCCTTATTAGAGCAATAAAGCAATCCAGTGGGACTATAATTGTTAGGTAGACTTCCATGATCAAGCCTCAACATCAGAGTTAGTGCCTACAGCAACATTTAACATCATAGGAGTTAGGGGCATCAATAAAAGTGAGAGATGTTATATTACAAAATACATAGAAAAGCTTAAGTAAAGGAAAGAGGAAGTTGTCATGATCTCAGATGATGTTGATTAGGTAAAGTCATTTAGTAAGCAAAACATTGAGCCCAAGGAAACCATTAGTAATAAAGATTATGGACTATTCCTTAAATATATTAAGTAGAGTAAGCAGAACCTTGAGCTCAAGGAAACCATTAGTAATAAAGATGATGGACTATTCCTTAAATATATTAAGTAGAGTAAATAGAACCTTGAGCTTAAGGAAACCATTAGTAATAAAGACAATAGATTGTTCCTTAAATATATTAAGTAAAGTGAGTGCAATGTAGTTAAATAGTCAATCAAACCCAAACAAAAATCACAATCCCTTTTCAACTAATGAATTGTGAGTCGCATTAAAGACTTTTATTGCATATTCTTAATCAAGCATATGTTTCACCTAACATTTCTTTAGCCAATTTTGATCACATTGTCAATAATATCATGACAAGCAACTACATCTTGTTCTTAAATGAAGAGATCCCATTTAAGGGGTGTAATCATATCAAGGCATTGCAAATTCAATCATTTATCATGGCTACCACATGTCCTGTGTCCTCATTAATAATGGATCATCCTTGAATGACATACCTAACAATACTCTCAAACAATTACTAATGGACATTGCCATCATGATACAAATTCATATGATTATTTGAGCATTCAATGGTATCAAGCATGAGGTCATAAGGACTATTAAGCTTCCAATATAAGTTGGACTATGAAATTTTAGTGTGCCCTTCTAGGTCATTGACATCATGATACCAATTCATATGATTGTCCAAGCATTTAATGGTACCAAACGTGAGGTCATAGGGACTATTAAGCTTCCAATACAAGTTGGACTATGAAATTTTAGTGTGCCCCTCTACGTCATTAACATCAAGACTACTTACAATTGCCTATTTAGTTGCCCCTGGATCCATGCAACAAGAGTCATTGCTTCTACCATGCATCAAAAGGCGAAGTTCAACATGGGTGACAAATTAATTTGAAGTTCGAGTGGAAAATGATCTACTTGTTTTTAGACCTTCAAGAATGCCTTTTGTTGAGGTAGGTGTAGAAGCATTGAAATGTGCTTTTTAGTTTTTTTAAGTTGCAAATATGACTCCTTGATTAGAGGATTTGTTCCTTAAGATGCCACATTAGCCATTTGAAACTCTGCTAAAAGCAATAAAAATGATGATGAAAAATGTCTAATGCCTAAGCAAAAAAATCAAAAAACATTTTTAGAGTATCACCACCCCAATTTTGAAAATGAATGATTAGCTTGGCCAATAAAGACATGGATATGAAAACTTTATTAACTTGTATTTTGAACTTCCTAAAATGTTGCATAAGGTTCTGGTGAACTTATCCATATATTTGACAAACACTCTCGAAAAAAAAAAATCCAAGACATAAAGAAAACCAATCTCATTTGAAAGTCCTTTGCTACAATTCATTAGTCTACCATTCTCCTTTAATAGCTCTACAAGACTACTGAGTAAAGTATATGTGAGCATCTTTTAAGCAAAGCATACACTATTAGCTCCTTATCTCCATCTTTGATTATCAGATGATAGTTCATACCAAAGTATTCCATCCACTCAATTTCTACCTTTAAGGTCACTGTAGCAACCCTTCTTGCCTCAAGTAGCAAATCTCATACTTTATAATGGAATTACGAGCAAATTCTACGATCGTCCTTTACAACATTATTTAATTCCCCCTCTAAATTTATGTCATCGCCCTAAATTTCTTCAATCCTCTTTTTCTACTTATCAAGATCTTTATGAAGTTCTTTTAATTTGTCTTGAATCTCTCTCTTATTTTTTAACATTATTCTTCATTATATTAAGTTCCTTTTTTAATATGTTCCACTTTTAGTATCACCTTTTTACTTCCTTAAAATTTATTGAAGCACATCCTCCCCCTGTCACTAAGCTCCTTCTGACATTATTCTTCATTAATGTGAAGTGGACCATTGCTAAGTCCAGCATGAACCATAGGCCTCATTTGTAATAGTTTATGGGTCAAGCCTATTATGGCGGTCCAAAAGCCCTCTATTTACACTTTTTAAGGGTCATTTACAATATCCCTAATCAAATGTTTTCATTATTATGTTAGTTCCATTGAAGAACATAGGTCAATTAAGCTACTAATGGGTTGAATGGGATCGGAGAAACCTGGTGTTGATCTACAATCTTAATATAGGTTGGGGGTTGTGATGGTCTAAGTCTAGGCAATTATGAATTTCATTCAATGTGAAATTGCATTAATAATCACATTCAGCCATTTCCCAACAAATTTAGGAGTAACTATCACAACCACCTATAACGGGGACATTTTTGCAAAGATTTTGAATTTAATTCATACTCTTTAATGAGTACTCTTAGAATAAAGACACATGGGTGCTTAATTCTACACTCTTGGCCATTTTGACTACTATTGGCAAAAACACATCTCTCAACTTTAGGTAACATATTAAGAAACAATATGATTGGCTAGCAAGGAGATATACTAGGTACTCAACACAAAATTCTACATGATGGAAGATAAGTTATTGTGCCAAAAAAAAAAACAAAGAAAAAAAGGTCATGGGTGCTTAATTCTACACTCATATTGTTATTAGGTTAAGGCCTGTTAAGCAACTCTTATAAGTTTTTTAAATTCTCATAAATTTTTAATTTTAATTTTTATTTATATAAAAACATTAAATTATTTAAATAAGAATATCATCATTAAATATTAATTTTGAATTTTAAAATTAATTAGTTTCTTATAAATAATACAATAAATAATATACCAAAAATCACATAAATTGAAATCATTGATATAATTAAAAAAATTTTCTTTATCAAATAACCAATTTCTTTTTATTGACGTTACTATAATCACATGCTTTTAAATAAAATTTTTGTATTTGTTAGAAAGAGAGATAACCAATCATATATATGTATATATAAACAACTATATATTTTAAATTAGATATGCTTATTGATACCTAAATTAAAATTCAAAATTATAATTTTTAATAATACAATAATGTACAGAATTATTCTTTACTAATCAGGTCACATTATAATTGATTTTTTAATAAAAATATTACTATACTATTAATTGAGATATTCTAGCATTCTCACTTGGGCTAATTATAATCTCATTAATCATATACACAAATAGTTATAATAATCTCTCGCAATTTCGCCATAATACCATAATATGATAAATTGTTTAGGATGAGTTATAGTGATCATTCCTTATTTATTTTGAATACTGCCTTTCATATACTATAACACTTACAATTTACCATACAAAACTCATAATATGATTTCATAATGATTTACAATAATATCTTATAAAGGCTTTCCTATTAATTTTAAAATAATAATGTGTATACAATTATTAGATAATAAGAAATAAATAATGTATGTTAGAAACACATTTTTGAACTCAAAGTGTCAGTACAATCATAAATCATCATTATAATCAAATCCCATTTTGAGAGCATGTTCTCTAAATAACTGTGATTGTAAACCTTTCGTTAAAGGATTTGTTGTCATAAGATTTGTACTAATGTACTCAATAAACACTCTTTATTTTTGAACCTCCTTCTTAATGAAAAAATACTTTAATTCCATATGTTTGAGACCTTTTAAGTATTTTTCATTTTGGAGAAGAATACTGATATGAAATTATCATAATAAATTTTTAGTGACTTAGTAATGGTGTTGATAACCCTAAGTTCTAAAACAAAATTATGTAACCATAATGCATGAATTGTGGCTTCAAAAGAATGCCACAAACTCTGCTTATATGGCGGATGAAGCAATGACAAACTATTTTGCACTCTTCCATGATACTAATCCTTCCACTAAGAAAAGCAAATAATCAAAAGTGGACTTTTTACTATCAAAGCATCCAACAAAATTCAAATATAAATAACCAATTACTTTTAAATGATTGGATTTTTTATATATATATAAGCATATAACTTTTTATTCCATGCAGGTACCACATCACTTTCTTTACAACTTTCCAGTGATCCATTTCAAGATTATTTTGATATCTACTAACATTCTAACTACAAAACTGATATCTAGTTTAGTATAAGTGTGCAGATACATCAATCTACCAATAACAGAGGTATATGCAACAAATTCCATTTCCTCATATTCTACATCAATTTTGGGATATTGCATGAGACTAAACTTGCCACCCTTTTGTACATGAACAAGCCTAAGCGAATAGTTATTCATATTGAATTTCTCCAAAATCTTCTCAATATAGCCCTTTTGAGATAATCCTAATAGTCTTTTTGATCTATCATGGAATATTTCTATTCTTATCATATAGGACACCTCTCCCATATCTTTCATTTCAAAATTCTTTGAGAGAAGATCTTTAGTCTCACATAATATATTTAAATTATTAGCAACAAATAAAATGTCGTCAGAATATAGAAAAAAAAATATGAACTTACTCTTACTCATCTTTTTGGTAAATACATTAATCAACAATATTTTTCTTAAACCTAAAAGATGTATTAATATTATTAAACTTAAGATACCATTGTCGAGAAATTTGGTTCAATCCATATATTAACATTTTAGGTCTACACATCATTTGATCCTCACTTTCTAAGGAAAAACCTTTAGGTTAATCGATGTAAACTTCCTCTTCAAGATCTCCATTAAGAAAGGTGATTATCACATCCATTTAGTGTAACTATAAGTCATACTGATTCACTAATATCATAATTATCCTTAATGAATCTTTCTTTAAAAGTAAAGAAAATGTCTTTGTATAATAAATGCCACCCTACTAAGTATAACCCTTGGTAACATATCTAACTTTATATCATTCAATATTGCCACTTGAGTCATATTTAGTCTTAAAAAACCATATACAATTGATTCTTCTACATCCTTCTCGTAATTTAATGAGATCTTAAACATTGTTTCTTTCCATGGATTTCAACTTATCCTTCATGGCATTAGTCCATTTAATAGATTTGATACTTTCTATGGCTTGTGAAAATAAAACTAGATCCTTATTGATTCCAACATCAAAATCTAACTCTTGTAAATAAACCACTTGATCATTTGTTATAGCTAATCTCCTTTGTCTTTAAGATCTTCTTAATGTTATTTGTGGTTTGTGAATTAACTCTTTCAGGGAATGTTTCTTTATCCAAATGTTCTTCAATGTTTGGAACAACATTTGATGTTATAATAGATGAAGGAATTGCTATGGATAAAGCAATATTTACCCTAATCCCTTTTATATCCACCTTTTGATATTCATTACTCTCATTAATTTCACCATTGTCAATAAATCTTACATTACCATTTTCTGCAATTCTCGAACTATGGTTTGAGCACCTTTTAGAATTTTCTAGGTAACAAATAAAATAACCACTAATTGTTTGAAAGTCTTTTTTTTTTCATATGGATTATAAATTCCTACTTTTGCTAGGCAACTTTAAACATACAAGTGTCGTAAACTAGGTTTCCTTCTTATTCATAATTCAATAAGACTATATTGAACTGCCTTACTAGAAACACTATTTAACAAATAATTTGCTATTTTCAATGCATACATCCATAAAGATTTGGGTATATAGGAGTTACTTATCATGCTCCTAACTATATCCATTAATGTCTAATTATACTTTTTGCCACATCATTTTACTGAGATGTGTCTAGTATAATATATTATGCATATATGCCATGACTTTCAAGGAAATTTGCCAATAGACCTCAACACTGCCCTGATTTATTGTATTTACTATAATATTCACCATCTCTATTAGATTTTATGATTTTTACATTTTTGTCTAATTGCCTTTCAACCTCCTTTATATATACCTCAAAGGCATCCAAAGATTGAAATTTTTCATAAAGTAAACATAACCATAGCTTGAAAAATCATCTATAAAGGTGATGAAATATTTTTCTCCATTAAGTCTAGAGATATCAGTGTGTATAATTTCTAGAAGTTGGGTGCTTGTTGTGGCCACTTTCTTATTGTGTTTGGTTTGCATACCCTTAATGCAATCAACACATATTCCAAGATCAATAAAATCAAAATTCAAAAAAATTATTTACCAATTTTACTAATTTTTCTTTAGATATATGACTCAATTGCTTATGCCATAAGTAAGTAAAATTTTCATTTATTGTACCACTCTTAAATCCAACATTGTGATGCACATAAAGTAAGAATTCGACAAAAATATGATTAAGTTATAGTTTATACAAGCCACTAATAAGAATATCTAAACCAATTATACTAGTATTCTTATAGAAACTAAAACTACTATATCCAAATTTAACATGTATTCCAAAACCATCCAATTTAGAAACTGAAATAAGGTTTCTTCCAATTAAAGGTACATAACGAGTCTATAATAGGTCTAAATGATAACTAGTATAGGTTCCTATGCTTTTAATTAGAGCCTTCATGTGATTTCCTATAAGGAGAAAATCTTCAATTGGATTTGTTGTTTGGATCGTAATGAATCCTTACATTGTATTAGATACATGAATAGTAACAGTAGAATTAAGTCACTAAGTATTATGAGGAACTTCAATTAAATTTGATTCAAAACATACTAAGGTATTAAATTTACTTTTCTTTTCAAACCAAGCCTTACAATTCAAGTAATCTTTTAATAATATCTAGGCTTCTTACACAAGTAACACTTACCTCCCTTTCATTCCTTTTTTTTGACTTAAGAAGTATAAGTGGGTTCTTTCCTTTCTTGAATTGGTAGGCTTTCATGTTCATTTCCTTGTGAGCATTCTTGCTAATGAGATTAATAGAGTGACTTTCATGATTCTTTAATCTTGTTTCCTTCTAAATGTGTATATTGGCTAATTCATTAACATTCCACTTATTCTTTATAATGTTGTAATTAATTTAAAATGGTCCATCCTTATAAGGTAATGAGTTTAAGGTGAACTACACCAAAAAGAAGTCCTACACTATTAATTCCAAGGTCTCAAGCCTTACTGCAATATTAGTCATCTTAATAACATGCTCTTGCATAGTTCACAACCTAATAAACTTTATAGTCATGAGATCTGTGATCAAAATACCAACAAGTGACTTATTTGCAAAGAGAAAATGTTCTTCCATAAATTGCAAATATTCTTTTGCACTCTCGATTTATGGAATAGTTGTCTTAATGTTGTTGGTGGCAATCATTTTTAAAAACATAAAGCTTAACTTATTGCTCTGTTCCCATGTTTTATAATATAACTTCTTTGACTTAATACTTGAATCAATAATAACAATAGGCTTATTTACCAATAATGCTAGGTTAAGGTCCATAACACCTAAGTGGAAATTGACTTGTTCACACCATTCAAAGAAGTTTAATCCCTTAAACATAACAACAAATAAAGCATATGAGTGAATAAAGATAGTTGCACAATCATAAATGCTCACAATTAATTATAAATCAAATTTAATCAACAATCAGGGTATAAAACAGTTCTCTTTTGGGAGATACTATAAAACGAGGAGATACTATAATAAATGTATTACACTATTATAAGTAAATACCATGTTGAAACTTAATGGATAATTAATTATTTTAAAATTAAATGTATTTGATATCTTGAGATAAATAAATATATTTAACAAAAATATTAATATATCATAATAATGTTACTAATTATAGAATAATGATTTACCTCTAAGTGAATTTAGTAGTTCTATTGATTGGTAACATCATTTTACCCAATCACTTTCATTCATAGGTATTTTGTTAAAATTATAAATAAATAACTATTTGTACATATTCTTAAATATAATAATCTAACCACTTTGATAACTAATAAATTATAACTATAATATATTTAATTGGTTAATTCAATGACCCTTGTACCATATCAAAATAAACGCACAAAATACATATCCATTGTATATTTATGGCAAAATTGACTAAGCCTTAAAATTAACCAAACTTATTTTCCATGTCTAAATATTACAGCAAAATTGAAAACCTTTCCTCTTTTTTTTAAAATTCATCATAAAAGTTAAATTGCTGTGAAAGCCAATTCATTTCTTTTGCAACAATATGACGTCCAAGAGACATAAAGGCAAAATTAATAATTTCAAAAGCTCTCTTTAAAGATCCATAGAGGCTTAGGGATTTCAAAAGCTAAGTTTGCCAAATTAGCAATTTTCATGCAAAGTGATATGATCGAGCAAATTAAATATGAATACAAAATCTCATTATCTTTCCTTTAATTAAAATAATTATAAGTCAAATATATGATTTGTTATTCATACACAAAAAATATTTAATTAATAAACATAAATTCTAATACTATTTATTAAATTATTTAAATAAGAATATTACCATTAAATATTAATTTTAAATCTTAAAATTAATTATTTTCTTATAAATAATATAACAAATAATATATTTAAATTTATAAAAATTAAATTTATTAATATAATTAAAAAATTTACCTTAATTAATTTTTCTCTTTTAACTTTTATCATAATTATATGCATTTAAATAAATTTTTTTTATGTGTTACAAAGAGAAATAACCAATCATATATATATATATATATATATATTATATTCAATATATCTATCGATATTTAAAGTAATATTTAAAATTATAATTTTTAATAATATAATAATATACTTAATTATTTTTAATTAATCAGTTATATTATAATTAATTTTTTAATATAAATATTATTAAACTATTAATTAAAAATATTCTTAAGAAAAAAACTTTTTAAGGATATGGATTTCGTCCGATTAATAAGTTGATAAATATGAGGACATCTGAAAAAAAAAAGTTTTACAGATTTGGCTAATTTATAAGTGAAAATTGGAAGGAAATGCATTGAATGCACTCGGTAAATGTCTGTACCATACCATGTAAAAGACATTAAAGACTCTTCGCACGGCATCAACTGAACATAAGGGTGTTCACATAAGGATTTTCATTAAAAAATTGATTATATGCATTGTAAGGACTCCCATGTGCATCATTATAGCCGGATAAAAAATTTTTTCTAGGTCCAGCCATGCAACAATTTTGAAGACACTCCTCGTTGCTTTGCTGGATTTTTCTCATTTAAAAGACACCGGATTGTACTAGTTTCTGTCTAAAATCCATTAATGTATCACTGTAAAAAAAGGTCACTGGCAGTGTACGAGCAACTTCATAACTCGGAATTTTTCTATCAAAAACAAAATGAGAAAAGAATTAGATTTTTATCATCAGTTGGACCAGGCCGGTTGGGCAGAAATTAAATGGCCAGCGTGCCAACTACGTTGGATCGTTTTTGTTTTTGGTCCGTGAAGAAATTTTAAACTATATAATTGGATTAACTTAGTTTTTTAAATAAATTTTTCATCTCTCTCAATCATTTTCTATTTCATTGGAGAGAAAGATATCGACTTTCAATATGAAAATGCGATCATCCATTTCTCGAAAATTAGTTGCACACTTGCCCATTGCCCATCGAATTGGTTCCGTGCCGTGGGCTCCTTTGAAGAAAATAAAGAGGTGGAAAATAGGGGTGCATGGCACACGTGGCAAAGCGAAATGTCTTCTTAATTGGGAATCTATCATTTTGACAGATACTAAGAATAACTTGAAGTTAGATGGCAATCGATATATTTTGATTGTCATTAAATGGACACAATGACAAAGTTATAGCCAACTCCAAGCGATCCAATTGGAGAGGAAAGAGACTTTTGGGTTTTCTAGCAAATCGTATCCTCACTAACTCTTACATCAAATAAACGGTTAACAAAACAATCCTAGCTATTAGGCTCAATGATAATTTATATTTGTTTTTTTGTGTGTATACTAATAATAATAATAATAATAAATGGGGTCCGGGCGATTGTTCCCTAGCCCCTCTCTAAATCTGTTTAAGTTCACAAAGACTAGTATAAGTAATGAAATCAAGCTTAACATTTGCTGATACGCATTGCTATCCACAGTGACATGTTTAAATCAAATAGTTTCTCGACAATACTCATTTGTACACGACTACATACGGAACAGGCAAAAGTAAAATGACAGAGCAATGGGAAAAATTTTTGTTACTACGTATATAAAGTCAATGACGAATCCAATACAAAATTTTCAGAGGATTAGAAAAAGAAAAATCCGTGCCTGAATTCAGGCCCAAGACCTGAGACGAGCAAAATACCTGTGACAATTAGGCTAAATGACTCATTACATAGATTTTTATCACTATATATTTAATAACAAAAAGGGGGTCAGTATTATATTAATGACTCAATAGATATTATTTTTATCAATTGGCCCCTCTGTCGATCTCCCCATAACGAAGACGTATTTGATTGAAGTACTGCATTTGTTTATTAGAACTAATCAAATTGGAGACTTGACGATGTGCTTTTGCTCTTTTTAGTTACTTATAGCCGAATGAACCTTTCATTGCAGGGATTTTTATATATAAAAAGATTAAGAAATTAACGTTTGTGTATATATCAAATATTTTATTCATTGCAAAAAGGTATATCCTTACAACTTTACTACTTTAAATCTATTAAATTTCATCAAACAAAAAAATTCATTAATTTTAAATAGCTTTTTTTATAGATATTGAAAGGATAAGTTTATAAAAGAAAAGACTATCAATTCATTTCCTAATAACAAAATTTCTTATTTCGTTGTAAAGACTTATTTAAAAAAAATAATCATAAAATGAACATTTTTATTCAAACCAAATATTATAAGCACATCCTTATATACTTTAAATTCATTGAATTTTATCAAACAAAATAATCATTAGTCTTGAATATGTTTCCTTAAAGGTATTAAATAGTTTAATTCACAAAAGATGGTATTGTTACTTAATTTCTTATTAATAAGGTTTCTCCTTTTTTTGCAATGATTCATTCGCATGAAAGGATCAAGAAATTAACTTAAGTATCTGTACAAAACATTATATTCATTATGATAAGTACATTCTTACAACTTTGACATTTTGAATTTATTAAATTTCATCAAATAAAAGAGTCATTAATTTCCAATAGCTTTTCTTATAAGTATTGAATAATTCAATTCATGAAGTATGAGATTGTTACTTCATTTTTTACTAACAACGTTTCTCCCTTCATTATAAGGATTTATTCACACAAAAAGGATTATGAAACTAACTTTTTTGTTTACAACAAATGTTATATTCATTATAACAACCATATTCTTCAATAAGTTTTTTTTTTTTTTTTTTAGGTATTGAATGGTTCAATTCATACAATATAAGACCACCACTTCAATTCTTATAGGTATTGAATGATTTAATTTATACAAGATGAGATTATGACTTTAGTTCTTAACAACAATGTTTCTTTTTTTGCTAAAAAAACTCATTTACATGAAAGGATCATGAAATTAACTTGTGTGTTTACATAAAACATTATATTCATTGTGACACGTACATTCTTAAAACTTGGCACACTTAACCATTGAATTTTATCAAACAAAGGAGTCATTGATCTCAAATAGCTTTTCTATAGGTATTGATTTGTTTAATTTCTAAAAAATAAGATTATCTATTCATTTCTTACTAACAAGGTTTCTTTTTTTGTTGAAAGAATTTATTCATGCAAAAAAATTATGAAATTAACTGTTGTTTCTACATGAAATATTATAATCATTGCAATAAACACCTCATTACACATTTAGTCCTTTGAATCCATTGAATTCTACCAAATAATGGGTAAATGATTTTCTTTAACTTTTCTTATAGGTAGGTATTGAATAGAAACAAGAATGTCACTTTATTTCTATTTAACAAGGTTTCTCCTTTTGTTGCAAGCAGTCATTCACAAAAAAATGTTCATGGAATTAACTTTTGTGTCTATATTCAACATTATATACTTTATGATAAGCACTTCCTTACAACTTTAGTACTTTAAATCCATTTAATTCCATCAAACAAATGAGTCATTAATCTTGAATAACTTATCTTACAATTATTGAATGACTTAATTTTTGAAAGAGATTGTTTCTTTGTTTCATGCTAATAAGGCTTTTCTTGTTTTTTTTTTTTTTTGCAAGGATTCATTTGCACAAAATGATAATGAAATTAACTTTTATAACTACCTAAATCCTTATATTCATTGTGACAATTACGTCTTTCCAACTTTGTCATTTTAAATCTATTGAATTTCATCAAATAAATGAGTCATTGATTTCAAATTGCTTTTTTTTCGTTGCAAGGATTTATTCACACAAAAGGATCACGAAAATAACTTTTTTATCTACACCAAACATTATATACATTGAGACAAGTACATCTTTACAACTTTGGTACTTTGAGTTCATTGTATTTCATCAAACAAATGAGTCATTGATCTTGAATAGTTGTTTCTTACAAGTGTTGAATGCATTAATTTCTAAAGAAAAAGACTGTCACTTTATTTCATACTTACAAAGTTTCTCCTTTATTTGCAAGGGTTCATTTGAACAAAGTATTCTTGAAATGAACATTGTGTCTTCGATAAACATTTTATTCTTTACAACAAGCTCATCCTTATATACTTTGAATCTAATGAATTCTATCAAAAATAAAAAATAAAAAGTAGTCATTGATCTTGACTAGGATTTTTCACAATCATTAAATGATTTAATTCATTAAAAATAAGGTTATTAGTTCATTTCTTGTTAAAAAGATTTTTCCTTTCATTATAAAAACTCATTTAAACAAAATGACCTTGAAATGAACATTTGTGTCCATGACAAATATTTTATTCTTTGTGACAAGCTCATTCATATATACTTTGAATCCAATGAATTTTATCAAACAAAACAACCATTGATCTTGAATAGGTTTTTTTTTTTATATATATATAGATATTAAATGGTTTAATTCAATTAAGAACAAGATTGTCATTTCATTTCTTGTTAAGAGGGTTTTGTCCTTTCACTACAAAAACTCATTTGAAAAAATGATCATGAAATGAACATTTGAATCCATGATAAACATTTTATTACTTACAATACACACATCCTTATATACTTTGAATCCATTGAATTTTATCAAACAAAATAGTCATTATTCTTGAATAGTTTTTTTTTTTTTATGTGATCAAAATAGAGTAAGGAATGCAACTTATTGAAACTTTTAATACACTGATATTTACCATTACAAATCATTTTATTAGAACAATTACCTTATTAATGGACAAGACTTACAAGCAACATATTAATTTGAGATGTTTGGATTTGTCTCATTTTATGTGGTATAAAGATGTGTTCTTCTCCAAAGTTTTTGCCAGAGAAGATAGTCAAAGTATTATGACCACTAAATAGTAAGATTCATAACAAATGATTTTATTGGATAACTTAAAAGCTGGTGAAATTTTTATTTATCAAAATAAGCTAAGTTTTAAATATTTTTTGTGATCAAAATAAGGCAAGGAATGCAACTTATTGCTAGTGTTAACACACTAATATATACCATTACAAATCATTATTAAAAGTTAATTTGTTAATATTTAGCAAGGTCCTTCACATAAGAAGGTGTTGGATCTTTTATCATGGGATTTTGTTCTGAGAAGAACATTTCTTCAATTTTTTTTCAACATAATCTTCAACTTCTAAATATTCTTCTTTAATCTGTTCCACTTTTCCTAGGATAGAGGCCTTTTCCTCTTTTAATTCAAGGTTTTTTAACCTTTTGATTATTTCATTTACTAATTCTATCTTTTCAGGATTTTTACTTGACATGTTATAATCTATTTTTTTTTTCAATAGCATAGGTTTAAATAAAATCCTTTTTTCTATCTTTAATTTAACTAGAGGTCTTGGAGTTTACTGAGCTATCTCTTCAATCTTATCTTCAACATTATTAACCTAATATCCTATCAATTAAAGATAAAAATTAGTATAACTTCTTTACTATATAACAACACTTATAGATGGTTTGGCTTTATAGGGTGAAGTTATAACCTCACTATCTTTTACTTTGACATATAAGTTTAGTGTAAAAGGGTGAATACTAATAACCATTTTTCCATTTTAGTGTATTCCTAATATACTTCTTCAAAGACCATACACTCCTTTGAGGCCAAAAAGTTTAGGAAAGAGTTTTTTTTTTTTAAGTTTATAGACCTTTTCTAAATAAGTGAAAATGTTTACAGCTCCCATACCATTGGTATATATCTTACCAAATTTATACCAGACCTCTCTCTTTTTTCATTAAAGGTCATAAAAAATCATTTTCCTTTTATAGTATTTTTAGGAGAGTAAAATAACTCTCTAACCTTTTCATCTATCTTATATCAACTTTAAGTACATAAACATTCCTTTCTTCATCTTGATATCCCATATTAGACAAAAGCAAAAGTTAAGAGAAGAAAGTTAACTCTATATTGGGATTGACTACCTTGTTCTCTTATTTTTCTAATACCTTCCATCTCAATGATTAGCACTGAGGAGGTAGAAAATCTAGGTTTAACCTTACATTTATAAATGGAGCAAATCAGATTTTGACATCCCCATCTTTGAATTCAATTATTTCTTCTATCTATCCATTCACCTATTTAATAAGCTCAATTATCTTTTCTAATGTCCATCTTTTAGTTAACTTAATTTAATTTCATGCAATAGTCTTTGGAACCAAAACATTGGCTTTTGACCTATTAGTCAAAAACAATGTTGTAGTCCCTTTATTAGCATATCTTGTTGGAATATGTTGTTCCCACAGCCTTGTATGGGTTATAATTGTTGTCAACTAGGATTAAGTGTGCAAGAGAGTAAAGTCATATGGAAGGACAGTAAAGTCACATGGAAGGGCAAGAAAGTAAATCTGCCGCGTAAGGGCAAGAACGTAAATACGCCATGTAAGCCCTATTAGGGTTTTATGGAAGAGAGTATATAAAGGCCTTAGAAGACAAAACTAGGGCAGAGGGCCAACACAATTGAATAAACAACAACCCTACAGCAACCGGCCAAAAGGAAGAGAGAGCAGAACGGCAAGAGATCAGAAACAACACCACCAGGAGAGCAAACCAGAAACGTCACCACCGGGAGAGCAAACCAGAACGTGCAACCTCTTGCAAGCAAACCAGAAACGCCTCCTGCAAGCAAACCAGAAACACGTCCTCCAAGCAAACCAGAAACATATCCTGCAAGCAAACCAGAAACACATCCTGCAACCAAACCAGAAACGCACAACCAGCAAGAGGAGAAATAAGAAACAGACCACCCGGAAGAGAAGACAGCAGACCTGGTATCCGTGAGACCACCCGGAAGAGAAGACAGCAGACTAGAAGCGTGAGGCAGGCCGAGGGACGTGAACCAGAAAAACCAGTAGCGTGAGGCAGGCCAAGAGACGTGAAACGACACACCAGAAGCATGAGACCAGAACGTGCAACAGCGTGACTGATCAGAAGCATGGGGCAGGCCGTGAGACGTGAAACGGCAGACCAGAAGCTTGAGTGCAAGCTGTGAAACCGTGAGACAGTGAAAGCAGGAGCTGTGTGAGACAACCTAGAGAAGGAATTTGGCGAAGCATCGAAAAGAACTCAACGCATTTCCAGATTTCTTCAAGAGAGGTTAGAGAGCGTTGCGGTGAACTTCTAAGCGGCAGTGGAGCAGCCTTTCAATTCAACAGAGGCAAGACAAGCTAGAAGAAGGGTAGACACAGTAAGTGACACTCTTTGTATTGTACTTGCTTAGTAATTGCAATAGTGAAAGGAGCAGAAGATTAAGACATCCATTGTAACTGGAATTCTCAAGTATAGTGGATAGTCTCGGTAAGGGAGAGTCCTTACCACCGTGGATGTACGTCACGTTGACGGAACCACGTAAATCTCGTGTGTCCTTAATTTGCTTTACGTTCTGTGTTTTGAATTGAGTTGTGAACGCAGCTAAAGTATCAGCCAACCCATAACCTAACGAAGACCTAAACAAGAACATCTGAATTGTCTATTAGGCAAGGTGTCTGAAAGGTGACTTTGGGGACTATTGTGATTAGTAGGTAGCAATAGATCTACCTTAGTCGAATCTGAGAAAGAGTTCGCTTTTAAGAAGAGATTAAAGTTGTTCACTTTCTTGCGAATTGCGAATTGTGGTGATACTGATTCACCCCCCCTCTCAGTATCACAAACTAGTAGATCCTAGGGTGAAGTTGGGAACTTCAATTGGTTTCAGAGCACAGGTTCACCAGGATAAAGCTTAACAGCTTGGTGTACTAGTTTGAAGAGCTCCAGAAGTTTTAACTTGTTTAGCATACTGAGAAATGGACGCTGGTACCAGCACCAGCACTACTTACAGCAAGAAGGTTCCAATCCTCAATGGAACCAACTACCATATGTGGGGAGCGAGAATGCAGGTGGTATTTGCAACCATGGGCATGAACGTGGTGAAATCTGTACAGGAGGGTTTTGAGCCTTCAAAAGAAGGTAAAGATCCAACCCCAGAGGAATTAAGACAGTTTGAGATAAATGGGAAGGCTTCAAATGTCATCATTTTAGCATTGACAGATGCTGAATATGCTAAAGTTATGGACTGCAAATCTGCCAAGGAGATATGGGACAAATTGCAGAAAGTCTATGAAGGTGATGGCAGAATGAAGGAGGCCAAGCTTCAAGTTTTCAAGGAGAGATATGAATCTCTCAGAATGCAGAAAAATGAGACAGTCCAAGAGTTCTTCACCAGGGTTATTGATGCTGTAAACAATCTTAGAAGTCATGGGAAGAATAAGAAGGACTCATCTATTGTGAAGAAAATTCTAAGAATTCTGCCTGAGAGGTTTGCCTCAAAGGTGGCAGCCATAGAGGAGAGTAGAGATCTCAATTCTATGTCTCTGCATGATCTCCAGTGCAATCTCATTGCATATGAGATGAGAATAAAGTCAACTGAGAGCTCCTCAACGTCAAAGGTATCAAAGGAGGCAGCTTTCAAAGCTATGAAACACTTGAAGATAAAAGAAGAGGAAGAATCATTCAGTGAGGATGATGACGATGATGAGGAAGAAAGTGAAGGTGAAGTGTTGGCATACTTCACAAGGAAATTCAAAAAGGGGTCTAAGAAAGGAAAAGGACAGTTGTCCTTGAGATGTTATCGTTGTGGACAGACTGGACACTTTGCTTCTCAGTGCAAAGTGAAACTTGATGATGAAGATGAAGATGGTGATGATGAGCAGAATTCAAAATGGAGAAGACCATCTTTCAAGTCAAGGAAGTCCAGCAAGAAGACTGCTAGCCCACAGAAGAAGAAGAGAGGCTCATTCAAGAGTTATGTGAGCTAGACAAAAGAAGCCGATGAGGAGGAAGATGTAGACTCATCAGATGAGCATGCCTTTATGGCATCAACTCAAGGTGGTAGTTCAACCTCTGAAGAGGAAGAGGAGGTTGATGAAGAAGAACCAGATCTTGAAGCTGAGTTGGAAGCAGCTTCAAAGGAGATAATCAGAAGGGGCAGAATCATAAGAAGGTTGGAGGCCCACATAAAACAAGTTGAAGCAAAGTCTGAGGAAGCTAAAAGTCAAAAGGATGAAATAAGGGCTGAACATATTGACTTGAAGAGAATATTTGAAGAACAGATCAAAATATGTGAAGACCTTACTATGGAGCTTGGCTCAAGGACTTCAACAATTGAAGAAATGGAGATAGAGTTGCTGAGACTTCAGCAACAACTCAAAAGGAGTGAAGAGAACGTGCAGAAGCTTGAAATGATAGGAGAAACAAGTTCTGCAAGAGAAAAGAAGAATGAAGAGAAAGTGCAGCAATCTGAGGCTGCATTGCCTAAATATAATAAGAATGTGCCACAGAAGTTGAAAGAGAAGATTGTGACTCAGGAGAAGATAGCTGAGAATAAAGAGGATTTGAAGAAGCAACCTAGGGTGGCAAACAAAAATGAAGAAAAGAAGGTCAGCCAGCAAAGGGCTATGGCTGAACAGAAGAAGGAGAAAATGGTGGCTGAAATGAAAGCCACACAAGCAAAGAAGCCAGCCACGTTGCCTACACAGCAAGTAATGAACAAAAGAAAACAAGCTGCGATTAGACCCAAGAAGAGGCAGTTTCAAGGTCACTGTCTTTATTGTGGAGTTTGGGGTCATAAGGCAAGTAACTGCTGGTGGAGAAGGCCAGTATATGTCTCCAACTTGAGAAGATATGATGCTGCATACAGGGGGAGACAATACAAAATTCAGAGGAGAACACCTGTCGTGAGTTCTTGCACATACTGTAAAAAGCAAGGACACACTGACAAGGATTGTTGGTGGAAGCCCAAACCAGTGGTTTCAAAGAACAAGTTTGCTATATTGGGAGACTTGGAACAGTGTGAAAGGTGTGGGCAGGATGACCATAATGCCAAGAGATGCATGACACTTCTCCCTGAGCAAGAGAAGGCACTCAATGGCATAGTGAAAACAAGCGGTGTAGTCAAAACTGAGAAAAAGGAGAAAGCTATCTTCCAGCCAATTCAAAAGAAGGAATATAAAGCTAAAAGGGAGGTGGCTAATATAGCTGAAATTGCACTCAAAGCTGACTACAAGGATAAGCAGTGGATCCTTGACAGTGGATGCACTTCACACATGACAGGAGACAAGAGTAAATTGTCAAAGCTAAACAAGTCAAGAGAAGGCAGAGTCAAGTTTGGCAATGATGATTCACTCAACATCAGTGGTCAAGGGTCAGTAAATATTGGAAAAGGAAAGCTGAAAGATGTTCTGCATGTTGAAGGACTCAGATATAATCTAGCATCTGTCAGCCAACTATGCAATGAAGACCATAAAGTGATATTCACAAAAACAGGTTGCCAAGTAAAGAGTAAAGAAGGCAATACTGTTGCAGCTGGGAAAAGAACAGCTGGAAATTTATATGTAATTGATGAGGACAAGACAAACAGCTGTTTACTTACAAAAGAAGAAGAAAATCAACTCTGGCATCGGAGGCTGGGACACTTAACACAGAAGAACATGAGGAAGCTGACCACTACTCATGCAATCAAAGACATTCCAGACCTTAAGAGAGAGAGGGAGTATGTTTGCTCAGCATGCTCTAAAGGAAAATAGGTCAGAAACCAGTATAAGACCAAAGAGGTTACTTTTGAAGCAGTGCTTGACATTGTACATACTGATTTGTATGGGCCGATGAGAACAAAAGGGTTGAATGGTGAGAGGTACTTCATCTTGTTTGTTAATGATTATTCTAGAAGGACCTGCATCATGCACCTCACACATAAGTCAGAAGTTTTGAAATGCTTCAAGAGATACAGAAGATTGGCTGAAAATGAGAGTGGAAAGAAGATCAAAGTATTGAGGTCAGATCAAGGCACTGAATTCACAAATGGAGCTTTTGAAGATTACCTTGAGAAGCATGGAATTCACCATCAGATGGCAGCAGCAAGAACTCCTCAACAGAACGGGGTGGTAGAGAGGAAAGATAGAGTTGTGGTTAAAATGGCAAGAACTCTACTGCTGGAATCCAAACTTCACACAAGATTTTGGACAGAAGCAACATTTATAGCCGTGCACCTATTGAACAGAGTTTCACTAAGGCCTAATACTGATAAGACTCCATATGAGCTATGGAGTGGGAAGAAGACAACAACCAAGTATCTTTGAATCTTTGGCAGCCCATGTTTTGTGAAGAACAAGGAGCAAAACTTGGGAAAATTCCATGCTAGGTCAAATGAAGGCATCTTTGTGGGATACTCAGCAAAGACAAAAGGTTATAGAGTTTTTCTGCATAAACTGGGAAAAGTGGTCACTTCCAGTGATGTGAGAATAGATGAAAACTGGAAAACAACGCATAATGGAGAAGCTGAGGATAGTGAAGAAGATGACTTCAAGATAGATGAAGAATCTGACCAACATGAAGAAGTGGGAAAAGAAGTAAGTTCAGACTCAGAGAAGAGTGAGTCTGAAGATGAAGAAAGAGATCCTCTTGCAACTAAGACTGTGCAAGAAAGAAAGTTAAAGAAAATATGGACCAGTGCTCATCAAGAAAATCAGATCATAGGTGACCCATCAGCAGGAGTTACAACAAGAAGAAAAATTGTGGGAGCTACTGCTTTACTCTCACAAGTTGAACCTAAATCTGTTGAAAAGGATACACAAGATCTAACTAAATCTCTGTCCACAGAGTTGTTTGAAAAGTACATAATGAGTCTCTCTGTGCGAATGCCTCCTCAAGCCTGAAAATCAGGTGAATCCTCCATCTCTACTTTGCGAGTTTTTCAGATTTGTAATTAGTTGGCAAAGGGGGAGAGAAGTAATAGTGCAGGGGGAGCTGTTAAGGAAGGGGGAGTCCATATTTAAGGGGAGTTGTAATCCATCTGCTTCTAGATTATTACTCTAAGAAGATTATGAAAGACTGCTGCATAATGGCTTTTGTTATGAGTGTTGCCAACAACTACAAAGGGGGAGATTGTTGTTCCCACAGCCTTGTATGGGTTGTAATTGTTGTCAACTAGGGTTAAGTGTGCAAGAGAGTAAAGTCATATGGAAGGGCAGTAAAGTCACATGGAAGGGCAAGAAAGTAAATCTGCCGCGTAAGGGCAAGAACGTAAATACGTCATGTAAGCCCTATTAGGGTTTTATGGAAGAGAGTATATAAAGGCCTTAGAAGACAAAACTAGGGCAGAGGGCCAACACAATTGAATAAACAGCAACCCTACAGCAACCGGCCAAAAGGAAGAGAGAGCAGAACGACAAGAGATCAGAAACAACACCACCAGGAGAGCAAACCAAAAATGTCACCACCGGGAGAGCAAACCAGAACGTGCAACCTCCTGCAAGCAAACCAGAAACGCCTCCTGCAAGCAAACCAGAAACACGTCCTCCAAGCAAACCAGAAACATGTCCTGCAAGCAAACCAGAAACACATCCTGCAACCAAACCAGAAACGCACAACCAGCAAGAGGAGAAATAAGAAACAGACCACCCGGAAGAGAAGACAGCAGACCTGGTATCTGTGAGACCACCCGGAAGAGAAGACAGCAGACTAGAAGCGTGAGGCAGGCCGAGAGACGTGAACCAAAAAAACCAGTAGCGTGAGGCAGGCCAAGAGACGTGAAACGGCACACCAGAAGCGTGAGACCAGAACGTGCAACAGCGTGACTGATCAGAAGCATGGGGCAGGCCGTGAGACGTGAAACGGCAGACCAGAAGCTTGAGTGCAAGCTGTGAAACCGTGAGACGGTGAAAGCAGGAGCTGTGTGAGACAACCTAGAGAAGGAATTTGGCGAAGCATCGAAAAGAACTCAACGTATTTCCAGATTTCTTCAAGAGAGGTTAGAGAGCGTTGCGGTGAACTTCTAAGCGGCAGTGGAGCAGCCTTTCAATTCAACAGAGGCAATACAAGCTAGAAGAAGGGTAGACACAGTAAGTGACACTCTTTGTATTGTACTTGCTTAGTAATTGCAATAGTGAAAGGAGCAGAAGATTAAGACATCTATTGTAACTGGAATTCTCAAGTATAGTGGATAGTCTCGATAAGGGAGAGTCCCTACCACCGTGGATGTACGCCACGTTGACGGAACCACGTAAATCTCGTGTGTCCTTAATTTGCTTTACGTTCTGTGTTTTGAATTGAGTTGTGAACGCAGCTAAAGTATCAACCAACCCATAACCTAACGAAGACCTAAACAAGAACATCTGAATTGTCTATTAGGCAAGGTGTTTGAAAGGTGACTTTGGGGACTATTGTGATTAGTAGGTAGCAATAGATCTACCTTAGTCGAATCTGAGAAAGAGTTCGCTTTTAATAAGAGATTAAAGTTGTTCACTTTCTTGCGAATTGCGAATTGTGGTGATACTGATTCACCCCCCCTCTCAGTACCACAAACTAGTAGATCCTAGGGTGAAGTTGGGAACTTCAGAATATCTGTGATTCTTGAGATAGTCATATTGGTAACTTTATAATGTATCATGTAAATAAGGATTAGATTTTTCAAAGCAAACATCAAATCAAATCCTTTAGTTTTAATATCCAAGCATAAAGCATGTATCAAATAAGGATTTTATAATGACAATGTAAAATTCAGAAAATATGAAAACCATATAAGTCCATCACTTAAAATTGATTTAACCACTCTTAATAAGGAGTCATGAAATCTATTGTTTCTTTTATCACAAACACAAATAATAAATGAGTTATTTAAACCTTGTCTAGTAGCAAACTTCAAAGCTACTTGAACCATCCTAATATGGAGAAATTTGTATTTTTGTTGGTGTGAGCTAATAAGCTTCTGGGATAATAAAAAGACATCATTATGACCTTAAGTTTGCTTTTATAAACAGTGTTTAACACTTTAGTGATTTTTAAAAAGTATTTTGAAAGAATTATTTTCTCATCAATACAATTTATATCAGTACCTAAATCAATTAAAGTAGTGGTTAAAAAGATATACTCTTTATTGATTACTATCATAATCTAAGTATACCACTTATGGGTAATAACCCTATCAATAAGATTAACATATTGAAAAGTACTCAAGTCCTTTTTTAAAGAAGTAAGTATAGAAGTTCTTATACCTTATTGAGCATAGATTCCAAAATTAGTACCCTTTCTATTAATCCTTTAATCTTATTTTTTAACTAATTAAACTTAGTTTTAAGCTCTCTAATAGAAGGTCATATTGTTGTTGTTCTAGTTTTTAAGCAAGAATAATTTTTTCTAACCCTTTAGATAACAATTTTGACACTGTAATCTTCTTCTAGTTCTTTATTATCAATCTTATATTAAGACAAATGAAGATACTTCTCTAACAATTCTTTTTTTTTCTTTTGGATCCGTAATCTTATTAATAATAACCAATATTAAATTATCTCCTTTTGTAAGGACTAATAAGCCATTACTTTTGCATATAACTTGATAATAGTTATACTGACCATTATAACTATTATTCAAGTCACCCTCAAAAGTTATTTCTTCTTCTTCTTCAAGAAGATTTACTTTTAAGCCTAATTCCTTTAATTTATCTTTTGATAAGAAGTTGTGCATTAATGACATTTTAAGATCTTCATCTATACATAATTCTATAATCTTTTCATTTTTTATTTATTCAAATAATGTCTTATTTTTTTGCATTTATAATAGACAATTGTCTTTTTCCTTTTCTTCTATAAACTAGATCTTTTCTTTTAGTTTTATTTTGAATAAAATGATTTCTTTTAAGTTATGTGTTTATAATCCTTCTTTCTAAAATTTTTAGGATATTTTAGGGGTAGATAAGCCATTTGATTGTAGAAATCTCTTAGGTCCTTTTTACCTTGTATTTTCTTTCATTACAAACTTTAACTCTTTTTGATACAACTTTTGAAGCTAGTTCACCATACAAATAACTAGAGTAATCAATAACTCTAGCATAATAGGTTTTAACCCATTTTTTACCCTTTCTGCAAATAAGGTAAGTAACTTTGATAAGAATTTTCTTTCCAAAAGATATTCTAACTATATTCTCTAGTAAAGACATTGGAGAAAAACACATCTTCATATCACTTAAAATAAGACACAGCTAGCTTATCTTAAATTAATGAGTTGCTTTTAAGTTTTGTTTACTAATAAAGTAGTTGTTCTAATAAAATGATTTGTAATAGTATATATTAGTGTATTAACACTATCAGCAAGTTGCATTCCTTGCTCTATTTTGATCACAAAACAATTTAAAACTTAGCTTCTTTTGGTAAATAAAAATTCCATTAACTTTTAAACTATCTAATAAAACCATTTGTTATGAATCTTACTATTTGATGATTAGAATTACCCTTTGACTTTATAGTAGTAGCAAACATTATCATATAATGGAGTAGAATGAAAATCTAACTTTTAGACATCCTATCTAAATTCTTTTCTACAATGCTGCTACTACATAATTGTACTCAAACTATTCCTTTAATAAGGATCTATAAGAATTAGTTTAAGATAGTATAATTTTGTAAGGATTTTATTAAAAGCCATTTTATTAATATTTAGAGGGTCCTTCCCATAAGAAGGTGTTGGATCTTTTATCATAAGATTTTGTTTTGATAAGAACATTTCTTTTATTTTTTCAGCATAATCTTTAACTTCAAAAATTTCATCTTTAATTTGTTCCTTTTTTCTTAAGGTAGAGGCCTCTTACTTTTTTAATCCAAGGGTTTTTAACCTTTTGACTATTTCATCCACTAATTTTGTCTTTTGAAGATTTTTACCTGATATGTTATAATTTATTTTTTTTTTCAATAATATGGGTTTAAATAAAACTGTTTTTTCTATCTTTGATTTTGTCTTTAACTCTATTAACCTGATTTCATATAAATTGAAGATAAAGATTAATATAATTATCTTACTGTATAATAGCACTTAAAGATGGTTTTGGTTGATAGGGTGAACTTATAATATCACTATCTTCTACTTTGACATTTAAGTTTAGTATAGGAAGGTAAAAACTGATAACCATTTTTCCTTTTTAGGTAGCATATTCCTAATATATTTTTTGAAGGATCATACTCTCCTTCAAAGTTGAAAAGTTGAGGAAAAGTTCCTTTTTAAGTTTATAGACCTTTTCCAAATAAGTGAACATGTTTATGGCTCTCATACCATTGGTATATATTATATGACATTTATGTCATACCTCTCACTCTCTTTCATTAAAGGTTATAAAACTGATTTTCTTTTTACAGTATGGTTAGAAGAGTAAAATAACTCTCTAACCTTTTTCATCTACCTCATTAACAATTTCAAAGACATAGTGACTCTTATTTTCATCTTAATATCCCATATCATATATAAAAAAAGGCTTTCACCTAGAAACCTTGCTGGATGTTTTTAGTGGTTCATTAACCACAGAAGTAAAAGCTGAGGGAGGAAAATCAACTATATACTAAGGTTGACTAACCTATTCTTTTGTTATTTTAATACCTTCTAGCTTAATGATTAAAGAGGTGGAAAATCTAGGTTTAACCTTTTTTTTATTTTTTTCCTTTTCAAGGTTTAACCTCACACTTTTAGATGGAACAAATCAGATTTTAACATCCCCATCTTTGAATTCAACTATTTCTTTCATCTATTTATCCATCTATCTAACATGTCCAACTGCCTTTTTTAGCATCCATCTTTTAAGTAACTTAACTTAATTCCATGCATTTGTCTTTGGAACCAAAATATTGGCTTTTGACTTATTAGTTAAAAACATGCTATAAACTCTTTATCAACATATCTTATTGGAATATCTTTAATTCTTGTGATAGTGGTGTTCATAACCTTATAATGTATCCTATAAATAGGGATTAGATTTTCTAAAGTAAGCATCATATCAAATCCTTCAATTTTAATATCTAGGGATAAAGCATGTATCAAATTAGTATATGATAATGACAAGATAAAATTTGGAAAACATGAAAACATATAGGTCCATTAGTTAAAGTTGATTTAATTAATTCTAATAATAAGTCACACAATCTATTGTGTCTTTTATCATGAATACAAATAATAACTGAGTTATTTAAACCTAGTGTAGTAATAGGCTTCAAGGCTACTTGAACCATCCTAATATGGAGAAATTTGTTCTTTTATTAGTGTGAGTTGATAAGCCTTTGAATAGTAGAAAGAAATCATTATAGCACTGAGATAAGGGTAATGCTTCTTCAACTATCATAATAATATAATCATTTTTCATTAAGAAACTTCCTTGTTTATAAACATGGGAAGAGGAAGATGAAATGAGAGTCCAATTTTGTAAATAATTATTATCTAAATTTTCACTAATAATTATTTTTTATTTATACTTCTAGAAAGACTATTACTTTTAAATAGTTGATTAGGTCTTAACCTATCCATGTCTCATGGTATCACTATCAATGTCTTAAACCACAACTTTATATGCCTACACACGGCAAAGATGGGTACAAAGGCAACACAACTTAAGGTTTCAACCATGAGATACTGGTAAACTAAGACTTTTTTCAACAATATGGAAGATTCTATCCTAACTAAAAGGCTCTAATACCATTCTTATCTTGGCAGCATAGGGTGGTTAGTACTTTTAAATAGTCGATTAGGTTTTAACCTATCCATGCCTCATGGTATCACTGCCAACATTTTAAGCAACAACCCTACGTGCCTACACACGACAAAGATGGGTACAAAGGTAGCACAACTTGGGGTTTCAACTATCAGAAACTGATAAACTAAGACTTTGTTTAACAATCTAGAAGATTCTCACCTAACTAGAAGGTTTTGATACCATTTCTATCTTGGCAGCACAGGATCAAACAAAAATGTATAAACTTTTAAAGCAAACAAATATGAATAATATTTTAAAGTAATTAAAAACAACAATATTTAACAAAATATAAAACTTTATTAAAGAAACAATCTTACAAAAATAAAGCTTTCATTCCACAGAATGTCGTTGTAGGATTTTTTTTTTATACAATGAGAGTGAGAGTAGAAAAGCAATTTTAGAGAGAACCATTATTGAAGGAATCCCTTTTATAAAGTAAATTTGTTCTTGAGTCCTTATTTTTGCTAAAGTAGTTTTAATAAAAGCCTTTGGTTAGTCCTATGAATACTTTTTCACTTAAAGTATTTTGTCTATTTGCCCTTTACAGTTTATATAGGTCTTGGGAATCTTGCATGATATCATCCTAAAGGTGCTTTTGATTGCTTTCTACTAGTCTACTTGCGTGTCTATTTCTAGTTAGAGTAATGCAACTATCATTTCTAATAACCTTTATTTTAAAAACAACTCCATTAAAGTTTTCAATATTTCTCTAGACTAGATTAATGCAAATAATTCCTTGGCCCATATGCATTTTATCATCAAATAAATCAAAATTTTCCCACCATTAGATATTAATCCATCTTGCCAGCCATGGAGTATGCTTGATATCTACATCTAGAACATTGACCTGTTTAGCCATAATAGTATAATCCCACTTGATAATCCATAAGACATGATACCAAATTGAAAACATTAATAATCAATCTTTAACCTCATCATTTATTTCACAAAACTGTTCATAAATAGTTTGTGAAGTAAAGTTATATGATGTAAACCTCACTTAAAAAAACCATGTTTTAAACCAATATGGAAATCTTTTTGGGTCATTTTAGAAGGTGTGTCTAAATGAACCAACTAAATTTCCTTTGCCTATTTTCATATAATAAGGCCTTTTCCCATACCTTGATATAATTGAAATAGTTATAGGTTTAACCTTCTGCCATTCTTTTAAATCTCTAAAGGTAGAGATCACCTTACCAATCTTCTGGATAAAAATTGTTTTTATCTTTAATTGGGTATAGGCCCAATCTCTAAAGCTAGATCTTTGCTTTATAGGTTCAATAGCCACTGAACTTAGTTCATGTAATATCTATTGATAATATAGACAATCCTTCATACTAGTATAAGGATACATATCATCTTTAAGATAAAATCCAGCGATCACATTAAATCTCACTTGAGCATAATTATTTTCCATAATACATAAAAAATCTATGTGCTTAAGAATCAAAGGATATGTAATGCATTTATCCAAGGCTTACTCATAAGCCTTGTTTCAAAGTTTATTAACTTCTTGTGCTTTTACATATATAGCTAATGAATTAATAGACTTTGCCAAAGATTATGGTCCTTGTATGAAAGGTTGTTTACTCATCTTATAGTTCCCTACAAAAATTCATGAGTTAGGAAATCAAATAATGAATTTGAATTTCCTTTAATAAACTCAATTTTAAAATCAAATACAAGAAGTATTCCTTGTCATTTGGCAAAGATTTGTTTAGAGATGATGTTCTTAACATCTTTAGTAAGGACATCTTTTACTACCTTACAATTTATCCTTAAAAGGAATTTCTAATTTAACAAATCATTTTTAAACTTTTGAATACATAGTACAATGGTTAAAATTCTTTTTTTATGGTAGAGTAATTAACTCCAGACTCCTAAAGTGAAACGAGTTAATTGTTCTTTTGAATTGATCCTTTACTTAAGGATTCATCCATACCCTTTATTTGAGAAAAACTAAGACATGACACTTTTTTTGTTTTTCTTTTTTTTAGCTGCCTTTATATGTTCATCTAACCACTCTGGCAAATTTTTCTTTAATCTATCAAACAAAGATTTAGCATTATAAGCTAATTCTTTATAAAATTTTGAAATATAATTCAAACATCTCAAGAATTATTGCAACTATTATTTTTATCTAATTTCATTAGGAAATTTAGAGGCAAACTCAATTACTTAATCAATAAGGATAATTGTATCATTTTCAATGAAGTGACCAAAAAACCTAATCTTAGAGTGTCTCATTGTAGGAGTCTTTGATAATAGTTAGCCTTTCCTAGAAGTATTTTTGGGTTGAATTCCTAAATAATGAGATTGTCTCTCCATTCCTTCCTAACAAAGCTTCAAACTCCATTGAAAGAAGTCCTTGACAAAAAATGAACTTGAAAATAACTTTTTGGCCTACAATAGATTTTTATTCATTACAACAAGCATGATAGATGGAACACCAAATTTGATGATTCTAGGATGAATCCTTTTGAGGAGAGGAGGAATGATGAGATGTATGGAGGAGCTAATGTATGGAAGGCTTCTAAAAATCCATTAAGCATTCAAGAAGGGCCAATAACACATTCTAGAGCTAAGAGGATGAAAGAAGTACTAAATAGGCTCATTAAGGATATTTGGGCCAACCAAGTGACAAATGACATGAATTCAAGCTTGAAAGACAACCAAGGCTTCCTTAATATGATTAGAGTACTTAATGAGTCAGGGTTAAGTAATCAAATTTGCTTATAAGTAGGAGTTTGTTATAAAATAGGGGTGTACAATAAAATAGGAGTGTTCCTATATTTTAGGAGTATATCATTGTTTGTACTTTTAGGGTTAGGGTTATTACTTCAACTTATAAATAAACTTGATTTCATTATTGAAGATATAGATCATTGGTGAAAGAAAAGTGAGAATTTTCTCTTTTGATTTTTTATTGTCTTACGATGTCTATATCCTTCTTTATATCTTTGGCATGTATTCCTTTGAAAATTGGATCAAGGTTTTACTTTTATAAAACCTTATTTAACTTTCTTAGGGTTATGAATTCCTTATTTTACTTGTGAGTTTCATTTCACTCTTTGGGGTTCACATCAATTGGTATCAGAAATTTAGAGTTTAAATCAAGTTTGCTTATCTAAATTTGAGTTTTTCTCTTGTTTTTCTTCTTAACCACCTTTTATAAACTTCTATTCTTTGAATCCACAAGCCTTAGTTTTATCTTTTCTTCTTGGCTACATTCTATACCCTTTTGTTCTTTGAATATGAAAACCCTTGTTTATCTTTTCTTGTCTTTAAATTGATGGAAAACACAATAAAAGAAAAGGATAGAAAAAAATAAAGAAAGAAGACAAGAAAAAAAAAAAGAAAGAAAGAACTAAGCCCTTGTTTTATTAGGTCAAAGGGAGATAGTGGCTCTATTTCCTTCTTCATTTGACGTCCTATAACATCAGGAAACCCTAAATTAAAAAAGTATACCTTATTACTTGCCAATTCCTACAAGGATTCAAATCTAATTATTCTTTCTTTGTGTATTGTGATTTAATTTTATTGTTTTCTTCTAACCTACAATCTTTATTTATTATACTTTCCTAAATTTCTTTGATTCTAATTAATTAGAATTAGTTAGTTTAAGGTGACTTTAATTGAGGTTGTTTAGTTCAATAAACAATTGAAAGAGAAAATTTAAGTGGTAAAAAGTAGGAGTATAAACACATATTTAGGAAAAGTCGTAAAGAGTGTAAACACAAGAGTGTGTGACACCATTTTTGAGTGAAACACATAAGAGAGTGTTTTGTGATGTATCCTAACCATTTTATGTAGAATTAACACTATGTCTTCAAAGATAAAAGTAAAACTAAGAAGTGAGGTAGTGATGTGTTGTTCATAATCAAAACTATGCAACAACAATTTAAGTGCATGAACACTAGATTTGATAATTTAAGGATGAATCCTTTTGAGGAGAGGGGGATAATAAGATCCATGGAGGAGCCAATACATGGAGGGCTTCTAAGGATCCAGTGAGCATTTAAGAAGGGCCAATGCCATGTTGTAAAGCTAAAAAGATGAAAGAAGTAGTAAATCAGCTGATTAAGGATATTTAGGCTAACTAAGTACCAAAAGGCATGAATTTAAGTTTGAAAGAGGACCAAGGCTTCAATAATATGATTGGAGTGCTTAATGAGATAAGGTTAAGTAATAAAATTCTCCTAAGTAGGAGTTTGTTATAAAGAAAGAGTTCATTGTAAAATAGAAGTTTATAATAAAATAAAAGTGTTCCTATATTTTATGAGTATATCATTCTTTGTAATTTTAAGATTAGGGTTGTTACTTTAACCTATAAGTAGTTTTGATTTTAATGTGAATGATATAAATCATTGGTTAAAAAAAAGGTGAGAATTTTCTCTTTTAGTTCTTCGTTGAACTTTATGAACTTATTAAGATTATTATCACTCCATTTGCAAATAATGAGAAGGTGTATCTGAATGAACCAACTAAATTTCCTTTGCCTATTTTCAGATAATAAAGCCTTTTCCCATGCTTTGATATAATGAAAGTAATTGTAGGTTTTAACCTTCCACCATTCTTTTAGATTTCTATAGCCAAAGAGATCACCTTGCCAATCTTCTACATAAAGAATTTTCTTTATCTTGAATTTGGCATAAGTGCAATCTCTGAAACCATACCCAAAGCTAAATCCTCACTTTATGGGTTTAATAACCACTAAACTTGTTTTATCTAATATCTGTTGATAATATAAGCAATTTTTTATACTAATATAAGGATAAATATCATCTTTAAGATAAAATTTGGCAACCTTATTAGGTCTCAATTGAGTATAATTATTTTCTACAACACATAAAAGATCTATGTTCTTAAGGATCAAAGGATACGTAATGGATTTATCTAAGGCTCGCTCATAAGCATCATTTTAAAGTTAATCAATTTCTTTTGCTTTTACATCTTTAGCTAGTGAATTAACTAACTTTGCTGCAAATTGTGGTCCTTGTATGAGAGGTCTTTGACTTATCTCATAGTTCCTTACAAAAATTCATGAGTTAGGAAATCATGTAATGAATTTGAATTTCCTTTGATAAACTCAATTTCAAAATTAAACATAAAAAGTATTCCTTGCCATTTGGCAAAGATTTGTTTAATGACGATCTTTTTAACGTCATTAGTAAAGACATCTTTTGTTACTTGACAAGCTATCCTTAAAAAGAATTTCTAATTTAACAAATTACTTCCAAACTTTTGAATACATAGTATTATGGCTAAAATTTCTTTCTTTATGGTAGAGTAATTAACTCTAGCTCCTCTCTAGACTCTTAGAGTGAAACAAACTAATTATTCTTTTAAATTGATCCTTTACTTAAGGATTCATCCATATCTTTTATCTGATGAATTAGTTTCTAGTATTTTAAATACATCAGGATGAGAAGACTAAGATATGGTAGTTCTTTTATATCATTTTTAATGAAATGACCAAGAAACCTAATCTTGGTTTGAAACTCCATCTCTTTAATTGATACAACAAAACCAGTTTTTTTATATATCCTTTAAATATAGGTTTAAATGTTTAAAATGTTATTTGATTGTGTTGGAAAATACTAACACATTATTGATATAAATAATAATAAATGTCGAATAAGTATTAGATATTTCATTCGTATTTTTTTAAAATTCAAATGGTACATTTCTTAACCTAAAAGGCATTACATTTCACTTATAATGTCCAAATGAGACTATAAATACTATTTTGTATTTATCTTCTTCATGAATCTAAATTTGCCAATAACTAAACTTCATATCAAAATTTGAAAATATCTAGATTTCATAAAACCTATTAAGTAAATCTTTCTTATTAGGTATAAGATACCTAATTCATCTTATAACTTTATTCGAAGGTTTGTAGTTAATAACTATTCTTGGGACTCTTCTTTCCAATTCTACAACATTTTCAACATAAAATGTTGGGCAACTCCATAGGCTGCTACTTTTTCTAGTAAGCCCTTTTTTTAAAAGATTGTTTATTTCATTTTTACTGATCTTTAAATGCCTTGGTCTCATAGATATGGGTTAGGCCTTAATAAGTATTTGACTTTCATTAAAAGTTGTTTCATACAATAATTTCATTACATGTTTTATCCTATATGAAAAAGCTATAGGAGTCTTTGCACAAACCAATGTTTTAAGTTTTCTCTGTATTTCCTATATTTTGATGTTAATAATAGGATTATTAATTTTTTTTTGTAAATATTTATGTTTGACTTAACTCTAAAAAGATTGAATAAATCTCTCTTTTCTTTTGATTGTCTTTATCTTAACTCTAATTTCATTACATGTTTTATCCTATACCAAAAAGCTATAGGAGCCTTTGCACAAACTAGTGTTTTAAATTTTCTCTGTATTTCCTATATTTTGATGTTAATAATAGGATTATTAATTTTTTCTTGTAAATATTTATTTTTTACTTAACTCTAAAAAGATTGAATAAATTTCTCTTTTCTTTTGATTGTCTTTATCTTAAAGATAATATGTATCTTCGTACTAGTATGAAAAATTATTTGTATTATTAATAGATATTACATGAAATAGACTAAGTAGTTGTTAAACCTATAAAGCGAAGATTTTGCTTTAAGTATGATTTCAAAGATTAGGCTTATGCCAAATTCATGATAAAGAAAATTTTTTATCTACAAAATTGGTAGGGTGATCTTTTTGGCTACAAAGATCTAAAAAGATGGAGGAAGGATAAAATGTATAATTACTCTAAATATATCAAAGCATAAAAAAAGGCCTTATTATATGAAAATAGACAAAGGAAATTTAGTTTGTTTATTTAGATATACCTTTGAAATGACCCAAAGAGATTTCCAAATTAGTTTAAAACCTAATTTTTTAAGTAAAGTTTGCATCATATAACTTTACCTCACAAAGTAAGAACTGTTTATGAATAGTTTTATTAAACAAAAGATGAGGTTAAAACCCATTATTAATAATTGTAGTTTGGTGTCATGTCCTATCAATTATTAAGTGGTATTATACTATTATGGTTAAATAGGTCAATATTTTAAATGTAGATACCAAGTATATTCCATGGCTAGTAAGATGGATTAATATCCGATGGTGAAAAATTTTGGATTTCTCTAATGCTTGAGTTTATATTGGTAAAAGAATTATTTGCATCAATGGGCATAAAGCTCCACCTCCAAAACCCACAACTTCTAGTCTAAAAGAAATAATAAAGATTTTAATAGAGTTAGTTTCAAAAGAAAGGTTATTAGAAATGATGGTTGCATCACTCCAACTAGAAATAGACATGTAAGAAGACCAAGCAAAAAGCAATCAAAAACACCTCCAAGATGATATCATGCAAAATTTCCATGATCCATATGAATTATAAAGGGCAAATGGACAAAATACTTTAGGTGAAAAATTATTCACAGGACCGACCAAAGGCTTTTATTAAAACTACTTTAGTAAAAGTAAGGAATTAAGGACAAATTTACTTCATAAAAGGGATTCCTTTAATAATAGTTATCACATTTTTCTTTGTATAAGAGACCTCTTGGCTACTCCCAAAGGCAAAGTTGAATTTCCCCTTCTCTTTAAGACTAAGTGTGCTTTTCTACTCTTTCACTCCCATTGTAAAAAAAAACCTATAACAACATTTTGTGGAATGAAAAATTTATTTCTAAATATGGAATGAAAGCTTCATTTTTTTAAGTCTATTTCTTTAATAAAAGTTTTATATTTTTTAAAATATTGTTATTTCTAATTACTTTAAAACATTATTGATATTTGTGTGCTTTAAGAGATTATACATTTCTATATGAACCTATACTACCAAGATAGGAATGGTCCTTACACCTTTAGTACTCTGAAAGCATTGAATTCTATCAAATAAATGATTTGTTGATCTTGTATAACTTTTTTATAGGTCTTTAATGGATCAGTTACTAAAGGAGGAGATCATTATATCATTTCTTACTAACAAAGCTTCTCATTTCATTGCATGGACTTATTTACACAAAATAACCATATAAGACATTAGACTCATTATGATAAGTACATCCTTATATATTTTAAATCCATTGAATTCTATCAAACAAAGCATTATAAGTCTTGAATAGGTATTTTTACAAAGATTGAATGGTTCAATTCTTAAAGGATGCCAACAAGATTTCTCCTTTTATTGCAAGGACTCATTGACATGAATAGATCATGAAATTCACTTGTATGTCTACACCAAATATTATATTTATTACGAAAAACATGTCCCTGCATCTTTGGAACTCCAAATCCAATGAATTTTGTAATAAAAAGTAGTCATTGATCTCAAATAACTTTTCTTATAGGTATTAAATGGCTCAATTCTTGAATGAAGAGATTGTCACTTGATTTCTTGCTAAAAATATTTCTCCTTTCGTTGCAAGGATTCATTCACACAAAAAGATCATGAAATTAACTTTTAGGTATACATTAAACATTATATTCATTGCATAAAGTATGTCCTTACACCTTTAGTACTATGAATCTAATGAATCTCATCAAACAAAGAAGTCATGATCTCAAATAGCTTTTCTCACAACAATTGAATTATTTAATTCCTAAAAGAGGGACTGTCACTTTATTTTGTAGCAATAATGCTTTTCCTTTCTTTGTAAGGACTTATTCACACAAAAGAATTAAGAGACTAACTTTTGTGTTCACATGAAATATTATATTCATTGCAAGAAGCACACCCTTATACCTTTTGTACTTTTAATACATTGATCCAATCAAAACAAAGGTGTCATTAATCTTGAATAGTTTTTTTTATTATCATTAAATGGATCAGTACAAGAAATTAATTTGTATCCACTTTATTTATTGCTAACAAGGTTTATCCTTTCATTGCAAGGACTCATTTACCTAAAATGATTATGAAATTAATTTAGTGTTCACACCAAATACTATATTCATTGTGATAAGTACATCTTCAGACCTTTAGTACTTTAAAACCATTAAATTTCATCAAATATAGGAGTCAATGAGCTTAAATAGCTTTTTAATAAATATTGAATAGTTTGATTCTTAAAGGATAAGTTTAATGTGAACTCCAAAAGACAGGGCTTAGGAACCTAACATGTATAGGGAATCAAGTAAGAACCTGAGAAATATAAATTAGATTTCAATCATATAAACCCTAAATCCAATGTTAAAAGGAACATGAACCTTAGGTATAAAGAAGGTTATGGACACCACACTTTAGAAAAGAATGAATTTGTGAGTGATAAGTTGGGTTAAATATCACAAGAAAAGTTAGTTATTGATGAGTTCTTTAGTTTTTAAATGAACCAAAGGAGAAAATTCTCAATTTTTAGTTCTCATAATCTTCTCCTCCTTTAATAATGAAATTAAACCTATTTATATGCTAAAATAACACCCCTAAAAACTCTAAAGCAAAGATAATAATATACTCTTAAAAGATAGGAACGCTCTTATTATATTGTAAATTCTTATTTTATAATAAGCTCTTACATTATAATAAATTCTTACTTAGTAGTACATTTTATTACTTAAACCTATCTTATTAAGCATTCTAATCATATCAATAAAGCTTTAGTCCTTTTTCAAGCTTGAATTTAAGCCCTTTGTTTAATTCACATCATTTGTAACTTAGTCGGCTCAAATATCCTCAATTAACCTATTGAGTACTTCTTTTATCTTTTTAGCCCTTAAATGTGTCATTAGCCTTTTGTAAATGCTCAATGGATCCTTAGAAGCCCTCTATACATTGGCTCCTCCATGGATCCCATCATTTCCTCTCTCTTTAAAAGGATTCATCCTATAATCATCACTTGCATCGAAAGGAGAAAGATTAAAAACATTAAATGTTACACTTACATTGTACCCACCAAAAAGGTCTAACTTATAAGCTTTGTCATTAATTTGTGTCACTGCTTGAGATGGATCATCTCCTCTGAACTATAGCTTTGAGTGTCTTTGAGCCAAAAACCTTTCCTTGTGCATATACACATAAACCTAATCACTAGGTTTAAACACCACCTTCTTTTGTCCTTTGTTGGCATAGGATGTATGTTGCTCAATTCACTAAGTAATTTATGGCTACACCTTCTCTTGCAACTTCTCCACCATTTCAGCCTTGCATTCACCATTTAAGTTAGCATACTTATCAACAAGTAAAGGCATCAAATGCAAAAGAGTCAAAGGATTAAAATCATGCACAATTTTAAATAGAAAGTAACTAGTATTAGAATGTATATTCCTATTATATGCAAACTCTACATGTGGTAAACAATCTTCCCATATTTTCAAATTCATCTGAATAATAGCATGTAACAAAGTAGAAAGAGGTTAATTAATTACCTCAGTTTGTCCATCTATTTGTGGATGGCAAGTAATTTAGAACAATAGTTTAGTACTTAATTTACCCCATAAAGTCTTCCAGAAATAGCTTAAGAGTTTTGTATCTTGATTCAAAATAATACTCTAAGGCATGTCATGCAAACACACTACCCTTCTAAAGAACAATTAACTATATTATTTGCATTGTCAATTTTAAAATGAGTCTTTTTATACAAAAGTACAATCATAAGTTTTTTTGAATAAAATGTTCTCTTATTATTACTATCCTTTGTTTATGAACTCTTAATTTTGCTCTCTTGCCCATTTCCTTCTTTTCTCTCGATCCTATCTCCTTTCTCTCCTTTTTTTTCCCCTTATTTCACCTTTTGGCCTCAATTTTTGCTTTTCTCTTACTCTCTTTTTTAATCCTCAATTAATTTTCATAGACTTACTAAGGTGTCAAAGGTACAAAAATAATAGGTTTATCATTTATTACAAAAGAGTACTTATTCTTAAACCCATTATGCATTACATGCCAATCATATTTCCACGGTTTTCCTAAACAAATATGCCTAACTTGCATAGGTATAACATCACATAAGACCTTCTTAGTATATCTCCAATAGCAAATAATACTAGCACCTATTTATTTACCTTAACTTCGCCATTCATTATACCATTGAAACTTATATGGCCTAAGGTTCTTCATGGTAAATAAATTAAGCTTTTCAATCAAAGTAATGCTAACTAAATTTGTACAGCTACCCTTACTAATGATTATGCTAAATACCTTATCTTTGATGTAGCATTATGTATGGAAGATATTATCTTTTTGCACTTCATTATCTTCCTTAGTTTGTACAATCAATGCTCGTTTAGCCACCAACACATCTCCTTCAATTAAGTACTCCTCTCCATCACTTGCATCCTCTAATGATGGCATAGAGTCATCATCAAACTCACTTTTGGTCTCAATATCACCATTACCCTATAACACCATAGTACACTTATTTGGACAATAAGATGCAATATATCCCCTTCTTAAATGCTTAAAACATTTAACATATATTTTTGCTAGGTTAAGAATTAGAATTACCTTTCTCCTTGTTAGGATTCACTTCCTTACTCTTATACTATTTGGCCTTGGGCTTGTAATTAGCCCTTTCCTCTTTTTTTGCTCCAATTTGGCTTCTAGGATGAAGTGGAACCCAATTTTTTTTCCAAACCAATAAAACCCTTTTATTTAAGTTGCCAACTTTCATTACCATGTGCACTGTCTTTTAACTTTACATAATGTTGTAATTCAACTACGTTAACCATGTCTCTATTCAACCCTCATAAGAATCGAGCCATGGTTGTTCTCTATCCTCCTCCATATTAGCCTAAATCATGGTAATCTCCATCTCTTTATGATAGTCCTCCATACTCTTAATGCCTTGAGTGAGCCCTTACAACATTTACTATAAATCCCTATAATAGTGATTAAGGATGACCCTCCTCCATACGATAGCCTTTATCTCTACCCATTTATTAAGAGGCCTCTCATGATTCCTGCTCCTAATCAAAACAAGTTAATCCCATCAAATAATAGAATAATTAGTAAACTCAACAGTAGCAAGCTTTATCTTTTTCTTTTTAAAGTAATTATGGTAGTCAAAACCAACTCAATCTTTTTCTTACTTTCTAGATAGGTTTCTAGATTGTTTTTCCTTTGGAAAAAAGGAGTTTTCATTTTAATGCTACCAAAATCACAATCATAGGTGTCTTGCCTCCTAAAATCTCTTTGACCATTTCTATTATTGGTAATTCTAACAAAAGTAGCTGGATCATCAAATTTATCATCTTTTACATCATCTACATGGTCATAGTTTCATCTCTTATGCATTCTTAAATTAGGAACCATACAACCCTCATGCCTACTTCATAATTGCACTATTGTATTGGCTTACTCCTTTATCCTATCCCCCTTATCATCAAATCTAGCGTTTATGAGCTCAAATTGTTGTTGTATAGTTTTGATCATAAACAACACATCACTATCTCCCTTTTTAACTCCACCTTTATCTTTAGAAGACATAGTGTTAATTCTACACAAAATGGCTAGGATACCTCACAAAACACTCCTTCATGTATTTCATTCAAAAATAATGTCATAAACTATCATGTTTACACTCTTTAAGGCTTATTCTCAATATGTGTTTACACTTCTACATTTTACTACTTAAATCTTATGTCTTAATTCTTATTAAACTAAACAACCTTAATCAAAGTCACCTTATAACTAACTAATTTCAACAAATCAAAATCAAAGAAATTTATAAAAGTATAATGAATAAAGGTTATAAGTTAGAAGAAAATAATAAGATTAAATTGCAATACACAAAGAGAGAATAATTAGGATTGAATTCTTGTAGGAACTAGAAAACAATAAGGTTTACTCCTTTAATTTAGGATTTTCTTATGCTATAAGATATCCAATTAAGAAGGAAATAAAGTCTTTATCTCCCTTTGATCTAATTAAACATAATTTACTTATCTTTGTTTTTTTCCCCATTTTTTTCTTCTTTCTCTTTCTTTTTTTTTTGGTGCACAAATTTAAATAAATAAAAGATAAACTAGGTTCTATGGATTCAAAGAACAAAAGGTGTATAAAATGTGGCCAAGAATAAAAGATAAAACTGAGGTTTTCAAATTCAAGGAACAAAGAGGTATAAAATGCTACCAAAAAGAAGAACAAAAGAATAACTCAAATTTAGATAAGCAAACCTGATTTAAACCCAAACTTTAATACCAAATGATGTGAACCCTAAAAGACAAGGCTTTAGGACCCAACACACAGGGAATCAAGTAAAAATACAAGAAAGCTAAATCAAATTTCAATCATACAAACCCTAGACCAAATGATATACTCCTAAAAGATAAAAACACTCCTATTTTATTGTAAACTCCTATTTTATAACAAACTCCTACTTTATAACAAACTTCTACTTAGGAGTGGATTTTATTACTTAACCTTAATGGACTAAGCACTTCAACCATATTAATAAAGCCTTGGTCCTCTTTTAAATTTATTGGCCCAAATATTTTCAATCAACCCATTTAGTGCTTCTTTCATCCTTTTAGCCCTTAAAAGTGTCATTAGCCCTCCCTCAATGCTCAATGGGCTCTTAAAAACTCTTCATGCATCGACTTCTCCATGGATCTCTTTAGAGTTAGTCACTTATTCTTATTAACAAGTTTTCTTCTTTCATTGCAACGACACATTAGCATAAAATAATCATGAAATTAATTTTGTGTCCACACCAAACATTATATTCATTATGATAAACATGTCCTCCTACCTTTGGCACTTTAATACCATTGAATTCCATCAAATATAAGAGTCATTGATCTTAAATAGCTTTTTTCATAAGTATTGAATAGATCAGTTCTTAAAGGATGAATTTGTCACTTCATTTCTTAATAACAAGGTTTCTCCTTTTGCTACAAAGACTTATTTATACAAAATAATCATAAAATTAATTTTTTTGTCCACATGAAACATTATATTTATTTCAAAAATTATGTCTTTATTCCTTTGGTACTAAAACCATTAAATTGCATCAAATATAAAAGTCATTAATCTTAAATAGAATTTTTTATAGGTATTAAATAATTCAATTCTTGAAGGAAGAACTTTGTAAATCTAGTAAGGTATGTCAACTTCTTAAACAATACTAATTACTCATTAAGAAGAAGAGTGACATAATATTCAAAGACGATGCATAAATGCACAACCTCAAGGTTTTATATATCCAAGGAGAATGCCAACAGGGTATGTAAGCTGCAAAGGTACATTTATGGACTTAAAGAAACTTTAAAGAGTTGAAATATGTGTTTTGATGAGACAATCAAAGAGTATGATTCCATTATAAACATGGATGAACCATATGTTTACAAAAAGGGTTATGGGAGGGTGGTTGTTTTCTTCATTTTGTGTGGATCACATATTACTAATAAGAAACAATATATTGACACTTCAATCTACAAGGTTTAGTTATCCAAGAAATTCTCTTTGAAAGACACAAGAGAAGTAGTTTATATTTTGGGAGTAAAAATCAATAGAGATAGATCTAAGAAGTTGCTTGGATTGTCTTAATCAACATACATAGATAATGTACTAAAGAGATCTAACATGAAAGGATCTAAGACTATGTCGCATGGTGTATATCTCTTAAAGGCATCTATCTTAAGACTTAATAAGAGAGAGATATGATGGGTGAGATCTTTTATGTATCAATAATAGAATCCAAAAAGTATGTGATACTATGCATGAGACCAAATGTCACTTATCTATTGATCATAACAAGCATATACCAAGTTGATCTAAGTAAGCATCATTGGATTGCAATTAATAACATCCTTAATAACTTCAAAAAAAACCAAGGATATCTTTTTGGTCTATAAAGGAGGTGAATTCAAGGTTCAAGGAAACTTAATTGTGAGTTTTTAGTCCAATAAGGATGATAGCAAGTCATAGTCAACATACATCTTTACTCTTAATGGCAGTGCAATTGATTGGAAGATTTCCAAATAAGAGAAAAGTATAGATTCTACAATTGAAAATGAGTACATTATTGTATCTAATATAGCAAAAGAAGCAATTTAGATCAAAAACATCATCAGTAAACTTAGTATGGTTCCTAGCATTATTAAGGGAGTAATGGTGTACAATGACAACAACGGAGTCATTGCACAATCAAAGGAACCAAGATCTCATTAATAGTCCAAACATGTATGGAAGCATTTCCATCTTATCTAAGAGATTATTGAGAAAAAAAAAAAAAGATAGAGTGAGTGTTCACTGTTGTGATAGGTTCCAAGTGAGGGGAGCTCAATGAACCCAAAGGAGGCATGATGTTCTATGCCTTTCATGTATCAAAAACTAAGGGCAATTGGGGTATGTTTGATGTGGGGCCTTACTGATGAATGGTGGGGGATAAGCCACTAGTAATTATTGGACTGTCGCTATAATGAATTCCTAGTGACAGATGTATACCATGCTTATGGGGTGCTTTACTGGATTCGCCCTCTCCACTCGTTCAACCCATAAAGGGTTTGGATGAATTTGAGATTTTGCCACCTTGAATCATCCTTAGAATACAAGAATCACCAATAATCATTTTAAGTGTGATTGGAACATTATTATTAATTTAGTCTACTTTATTAAGATTCATAAAGGTTTAAGAGTATGGTTACCTTTGGTAGAGGTTGCAACTAACCTAAACACCCATCATACATGACAATACTACTATTCACCTATTTTTATTTTTATACTTTTACTGCCAATACTCTATTTATTCCTCTCTCTCTTTTTATGATTTGTCAAAAGGGTACACACACATTAAAATTTTAAGGAATTTGGGTAGGTTATAAAAGGATGATATTTTTTTTTTTTTGGAGTTTTTGAATTATTGTAGTGTTCTTGCACACTAAAAAAATAAAACAAAATTTTTTTGAAAAATTTTGAAAGAATTCAAATTTTTTTACAATGATCTTAAGCACCAAATGGTAAAAGGGGATTTTTGGAGAAAATTAGGATGTTTTCTATCATGATCAAGCACACTGAATAGTCAAAAGGGACTTTTTTTGTTTTTTTCAATGTATTGGAAAAATTGAAAAGAATTTGGGTGCTCTTTTGTTTGTAAGCTCACTTAGAGTGTTTGAAATGGTACCATTACTAGGAACTTTGTGTCCCTTTTTTTCTTTTTCTTTTTTTTCTTTTTTCTTTTCCTTTTGCTTCCTTGCTCATCTCTTTCTTTTTTTTTTTTTTTCTTACCTTCCTTTCTTTGTCGTGGTAGACCCTACCTCCCTTTGCCTCTCACTCTCATTTTTGGTACAACACTACTCTTTTTCTCTCCACACTCACCACCCTTTTTTAGCCATTTTCTCACCTTTTGCGTTTCGAGACTCTTTAAACATGGCTTTTAGGTATGATTTATAGTGTAGGAGCCAAGATTTGGCCCTCAAATTGGTGATTTTTGTTGGGTTTTAAAGTTGTTTGGTGTAGGAGGAGAGAGGGGAGGCAACCACTAGTGGTAAGGCATTGCCAACCTTTAATTAGCAAGTAGGTGGCACTAATGGGTAGATCATTGCCTAGCAGGTTGACTAGTTCTAGTCTCATGCGGTGATGACGACTAAAGACAACGTATGTAAAGGGAAGAGTAGGTAACAATGACAGAAGTCCAACCAATGTTCGATACCTCTATACTGCTATGATCAGCATATGGAGGGCATTATTGGATAGATCAATGCCTAGCAAATTGACTGGTGCTAGTCTTGTGCGGAGATGGTGACAAATGGTGACATAAGCTCCAACAACAAGGTGGTTAGCTTTGGGTTTTCCATCGATTTGCTTATTTCTCAGCCTTTTCTCAGTGGTCAACCTTCGAAAACATGTAAATCAATGCTAGAGGACTCTGGTGATAGTGCTTGTGACATTTTTTGGTGGCCAACAACGTTGTCGACGAGCCTTCCAAGGCAAAATGCCATTGTACCTTTTCCCTCTTCTCAAGTTACTATTATGTTTTTTATTATTGATTTCTTATTTTTCAATTTATTAATGTGTATTATGCAAGAAAGAAGAAAAAAAAACAAAAACATTATGTGCTAACCTTGTAATATTTTTTGGTGTAAGAGGACTCTAATAGGTTTTTTAATGGATAATAGTTGTAATGCTCAAGATAAGTCTCTCTTTAGCCAATTTTGGGTGTTGGATATGTGTTTATTGGGCTGATTCTTGATGCTTGTTTATGGGTGCATTTGAGCTTTAATATGTTAATTCTAATTAATTGTAGCCAAATAAATCATGATAGATTGTTTAATGGTCATTTATGGCTATATTGGTAGGTGGAATAGTATTTATGATTGGATATTTAGCTATTAATATTTGATTTTAATTTTATTCTTTAGCCTAATTATAGTGTTGAGCTCCATCATAGATGGTTTATGTGTGATTATATCCTTAAATTTATGGCTCAGCTTCCTTTACTACGACAAATTACTAGCCCACTAAGAGAACATTCATTATATCAATTTTCGAGAGCTTTAATTTAAGCTAGATTAGTTCTTTTTTTTTTTTTTTGCTTTAATTAAGAGTATTAAATGCAAAATTAAATAAAAATGGAAGAAGGCATCAAAAAAGTCTCATAATCCTATTATGGTACCTTTTATTCCCACCATTATTGGTATAAGGGAGCTACTTCTCCTCTTAGGTTATTGCCTAAACATTCTTCGGATGTTTTAGTGTTGTTGTCTCTTTATTCTTTTGGTAGCCTCCCTTTATGGCCTTAAATGCTTTTTTGATTATTCTCTCCTATTGCTATATTCCTCTTAATGTTTATGATCCTTTTGCTTCTTTCTTGACATTAATGCACTCTTCCTCTCTCTTTTCTAGCTGCTTGATGCCTTTTTTGGTTCATCCTCCCTCCCTTATAAATGTAAAGGGACCTATTTTTTATAGAAAAGCTTGCTTAATCTTTATTGTTGTTTTTGTTTTTTGTGGAACAATTAAAATTCACTTACTTTTTTTCACATGTCTAATATTTGATGGGCTATTGATTTACAATATTTGCACTTGGATCAAGCTATTAAGCTTTGAAGAAAGGGTTGGTGGATTGATATGGTTGCACATAGATACTTGGTTAAGGGTCCTTAAGAAGAAGAAGGCCCCCCTTCGTGATTCGATGATGCAACTTACACCTAAAACTTTTTAACTTTGGTTTAGTCTAAGTATCAAGAAGGTTATCGGTTCTTCCTTTTCTGGATGAGATATGTCTTGTATATTGGATTTTTAGTTATACATTAGATATTGTAAATTAATTTGGAACAATTTTATTATTTTTCTTTTTTGCTTTTACTTTTTTTTTTATCTTTCTTTTTTTCCACATTTTTGTTACTTTTTTCTTTTCTTTTTGCATCTAAATGAATAAACCACAAACTAATTGCAATTGCACCTTTTCTACAAATTAACCATACACACATCCAAACTCAAAAATGAGTGAGAGTAAGGTCCTTAATCAAGGCAAACAAAATAGTAGTATAATAGCTCATTAAAGAGAATTTAGAAGATCCTCTTACTATGTCATTATTCTAGCAAAAACATAATCGCCACATAAGATTTTATGGTATTAGATACATAGATGATTGGTTATACTATTAATATATTCCCTTATAGCCAATGAGTTGATTACTATTTATGTACATATTGGATATTTCATACATACAATTTTATTAATAAAGGCATTCTTTACTTTTAGTATTGTTTATATGCATGATATTATTATTAATAAACTCTTAAGGTAAAGTTTATTGAATAAATATATTTTGCCAAAATAATTATGATTTGATCATAATTATGAGATATTTATAATATTAAAATATTATTCTTGCGTATTCGTAATCAATGTGCTATTGTGATTGGATATTAATAAAGTTGTGAGACTATAATATGTTATGTTCCTTTCTTATAAAAAAGTAAGTGATCTCGTAGACTAAAGTATAGGGATACTTAAACAAATATATGGGTACTTGTTAGATGAACAAGTTCACTGCACTAACTCATTATGAGAATTGTCAAATGGAACATTACTTGTGCATTTGTGTAATTGCTCATGTGATGATCATGCTAAGGATTACTTAGCATAAGATATAGGCACCTCCTTAGATATAGGCACCTCATGTGATGATCATGTATTGACTCACCATAAGATATAGGCACCTTTAATTGCTAGGATTGGTTTACTTAACAACAAGAATGATCAAAGGTATTCCTTCAACTGTTGGAAAGCATACTCATATACTCAAAATCAAGTAACTTTTTTAAAATGCAAAAAAAAAAGAGCAGCTTATCTCCTAATATGGATATAAATCTGATCAAATGCCCTGACATCTTATAAGGACTGGGACATCCTTAACAATACTAAAGAAAGGTAACATTTGTATTACTTTAATCTTTTTGGGATTAGCTTTGATCCCTTATTTGACACTTGAAATGCCATGAACTCTTATATTATACCTCGAAGGCATACTTTGTATGGTTAAGTTTAATTCCATATCTTTTCAAACATTCGAATGTCTCTTTTAGGTTGCACATATGGTATAAGGATGTTTGACTTTTCACCAACATATCATAAATATAAACTTCCACATTTTTGTCGATCTAGAAATTAAACATATCATTGACTAATCTATTATAGGTGTTCCTTATGTTCCTTAAGCTAATGGACATAACTTTATAACAGTATGTACCTCATTCCATGATAAATAAGCATTTTCCTTGATAGGGTTCATATAGTGAGATCTAATGGTGCCTATATAAGACATTCATAAATGTTATTAACTCATACCCTAATGTGTCATCTATTAACTATTCAATATAAGGGAGTGAGGAGTTATCCTTCTGACCCGCCTTATTTAAGTTTGTAAAATCTATGCACATACACCACTTAACATTGTGTTCTTCCACCATGACAACATTAACCAACCACTCTGGATATAACACTTTACAGGTAAAATTTGCATGCATTAGTTTATCTAGTTCTTTAATTACTTGCTACCTTTTAAAAAAGGAGTTATGTTTTTTCTTTTTTTTTTTTTTTTGCTTGACTAAATGATGCTTAGGATCCTTTCTAAGCTAATGGACCATAATCTTAGGATTGATCCCTAGCATCTTTATAGATGTCCAAGTAAAGACCTCTCAATGAGCACACAAAAACATAATAATGCATCTTTTTAATTAGCTTTCCAATTTCTACCTAATTTAAACTATTCACAGTTAAACAGATCCAAAAGACCTTATACCAGCCCTTCCATGAGAATGCTTTCCCTAAGGGTTCATCAAGCTTATAATCCAAACTAGCAACTTTAGCAACAAATTTCTTTTCCTAACCCTTGACCTAAGCCATATGAAGTTCATAAGCCTACTTTTGTTCTCCTTGCACTTCACCAATTCTTTAAGAAGTCCATATAAGATTATGTGAAGAAAATATATTCATGACCACAAAGTAAGATGACAACATTAGCCAACCTAGGTTCAGAGTCGATGTTTATGGCCAATTCATGTATCCTTTAAGAAACACTGGCTCTACTGAGAACCCATATAGGAGGTCATTTATAGGTTTTAACTTATCCCTTAAGAGCTTCATTTTCTTAAAGTGTCAAAATATAGTATATCAATAAAACTCCATGTATCCACTAATATATGCTTAATATTAAATCCATGAACATTAGTAAATATCACTAATGGATCATCATAAGGATACTACACTCCTTCCAAATTGTTCCTAGTAAAAATGATAGGTGCTTCATCATTCTTATCTTGATATCTCTTGTCCTACTTATTAAGTTTCAACACACATGACTTCGTTATCACTCAATTGCCCTTCACCATTAATGGACCACCAAAAATCATTTAAATGGTACCTTTTAGTTAACTTTATGAATATTTAAATGTGGTTATGCATCTCATTACTTTTCTAAGGATAAGAGTCCAAATGTAAAACTCGGTGATGATCTCACTAATGACTTTGTTTGGACCTACAAACAAATTGCCCCAAATATCCATGATGAATAAGCTATTCGACTTTTGCCTTTAGCTTACAATAATCATTTATAGTATGCATGTGATCTTTACAAAAATACAATACTTGTTTAAGTGTTGTCTATCGAGAGGGATTCATAATTAGAATGCCAAGCTATTAGATCCCTAGCCTAAATTTCAAAGAGGATTTGTGAGAGGGGTATATAAGAGCAATGTAACAAGAAAAATTGGGAGCATTAGGGCTAACAAGTTAATATTGTAGCCTAAGGACAAGATCTCATGACCTTTTATATCATTTTCCTCTTAAAGATTTTATGGCATCTTTCCCTGTTTTATTAGCTAAAACCTAAAACTTTTTATTTGCACCCTAAGCCTTATTTGCCTTCTTGGCATTAATAAAAAATGTGGTCCTTTAGATCAAGTTAGCACAATCTCACACTAGTGTTTTGTCTTACAAAACTAAAAAGGGTGATTTTTGAAGGTTGCTAAAAAAGGTAATGAGAGTCATGTTTAGCTTTAAACCCTTTATACCTAGCATCTCAATGTTTAACTAAGCAATGAACTCTTTAAAAGATTCATAGGGTTTTTGTTAGACAAAGATGAGAACAAACAAAGTCCTCTTGTTCCTCTTAGTTATAATAAGCTAAGTTATATACAAATTGTTCGAATACTCAAAATTCCTAATGGTAATGCCAAAATCTCGGAATGCCACTATTAAGCTGCATCCCTCAAGGTACTAGTAAAGTCCTTGTAAAAGCTTGTATTAAAGGCATAATGAAGCAACATGAATGTAAGATATCTACTTTAATGTTTCATGAGATCTTTGGTCTTATCATAAGTGTCCTAATTACAAAGCTTAAATTTTTCCAAGATAGGTATATTTTGAATTTCCTTTGTAAAGGGAAGTTCAAGGCCCCTTTGATGCTCTAATGTATAAGTGTCACATTGCTCCCCAAGGATGACCACCTACTCCTACACTTCCTTCAACTATTAAGTCATTTGACTATTATGTTGGAGAGGCAAAGTCTCCATTTTAAACTCAACTAAATATCCCCTTTATGAACTCTTAGTCTTTAATGGGACATAAGAGATCAATTACATGACACCAAACACAATTATAAGAGGCTGAGGGTGACTTGGAGTGGGATTGTCATGAACAAGGATAAGAGAGTCTTTTGTTCACTCTTGTCATATATCGAGTTGACACTTCTCCATGTGTGATACCCTTAATGTTGGGGTTGGTGATTCTCCTCCAAGGGTTGCTTAATGTAACTCTTATGGCCTAAAGCCCTATATGGATTTTTTACTATACAAGGAGGGATGCTTACGCCATAAAGAAAAGACAAGATTGGTTGTTGGGGCTTTCACATGACTTGTCAATGAGATAAATTGGGTTGGTGTTATAGCCCAAAGAGATTGACTAATGAATGCTTAATGTTGAGTACACCATCCCTCTTGGGTTAATAGAGACGAAATTTGTAAATAATGCTTAAGTTGTTAGCAAGTGACATTAGGGATATGTTGAGGCAATTGAAAAAGTGATGGAGAAGGGAATAATGTAAGTGTAGGTATCCTAGGGTGATTCATGAATTTACAATAAGAGATAAGAATACAAGAATTGCCCTTAATCAACTTAGTACTATAACAATAAGAAAGGAGAAACACATGGCAATTCATTCTCATATACAATACCAATTATCGAGTCTTACGCTAAAAAGGATATTAGGATGAAGATCAAGAGCTTAAGGCCTATAAAATAGAGAAGCAACTTGGATAGAAAGTACTTCTCAATATTACTATACCAAGAATGAAATTAATAGAGAGTTCAAGAAAAAAATAGCAGTGAGGCTAGAACTTAAAGAGTGGAAAAGGCATACCTAAAAGATAAGTCTAATGGACCATTAATAGGCTCTTAAAAGAACTAGGATAGTAGGTTTTAAGTATCAACATGATAGACAATTGGACAAGGGTTATGTGTGAGTTAAGAAGTCAAAAGTAAAGTAGGTTACCTTAGTATGTCTCCAACCCACGAAAAAGGAGGATTACTGAGTTTGAGTTTGGGTTTTAAGTCAGGTGAGAGCCCAAACTCTAATGGGCCAACTCCTTATCAAGTCGCTTGGAGGCGAGACTAAGCAAGCTAAGCTTTACCCCATCTTTATATTAATTATTATTTTATTATGAAGTACAAATATAGATATAATACAAAACAAATATTGTAATACATTGACTTTTAAAAAATTAAGAGCTGAACAGGAGACGATTTTATATATATATATATATATATATATATTTATTTATATTTATATTTATTTATTTATATTCCCTGTAACTATCAACAGTTAAAAATAAAAAATATTTCTTAACAGTTTTTTGAACGGTCCTTTTTTCGTTCTCTATAATGTCTAGTTTTTATCTTTTATTAAAGTTTTAAAGTGTAAAATAGACCAAAAATTTGTGTTTCTCTCTCACACGATTATTGTCTGTGATGTTTGGATCTCGCGATCTGCAATCTCAAACAAGAAAAAGATGATAATAACGAAAGGTCGGCAACTCAACAACAAGATTTCGATATAGGATCTTAAAGAAAAGGAACTTGAAAAAGAAGAAAACAATGATGATCTGACGAGGAAGAATATGATCGTGACAACGATAATGAACGGTGAGTATCATGCGTGGTGGTGTTGTTGCCGGCAACACCTCTGGCTTCTGCTAATGTCTATTTTCCCTTCTTTTTTCTGGGGCCTTTGATTTTTTTTTTTTTTTTTTTGGTGTAATGAACGAGGTGAGTGTGTCCTGTCCGACATTTTGTCCAATGTTTTTTAAAAAATACTTTTGTCGCATGCATGTAATTGTTCCCGACGTGTATTAAACTTGTGTTCGTATCCTATGCTCGTTACGCACAGAGCATGGCTTCAACATACCATGTTCGTGCTATAGAGCGATTCTATATTTAAAAACTAAAAATATATAAATAAGGACAATTATAATAATATAATATTTAAATTCTCTTGTGACTTGCATCAATTTACCGTATTCATTTTAAGGGAAAAGCGCTTAATTTAGTTGACATTAAAAAATTTCGTATTCGAAGTGTTTGCGTTTATTATTTATTTTTTAAAAATATTGTAGCCAAAGTATCATTATGGTTTAACTTTTGAACACTACATTCAATTTACCTCTTGAATACAGTAACTAAAGAATTTACAAGGGTAAGTCTTCTTACGATTTGGCCTTGGAACTTGGATTTTGATCCATATGGTGAGAAGCCTACCTATTGTTAGTAAGATGTATTAGAGGTGAATTTTGTGTTGACAAGGGTTGAGTGTTAACAGCTTCATGGGCCAACTTGGATACAAGTTTATATATATATATATTATTTTCATGATAAAATTATATTATATATATTATTTTCATGATAAAATTATATTATATAATATGTTTCTATTTCTATTTTAAGTGATTATTAGTATTTTTAATGACATATTTATTTTTATTTTAGATAATTTTAAAAAATTTAATTATAATTCTTTAAATTATCACTCATTATTGTCTTTTAATTATTACTTAGTATAATTATTTTTTAACTAGTTATTTTTTTCTTTGTACATCGTCATCGCCCCTTTTTTGTACTCTTTTGTTTTTATTTTAACTAACTGTCACTCACAAATAATCTCTCTCATAACAACAATCATGTAAAAATGATTCTTGTAAGTAGGCGGAAAGTTAATTATTCACACAGGTATAGCTAAGCAAGAATTTTTCTAATTTTCTTTTGAATTTTTTATTACAAAACTATGACACTCATTAGCATTACAATTACCTCTGATTTTTTTAGCTTTTCAGTCTAAAGAGGAAAGAAAAAAAGGAATTGCTTTTTCATTGGATCAGAACATCTCTTCTCATTTTTCTTTTGTTTACATCCTTTTTTCTTCTCTCTGTCACCCTTATGGTCATACTTCAAATTTTTTTTTCATCATCTTATTCATTTAAGTACTCTCTTTCCAATTCTTTTGTCACGTCATTTTGTGCTAATTTAGTTCTAAGATCTATGGACTTTCATGTTTTATGATCTTGTGATTGAAATATTAAACTGAGAGCAAATAAAGATTTTTTTTACGATGGAGTGATCAATGGTAGTATATGTAAGAAGATTTTGATGAAGATTTTTGCTAAAAAAATTTTTTATTTTTGCGTAAAGTTATATCATGATGTAAGAAATTATTATTATCATTTTTAACAAAAAAATTAAATAAATATTTTATTTTTATTAATTTTATATTAGTGAATTAATTTTATTAATTTAAATAGATAAATCTTATTATCTTATAACTATAAATGAGTTTAAGATATTTAATTTATTAATTAATGAACATATATTTTTTTATTTATTTTGAATTTTATTATTATAAAATATTTTTAATATGTTATTTATAATTTAATTTATTTTAATAAATTTAAAAAATGATATAAATATTTTGAATAATACAATGCAAAAACATGGATAAACAAACTACTTAATTAATTAATCACATCAACGATATAGCTTTTTACCTTCGACCCCAAGCAACTTGGAATCCTCTCTCTATGTTTGAGACCCAAAAAAACGGCGTATTTTAGGCATTATTGCAGTTAACCAACAAGAACAACAAAGAATAATAACATGGTAACAAAAATGAAAAATTTTAAGTTAATTTAATAGTGAAGATTCGAGTAGACAGAATTAACAAAGCTCACCAACTCCGAACAACTTTCCCCTGCGACCCCTCTCACTGCAATAACTAAAGCCACTTCCTTTCATTTTGCACTCACAAAAATAATTCAAGAAAGGAATAGTAAACGAAGGAACAGGGATCAAAATCTTATTTTCCTATCATTTATGAGAAGAAAGGAAAAGGGTAAGAAAAGGAGAAGATGAGCTTGGCCTCCAGCCCATCAGATGCATTTACCACAACAATCTGCAACTCAATCCAGGCTCTGGGTCGTGGTTTTGATGTCACATCTGATATAAGGCTTTTTTATTGCAAAGGTGCTCTGGGTCAAGACTGGTGCTTTGTCGATGAAGAACGCAGAAGGGATCTTGTTCTGTCTAATGGGGTTGTTGTCCCAAGTGTTTCTGTTGATATTGACTGCTCGGCCGGGCAGAGGAGCATTGAAAGGATCGATGTTTACAGTTTCCACGAGGTGAAAATCGTTTTTTTGATTCTTTTTTTTTTTTTTTTTTTGTTTCTTCCTTATCTTACCTGGGCATGCTTGAATTCTCGTTTTTTGATGGTAATGGCACTAGCAGTGGCTATTTCACTTCAACAAGGACCCCATCTCTCTTCAGAACACTGTCAAAGAATAGTCCTAGGAGGTCAATGGAGTTTGACGAACAAGTAACTTGGGTGTGAAGCTTTTAATCAACACTTTGAGCTCGATAGTTAGATCTCACATTACTACTTCTCTTTTTGCTTCCACTATGGAGTCTAAAGTTCTTCTAACTACAAGGCCAATCAAAGACTTCAATATCATCTATTCATTTGAAATTTTTACTATCAAATCCCATCAAGGATTACAGGATCTAAGCTACAATGTCTTATTTCTTGCCTAACATAGCTAGCTTAGGACTTGAAAATTAGGTATGATTAGTTATGAAATTCTGTTATCTAGGAACAGCAGAGTTGGTTTTTAGGAAATGTAGACTGTATTTGTGGAGCCTGTGTTCAATGATAAATAATGATTTGAGACATAATATTCTTTCCTAAGATGCTCTTCTTATTCTCAATATTCTTCCTCCAAGGATTATGTTATTTCCTACTGGTATCAATGGCTCAGAGACGTGGAAGTAGTTGGCGACATGTACAGTTGTCTGTTGTTCTGCCAACATTAAGCTAGCTTCCAATCAGTCAATAAATAAATAGACCAGGCAAGAACCAATTGAAACACTCAAAAGATACAGTTTGTACTAATAGCTTTCAGAAAAGGTCTGATAATTTCAAACATTAGTTGTGTAAATTATTTTATGTTTGAGACTTAAAGCTTGAGAATGCCAATTGCTAAGGCTATGGAACTGGCTTTGATTTGCCCTCAGTGGTGTATGGCATGAGGTCATTTATCTGATGCCAACTATTGTTGCATTGTACTAAAACTAGGCAAATATGTTCTACTAGAAGACTCCTCAGGCGAAATTCATTGGATGGTTAAAGATTCTCCTTTTACTGGCTCATGTGTTTAAGTTTCCAATTCTAAGTTCTGGGAATTCCTGGTTCTTCTATGTTTTAGTGGAAGTACATTCAAAATTAATGATGCTCCAGTCATCAATTTCCATTTAATGCATTCAAGTGGAAATTCCTGATACTTGTTGAGTGCTTTATTATCGAAGTTTTCTTTACTGTCTACTGTGCATTACAAATAAGGTTGGAAAGTTGCCTTATGCTAAAGATTGCACATTCATCAGTTCAAAAAAAAGAACGCATTGACACTTATTGCTCCTACTTTTCACTGTGCAAGATTTGTTGTTGTTTGTTTGTTGTTGTTGTTTAGCATCAAGACAATAATCTAGAGAAACAGCTGCTAGAGACATTGTTGTTGGTGGTGGCAGTGGCAGTAGTTTATCAGGACAAGAATCTAGAGAAAACATCTGCTAGGGATATGCTAGAAATCCTTACTGCATTTTTCTATGGGCCCTTTTTTGGTGTACAATTTCCCGGTCAGGGTTCCATTTGCTAGCCAAAAAAAAAACAAGGCATCTTCATTTAATTGAAGCTTTTCTTTTTCCCTTGAAATTTCAGATGGCAGAACAGTTTAATTTGAAATCAGGTTTACCAGGGTGTATTCCACTTGGAGGCTTCAATAGCATGTTCAATTTCACTGGTTGTTACAAAGTAGATGCAGTGATGAGAACGGTAGAAATGAAGGGTGGAAGGTTTCAAAGAATGTAAAAAGTCCATTGCACATTTCAGAAGGCCCAATAATACGAGTTAGAACTTCAATTGATGTAAGAGGTATATTGTACATTTCAGAAAACCCAATAATACGAGCTAGAGTTTCAATGGATGCAAGAGATCCATTACACATTCCAGAAAATCCAATAATACGAGTTAGAATCAGAAAGATTAAATAAGTACTAAATGAACTGATTTAGGACATTCAGGCCAACCAAGTTTTAAATAGTGCAAATTCAAATTTTAAAGAGAGTTCAGACCTAATTAAAATAATTGGACTATTTAATGGGTCAGACTAAATCATAGCATTCACTCTTAAATAGGAGTTCATTATATGTGCTGGAATTTGTCTGAAATTCCTCCAAAATAGAGATTTCCCCTAAATAGGAATTTTGCCTCTTTAGAATTGCTATTTAAGTTTATAAATAAGTACCACTTGTAAGTTTTGGAAATAAGACAATTTTGAGTGAAATAGAAAATAAGGATTTTTCTCCCTCGGTTCTTTTAAGAACTAAAGAACTTATTAAAAGGTACTTTTTCTTGTGGCGTTCAAATCGACTTATCACTCCCAATTCCTTTTTTTTCTGGAGTGTGGCGTCTATATTCTTCTTGAATACCCTAAGTTCATATTCCTTCGAATATTTCTATTATTAAATTCTGATTTACCTTTTCTGGTTGTTTTTTTGATTTCTTGTGTGTTGGGTCCTAAGTCACGTCTTTTTGGGGTTTTTCACATCATGTAGCTGCGACAAAGTCCCTTGCAATGGTTGGGCGTCTCATTCACCTCTATAGGGTTCAATTAGCAAAACAGAATTTAGTTTTGTATGAACAAATCAAGCATGCTGTTCCTTACTCTTGGGATCTTGCATCCTTGGCAAGGTAAGCTTATTATTGCTAACCAAAGCATTCATTGGGCTTTCCTTTTTTAGTCTACAATCTTGGAGATCACAAAATTCATGGCATAATCAAGTTTTCAGAGCCATTTCTATTTTAGAGAATATAAATAATTGCTGTGTTGGTACCAAATTTTGTCATGTTTTGGTCATAAGATATGCTGATAAGGAGCTTGAAAGATGTAAGTTGTTTAACTACTGTTTTCTGTGACTGTCAATTTGGTACTATGACAGTGAAATCTTTGTAATACATGCACCTCTAGGCAGTTCAAATTAAGAAATTCGTTCATTAAATTCATAGATCAAATGAAGAGCCATGTATCATATACTTCTTTGGCGGCCCCTTTTTACTCTTTTATCTCTTCTTTTGTTTCTTGTTTTAGTTTCATTGACAGCTATGGAACTCATATTGTTACATCTCAACAATTGGTGGAAGAGATGTTGTTTACATTAGGCAGCATCAATTATCTCCTTTGTTAGCATTAGACATTGAGAGCCATGTGACAGATATTTCATATCAGAGATTTCAGGACTCCGTAAGTCAGTCAATTGCTGGACCCTTGAAGTACAAGGACAAGGTTAGTGTAATAACATGGTCTCTTAAAAAGCTGTGCAACTGTTACACTGGTTTAAGTTGGATCTTGTCAGTGTTTGTTCAGTTATTCAGTCCTCAACAAAGACCCTATCTTGGTGCCTTATGCCTTTTTGTTTTGGATATGGAACTTCATTAATATGCTTTCTTTATTGGCACATAGTCTTTAGTCACCTGAACACTTTTTATGCTATGAAATTTTAAAAAAATAGAAATGTGTAAAATTTATATTCCTTGCTTTAGGATGTAACAATCATTTTTAAGGAGAATAGGAGGTGATGATCTTGAGCAGAGCCATGCCAAGTGGGCAGGAACTGTACAGTTGGCTCCAGATGTAATTAACATGACATTTATGCCTATTGTCTCACTGCTTGAAGGAGTGTCTGGTATAAAACATTTGGCCAGAGCAATCGACTTGTACTTGGAGTGTAAGTTCTTGTCCAACAGTTGCATGAGAATGTAGATGTCTTGATGATGATTCTGCATCATCTTTTGATAGGTGGATTTTTTTTTCTTTTTTGACTCAATAGAGGAGAGGTGAGGGTATGAACCTTCAACCTCTCCCCCAAGCTGCTTTAACATACTTGATGTGGCTATCAAGCTGAATTCTTGTGATTGATGATGATTTTGAATAGTTATGAGCATTGAAATTTCATGATGATGATGATTTATTCCAAGAGATATGACTTTGGGCCATTTCAAGAAATTGCCAGTAGTTATGAGCTTTAAAATTGTGCAGAAAGGCTTCTGTTCCTACAACTTCTGCCTTACAAAGACCTTAGGCTATACAGCCAGTCCTGCAGTTGCTGGTCAAAGCAAATCCCATCTCCTTACAGACAGTAGGCGGACAAAAAAGTTGTTCAAGAAACATAAGACATAGTTTTAAAATGTAATTAGAGCTACTCATTTAAAACTCTGTTGGGCATAGTCTGCTTCATTTCAGTCATTTGAATGTAAAAAATGCTGATTATTGGATTACAACTATTTGTGCCAGACAAGCCATCTATTGAGGATTTGCAGTAATTTCTGGACTTCCAAATTGCACGTGTTTGGGCTCCAGAGCAGAATAACATACAAAGAAAGGAGCCTGTTTGTCAATCACTTCAGTTCATCTTGATGGGTCCCAAGCTCTATATCAGCCCAGGGCAGGTACTTTTAGATTCCTGAATTTCTGTCACTTGATGATGTGATGATTCTGATTGTTAAAAGCTTCTTTTTTATTTTTTATTTTTTTGTTTTTTTTTAATTTTTGTGTGATAAAGGGAAAGAAAAGAGAGTGCACAACTTGAAATCCTTTGGCACAATTACTGTGGATGCCTTGGTTTTCATCTTTGTGGTGCTGTTGCTTTCATCCATTAGGAATCTTAAAATTGCTTGCTAAGAGGATAACTTGCTTATTGAAACTGAAACTGATCCCCATAAGAAATCTATTACAATTGGAGGAAAAAGGTGCAATTTACGAACTACAGAAACCGTGATTTCAGACATTGAAGTACTGCTAGAATGATGATTTACTGAGTTAAAAGCCTTGGAGAGAAAGCTTCTCCCGTTCAGGAGTTAATACTTATATCAATGTGAGGAGTTTCAGGATTGTGACTAGAGCAAAAAGTGTATAAGTTGTTCCACAAAAGGAAAGGAATTGATTAACAGTCTCAACAGAATTGGAAATCTCTGTTTAAAATCCTGCAGATATGAAAATTGAGAGAATCACAGGATAATGGATAACTACCACCATGGCATAGCTTAGTCCTAATGGTCGTGACAATGAATTAGAAATCTGTATAGCTTGATGACGCACTATTATGCGTTTGTTCTTGTAAATGGAATTCCATTTTTTCCCTTATTCTCTTCATCTAGTGAAGAGTGTCTCTTTGTTCAATTATGAAAGCTCTTTTTGAGAGAACATTAGCTTAGGAATAGTTCTCTCGCTAATTGAAGACCTGTATGGTGTGCAGGTCATGATTGGCTGTAAGCCAGTTACTGGCCTTGGACTTAGCTTAGAAGACAGCAAGCAAAATCGACTTGCCATCCATTTGCTGCATCTAGTGTCTCTTCCAAAAGTTCTCCAACCACATTGGGATGCACATGTGGCCACAGGTGCACCCAAGTGGCAAGGCCCTGAGGAGCAGGACAGTCGCAGGTTTGAGCCTATCAAGTGGAAGAACTTCTCCCATGTGAGCACTGCACCAATAGAGTACACTGACACCTCCATCGGAGACCTCTCTGGTGTGCCCATTGTCACGAGAGCTCAGCTGGGAGTCTGGGATTTTGGTGCTAAAAATGTTTTACCCTCAAACTCCTCTTCTCAAAAGTTCCAGGTTGTATGATAAGATGGTCTGTGTGGGACCACAGCCCGTCAAAGCCAGCCACACAACGGTCTGATGGAGCATCCTCATCAAGTTCAAATGAAAAACCCACCAGCGAGAAGAAGATAGCTCGAGCAACATAGGCAAACTAACAAAAATTGTTGACATGAGCGAAATGTTGAAGGGACCACAAGATACTCCAGGTCATTGGTTGGTAACAGGAGCAGAGCTTGGGGTTGACAAAGGAAAGATTGTTTTGCGAGTGACTGAATTATTGACCTGCGGATTCTATAAATTTTGGGATTACACTTTTCCACATGTAAGCGTATTCAGTCAGGCATTCGTTGCACAGGAATCCTAGTTCTTTTGGTCTTCTGTATATTGTGTTATTTGTGTGGTGCTCTTAGCCACTTACTTGATTGTCACGTCATTAAATATCTAAGGTCTTATCATCTGATTTTCTTTAGCGTTTGTCTGTTGAAGAACAAATCTATGCTCTTCCGTAGCATTGGCTCAATGAATTCATGCATAAAGTCGTTCTTCCAACAGGACATGCTCTCTCCCCCTTCCCTCCCTTCCTCCCCACACCGGCATATTAAACGACGGGTGAACTCTTTCCACCTTTTCCTCTTTTTTGGGGGTTGGAAGGGCTCGTTGTTCGGTCTAAGTGCTGCTCTTTTTTTTTTTCTTTTTTTTTGGTTTGTAGCAACTAAGAATCACACCATAAATCTAAAATTCAGTTAATATGGACAAACTCTTCAGTCCGACAATGAGAAGACATAATCAATAGAACTAAGAGCACAAGAACAAGCATTCTAGTAGAAATCGAGAATAAATGTCTTAGGAACCTAATTGTTGTGAACCCGACATGTCTTAAGCCAAGATTCTGTCTGCATCCTATCTCAGTTTTCTAAACAACAGCAGAAACATGCCATACTTGATGACACATAAATTGAGTTTCTTCGAAGGCAGCAGTTCGTATAATAGGACTTGCTCCCACAAAAACGAAAAAAAGGTGGTGTGATTTTCCATGATACCATGGCCCTTTACTTCATAGAAATTGTCTTGCACATAAAAATTACTGCTATTGACTTGAGAAAGAGGCACACACCGGATGCAATGAAAGAATATGTGCATTAAAACAAGCACCAAAGTCATTGTGCTTGCAATGTTTGTTGCTTCTTCTTAATGTCTATGCCTCCCATCAAACTGAAAGCTCCATTAATTGATGTTTCTTATGCTCATACGTGTGCCTATATCACTCTTGGTCGTTACACCTTATAACAATGCACTCTAGAGTAATAACAAGTAGAATATGCACTCATAGAATCAGTCAAGTAGAAAGGAGCACCGTAGATTTAGGAAGCGGTCAAAAGCACATAATATTTGGAGATTTTTAATTTAACTCTCTTTAAAAGGAGAGTTGAATTAATTTATATATTTTAAATAATTATTTAAATTTTATATTTTTTATTTAAATATTATTCATTTTACTTTTTTTAATTTTGAGTGACTTATTATTTAAATTGTATAAATTATGTAAAAAATTTTAAAACTTGAATAAATAAATGATTCATTTAAATAATTATTCAAATTAAATATTTTTTTATTTAAATATAATTTTTTAATTTATTTTTAAATTTTGAATAACTTGTTAGTTAAATTATAAAAATTACTTAAAAAAAGACTTTAAATTTGAATAATATTAAAATTCATATAAAAAATTTTTTAAATCATATTTTTTTATTTAAATTTAACCTATTTTTACTTTTTCTTGAATTTTGAATAATTTATTAATTAAATTATGTAAGTTATATAAAAAGATTTTAAATTTTAATATTCATTTAAATGATTATTTAAATTAAGTATTTTTTATTTAAATTTGATCTATTTTATTTTTTTTCTAAAACTTAAAGAATTTATTACTTAAATTACATAAATTATACAAAAAAAATTTAAATTTAAATAATATTATAATTTATTTAACCAGTTATTTGACCTTAAGAGTGGCAATATTAGAAAGATTAATTTGACTTTTGAAAAAAATTATAAATTTGTCGACTTATACCAAAATAGGAACAATATTATTATTTATTTTTTTCATTTTACCTATTTATCTAGTAAATTTATTTTTTTAAAAACAATCTCCTACACTCACATGTTTTAGGAGTAAAATTAGCAAGCACCATCCTTAATTTATCTTTAGCAAATTTTGACTGAAATCGAATGATGTCTCCCTGGAAATGACTTTTAATGAATAATAGTAGGACTAATTTTCTATACTCGTTACGACATAATTGTTTCTGTTATCTGATGTTGTAAAGGCCTGCTGATCAGCATTAGTTAAAATGTTTGTGATTGAACTAATTCAAAAGCTGAGAAATGAAAATTAAACAAATCAAATTTAAAATCGACGAAAACAACATGACATCTTCATTGGGAAAAAAATTAGCCAATGCCTGCAAAACAAAAGCAGAAAATGATGGGACCAGAAGGTGAAATGCCATGCATACTTTTAATGCAGTCACGTATTAGCAATCTAGTGAATTGAAACTAACCTAATTGATCACTGCCTGAACCTGCTTTGGATACTTGGTAAAGGTTAACCAATTTGATTTTCATATAGTCGTTTTCCAATTAATTACCGAGTAGTGACATTCTGGTTCTGATCAGGATGTTGGTATGATTATAAAACCATGAAATTTCAAATTGACAAAGTCCAAATTCAAAGATTGGGACCAGACTTGCACTAGTTATGTAGTGCAGGCCAAATCAATTTGTTAGCTGTTATAATATCTCGGAGAGATTCATAATCAAATAATGTCTACACGTGAAAAAGAAAAAGTTCATGGGAAGAGAAAGCAAAAATGCTATGTAAAATGGTCCACTATACTCCAATTAGAATTTGATGAACTATTAGGACTCCGAGAGATGCCATATTGTGGGATCAGAAAAGGTCAATTTATGGATCTCCAGCCTCATATTAATTTTAGTTCTATCATAGCTTTACTGTCTGCTGGTGATAATCACTTGAGTGCCAAGGAATGAAAATGCTTTTGTGGTTGAGCTATGGTACTTTGTTGCTCATTCCCTTGAAGTCATGTATCTGATGTTGCTGCTTCATTTGTGTCCTCAATACTTTTCATCTATTGAATGGTTAATTTGTAGGAGAGACTGAGATCGTTGAAGGAAAGGTGGATCAAAAGAGAAGACAAGCTGTCAAGTATAAACATGGGGGATCAAGGGCTGCTTCTCCTATCCTAGGCATGTGCCACAGTCCTTTGCTCTTAGAGATGGACGATACGATGAATCTAGAAGTCTCATAGGGAAAAACAACATAATGAATCTAAAAGCCTTCTAGGGACGATACGGTAAACGTTCTATACTTGCATCCTATCATAATCATATTATCCATTACAAACAGTGACAAGCATTAGAAAAATCGAATAAATGGGCTAAAATCATTGAGGTCAAATTTTCTAAAGTAATAGAGAACAGGAGTAGCATTTTCCTGGCAGGAATGCCAATGTTTCCTCTGCTTTTCTCATACTGAATTCTTTTGCGAGATGGAGAAATTAGAATAAACACGTCTGATGTAAACAATTGTGTAGGGGCTAGTTTTGCTCGCAAGTCAAGTTCACTTCCCCAAGCTGAAACTATCACCATGTAACGTCTATGATCACACTTCTCATTGCCAGAATGTTGAAGGCAGCAATGCTACTTTTCTTTTTCTTGCTCTTTACTTGCTTGCTATTGGCAATGTAGGAATCATGGCTTCAATGCCATCACTTTTTGCTGATCAATACGATGAGAAAGAACCCAAAGAGGCCCACCAGATGTCCAGCTATTTCAACTTTCTTTTGCTAGCTACGTGCCTTAGTACTGCAATTAGTCTAGCACTTTTCGTTTGGATTGAAGATAAACAGAGGATGGGACTGGGGCTTTAGTCTCTGTGCCATTTCCATGTTGTTGGGTGAGATTGTGATTTTAGCCCGACTGACAAGGTACCTGATACAAGTTGCCCGAGTATCTAGCTGTCATTGGACTTTGGTTTAGTATGGCTCTGGTGTGTGCTGTTAGTTCTGTTTTTGGTATGTTTTTGCTACAGCTTGCTGGTGTGACTTTCTGGTATGGTGCTGCAGTATAAGTTATATGAATGACAGCCGTGGGAGGAGAGGAAAATATTAAAAAGACAGTAAGTGTTTGAGTTAAAAAAATAATTTTTATTCATTAATACAAGTTATTTATAAAATATTTCTATTATTTTAAATTTAAATTCATAATAATTATATTATTAAAAGTAATCATAACAAATTCAAATTATAAATTTCTAATTTTAAATTAATTTAACTTCTTAAAAAAATTAACTTTTGGAGGGAGTTATTCAACAACTTTTTTTTAACAATTAATTTAATTAACATTTAAAAATTGGTAGAATTGCATGTCATTACTCGAGCATGCTGCTCTTGGTCGACAACAATTACAAAAGTGCAGAAACAACTTAACCTAACAATCTAATAGTACCAGTAACACTATCACTAACATTGTCATTGAAATTTTACAGGTTTGCACATATGGCTAACTCTGGATAAGAAATTATTGTCCTCTCATGCATAATGCTAAATAAGATCTAAGGGAGTTAAGGTGCTGTTCAAGTATGTGAGATCTTTCTTAAATACTCCAGAAACAACTCCAGCTTAAGCAACAGTAGCTGCACTAGGAGAAGAAGAAAAAAGCAGGAAAAGGAAGTAGCCAAAAAAAAAAACAAAAGAAAGAAAAAGAAAGAAGCAGAACCAGTTGGGGCAAGTTGCAGAAATCTGCAGTTTTCTTGTTGTATAAGTGAACAACTTTTGTATTAGAAAGTTAGTGGAGTAGTAGTTAATGTAATGGTTAAGCTAATTTCTAAAAGTATTGGACAAAACTTGTACCAATTGCTAAAGTTAGAGAGTGGTGGTTAAACACACTGTAAAACTCCTATAAACAGACTTTTAGCAACAATGAAATGTGTTCCTGCAACTTCCTAAGCTTCATTCTTGTTCTTCCACCAACAAACAGTATTAGAGCTCCTATTAATCTTAAAGGGGCTGTGAAGAGAGAAAACCAGCGAAATTAGAGAGAAAAAAAAAAACAGAGAGCAAAGTTGCAATGAAACAAAAAACTAGAAAAGCAAGAAATGGCTTCTAGCAGTGTGTCTCTCCCAGTACCTCCAATTTTTTAATGAATCAATTACCAGCTTTAGTTAGTGAAGATGAAGTTTTATTTCAAAGCTTATGACCTTTAGGAAAAGTAGAAATAGGTAGAGATCATCCACCTTTTCCTAAAAATCCAGCATGGAATTAGATTATAAGAGCTCTAACAAGTTCAAGGCCTTTACTTCCATACAAATGTCATCTTCACAAGGAACATGACATGTGATACAACAAAGGAAGCATGACATAAACTTAGAGATCAGTTCCATGGTAGTAACAAAACAAGGTAGATGAAGCTTCTAAATTTGACAAGTTAATTTCATGTATTAAGGATGAAACAGACTCACTTAAGAACTATAATAGAAAGCTACAAGAAGTAGTTAACCATATCAAACTAATGGGAGAAAAGATCTCTAATCCAAGAGTGGTTAAAAAGGTCTTCATTAATCTTCCTAAGAAATTTGAAGTAGAGATCTCTTCTCTTGAAGATTTTAAGTACCTTAGCAAGATCACCCTATCAAAGTTCCTTGGAGCTCTTGAAACCCAATAACAAAGAAGTGTTAAGGCTACTTTATAGGCCAAGTCTAAGCTAAAGCCTTTAACTTTAAATGATACTAAAAAGTCTAATATTGATTAGACTAATAAAGGAAAACAATCTAATACTAGAAAGAGCTTGGGAAAATGGAGATGTTTTCCACTATGTCCTACCTGCAAGAGAACAAATCATATAGGAGATGGCAATTACTAGAAAGAAAAAGTTTGATGTAGATTTTGTGCTATGTTTGCGCATAGTAAGAAGTATTGTTGAAAAAAGCAACACCAACAACAAGGACAACAAAGCACATAAGGCCAACAAATTCACGAGGAAAATTTTACAAAACAAGGATTGAAAGATGAACATTTGTTTATAGCTTTAATGATGAGTGGAGAGAAGGGTCTAGAGTCCTGGTTCATGGATAGTAGTTACACTTACCATATTACTAGTCATATATTTCTTTTTAGTAAGTTGAAACCAATCTCTGGAGCAGTGAAGATTGGCAATAAGGGAAAGGTTGTAGTCAAGGGTAAAGGCATAGTGGCTATCAAAACCTCTTTAGGTACTTATTTTATAACCAATATCTTATTAGTATCTGACTCAGAACAAAATCTATTGAGTGTTGGCCAAATGATGCAAAATGAATACACTTAGTTATTCAAAGGCAAAGATTGTATTATTTATGATCTTGTTGAAGTAGAATTTGCCATTATTCTCATGAAGAATAGAAGCTTTGCCTTGAATTTAAACTCTTTTGGTTTAGTTGAATGTATAAGTAATAGAGTTGTTGATGAGTCCAGATTGTGGAACAAGCAACTTAGGCACCGTTACATCAAAGCCTTCAAATTTGCACAAAGAAATGAATTATTGAATGACTTGCCCATTATTGAAACCTATTCTAATGTGGGTGAAAGTTGTGAATTAGATAAGCTGCATAGGTTACCTTTTCCTAGTTCAAGTGCCTAAAGAGCTAGAAAGAAACTTCAATTGGTTCATTAAAATGTTTGTAGACCTATGAAAACCAATTCTCTTAATGGTAAGTACTTTTGCCTACTCATAGATGATTATTCAAGAAAAACTTAAGTTTATTTTTTGAAACAAAAGTCATAGGTTTTTAATGTTTTTAAGAAGTTTAAAGCCTTAGTTAAGACTTAAAGTGGCTGCATATTGAAGACACTAAGAATAGAAAATGGAAAGAAATGTCTTTAGAGAATTTAACTAGCTTTGTGTTGAGTTAGGCATCTAGCACTAGCTTATAATCAGTTATACTTCTCAACAAAATGAAGTGGTGGAAAGAAAGGATAAAATAGTGCTAGAGTCACTAGAGGCATGATCTTTGAAAGGAAGCTGCCAAAGTTGTTTTGGCAAAAGCAATGAACACTACCATTTTATCTATAAATAGGTTACCAACAAAAGTAATTGAAGGGAAGACTCCAATTGAAGCTTGAAGTAGCATCAAACCATCTGTCAAATACTGAAGAGTGTTTGGTTGTGCTACACACATGTACTAGATATCAAAAGAAGCAAGTTGAATGGTAAAGTAAAGAATAAATCCTAGTTGGCTATAGCTCTCACTCTAAGGGGCGTAGAGTTTATAATATTGCAATTGGCAAAGACATTATGAGTAGAGACTTGAAGATAGGTGAGAGTGCTTATTAGTACTAGGCTATAGTAGAATTTGCAACTTATGTCGATGCTTAATAAGTAAAGAAATGGAATAAGAAATGAAGGAAGAGATAGCCATAATAGGGAAGAATAAAACCTAGGAATTACAAACTGAAAAACAAGCAAGTGATTGGAGTCAAATGGGTTTATAGAGTGAAATTAAATCTAGATGTCTCAACCAACAAGTATAAAATAGGGTTTATCGTCAAAGGTATTCACAATAGCCTAGGATTGACTATAATGACATCTTTGCTCTTATGGCTAGAATGGATACAATTAGAATTCTAATTCCCATTGTAGCATAAATGAGATGGAAAATCAATCGCTTGGATCTTAAATTAGCCATTTTGAATGGATTTCTAAAGGAAAAAATTTATGTGGCACAATTTAAAGGATTCAAGGTGAAAGTATAGGAGCAGAAAGTTTACCAACTTATTGAAGGCCTTGTATGATTTGAAATAAGTTCTTAAAGCTTGGTATAGTAAAATTGATTGTTTCCTTTGTAGTCAAAACTTCAGGAGGAGTGATAATGATGTCATACTATATGTGAAGAAAAATTCTAAGGGAGGAATATTGTTGTCTTTTTGTATGTTGATGACTTATTGATGAGAGGAAGTCATCAAGAAGAATTGTTGAAGTTTAAAGTAGAGATGCAAAGCCAATTTGAGATGACTAACCTTAGGGACATGAGGTGTTTCCTTGGACTTAAGGTTCATTAATCTAATGAAGGCATTTTCTTATGCTAAAAGAAATATGCCTTATAATTCCTACAAAAATTTAAGATGTAGCATTGTATATTAGTAGTTACTCCATTAGTTGTAATGTATAGCTGAGTAAGGAAGATGGTAAAGAAGAATTTGATGCATTTAGATACAGAAACTTCATTGGAATTTTGTTGTATTTTGCTACAACAAGACTAGACTTAATGTTTTCAGGTAGCCTACTTTTAAGGTTTATGTAAAAAATCTTAAACATTCATTATAAAGTTGTAAAAAGGGTATTATGCTATTTAAAAGGAACTATTCAGCTTGAAATTTGGTTTAAGCTAGTAGAAGATGGAAGTTTAAAGGGCTTCATGGATAGTGATTGGATAAGCAATTCAAAGGACATGAATAGTACCTCCAAATTTTTTTTTTTCACTTGGTTTTGGATCAATCTATTGATGAAGTTAAGTATGTAGCAAAAGCTATATCAACAAACCAAGGAATTTGGTTAAGAAAGATCCTTAAGGATCTTAGATTTTAACGACAAGCTACTATCCAAATCAAGTATGATAACAAGTCTACAATTGGAATTGCAAGAAATCTAGTATATCATGGGAAAATTAAGTACATCAATATGAAGTTTCCTACAATTTGAGAAGCAAAGAGGAATGGAGAGATCAAACTATTCATTACAGATTAGAGGATCAAGTTATAAACATCTTGACCAAGCCTCTCCCCAAGTTTAGATTTCAGAAGTTAAGGAACATGTTTGTAGTCTTTAGTAAAAATATCAAAGAGGAGTGTTCAAGCATGTGAAAATTTTCCTAAAGATTCTCAAAACAGCTTGACAACAAGTAACAATAGTTGCACCAACAGAAAAAAATAAATAAATAAATAAAAGCAAGAAAAGGGAAGAAGTAAAACCAGTTGGAGCAAATTGCAAAATCTGCAATTTTCTTGTTGTATAAGTAAACAACTTTTGTATTAGTAAGTTAGTAGAGTAGTTAGTGTAAAGGTTAAGCTGATTTCTAGAAAGTATGGGATAAAACTTGTACTAGCTACAAAAGGTACAAAGTGGTTAAGCAACATATAAAACTCTTGTAAGGAGCTTTTTTGCAACAATGAAATGTGTTCCTACAACTTTTTAAGCTTTATTCTTGTTCTTCCACTAACAAATGCTAATATCTCTAGTATTTTTCATGGATGTATTTATATGTCCAGAGATATTTTTCATGTGAAGGTGTTAAGATACAAATTGATGGTAAAAAATGGATAAGAGAGAAAACCAAACTCAACAAGCATATAGAGATTACTTTATTTTGTAGGTGCATGTTGCTGCATTGTAAAACTAAAAACTTCAGCATGGAGGTTGCAATAAAGCAAAGTTTCTAACCCATAGGAATAATTTCAAGTAAAATATCAAATTTTATGGACATTAATCCACATGTCCTATGTATACACTAATTAGAACAATAGGTAAAGAAGCATCTCAAGAGTGGTAAATTCATTTTTAGGTTTCTAGACAGAGTAGCCATTCAAACAACCTTCATAGGGTAGATAGGGAGACCTAAAGCCTAAAGTCCATGGAAACTACATAAGGTCACACATGTAGCAAATGCAAAAATCATACCTATCATCATCCTAATCTTTTGTTGCACCATTATTATGATTGTTTGCCTAGCTTAGTTTCAAACTTTCTTAATCCAACAAAGGTAAACCATGGACATTAGAATCTCCAAATCTTTAAGCATGCTGCCAATTTTGATTACTAATCATTGTAATTTTGTTCTTAATTGTCTTGATCTTCATATAAAATTGCATATTTGTACCAATTGAACATATGATCATAGGTCACCCCAAAGGCATAACACACCTTCAACGCATAGAGGTTGGCCTACTTCTCTCTTGTCAATTCAATGTCGTGTTTGTAGTAATAAAAGCAAAATACAAAACCACGGCCAAGGACCATAATATCCTAGATGCTAGACCTGTGTTGTAGCCATTGCCAATTAGTGTCATGAGTATTTCATCTTTGGTATTATAGGCATGTTCACATACATAGGTTTTCTTGAATTTTTCTACTCAAAAGCACCAAAAGGGCTTAAGTCCACCTCTACTCGATTTATTTAAACATCGATGACACTTGGATATTTTCTTAGCACCATAAAGGTTAAGATTGCTAATAGCATAATGAAAGGAATCACTAGGAGTGGTGGCTACTTGGCAAGTAGCAACTTTAATAGAAATCACTTAAACTTGTTCTACTAATCTATAGCTACATTAAGCTTGATCAACTTCTTTATATATTTGTTTGTTTCTATAAGGTAAAAGTATAGGCCTTATAATCTTATGACATCTACTAAGAAGAATCAAACTTAAGCCAAATGAGAATTTATAAACTTTTGTTATTAGGAGTAAACATAAAGTATATGGAATAAACTTTGCAAAGAGTAGTTATCATCGTATCTAATTATGAGATATTTACTATATCAAAATACTATTTATAAAGTTGATCTCATAAACTAAAGTATAAGATATATGAACAAACATGTGAGTGCTTATTAAATGAATAAGTTCACTAAAATGACTTGCATATGATACAAAAATTCCCAAATAAAACATGTGTGTTTAAAGAGTTTTTTTTATGTGACAATCATGTAAGTGATTCTTATGTTTAAGATATTATATTTGATAGATGAATTATTATGCTTTGATCTTGCTTTTGAGTTTGTCCTAATCAATGATTACTTATAAGGGCAAATACCAAGTATAATATGAATTATAAAGAGATAAATGAATAATCAATGAAGAATTTATTATTTTAAAGTAATTATGTTGGATTTTTCATTATTCTCAATTATTATTGATTTAGAAAACTAGGTCAATATGGAATAGGTACAAATAAGGGGTTATGATTTCATTTATAAAATAAATTACCCTATGAACATTTGAAAACAAATATAATTACACAAATTAAAGTATACACTAATTTTATACTTTATTTTGAATTAAAGTATTACTATGATGAAAGTATTAAATTATACTAAAAGACCATGGATGAAAAAGTTAAGTCAAATCACCTTAACAATCTTAATATTTTGGTGGTCATGATGCGTGTTAGATGTATGTCAATAATAATCTACAAATATAAATTAACTAATAAAAAAACTAATGACAAATTAATGAAATTTAATTTGTCTAATCTTTTAAAATTAAAATCTATATACATTTTCAGCATGTTAGGATTCTAATGTAAAAGTCAAGTTAAAGATAATTTGTGACAACATAAAATAAAAGTCAAGTTAGACATAACTAATCTATGTGAATACCATTAAAGATTACACTTATATGACATTAGTTTGTGACAACTTGTTGAGAAAAAGTTGAAATAATGAGAATATAAATTTACTTGGGCATATGTTGTCATTATATTTAACAAGTAATTTGATCAGTTATTAAAAATTAAACTTTTAAACTACTATTATATTACATATACATCTATTAAATATTTCAATGATTACTAAGATCTTATTGTTAAGCAATCATATTTTTTCATAGAGTAGCAAAATGCAAAAAAAGTTGAAATTTTAGAGAAATGTTACATTATTGTTGTGTTCCAATAGGTATATGAATGCATCATTACATGACAAGTTCAACTTGAATTGTTTAAGAAATGTTATCAAGTAGATCCAGCCCACATCTTATCTAGTAGTTTAAACCAATTAAAACAAAAATAGAAAAAAGGGGGTAGGAGAATCTATTTGACTCAATTTTTTTTGAGTAAGTCAAAATAATTCAACACAAAAAGTTAAAAAGATAAAAAATAAAAAATAAAAAATAATCATAATTAGTACCTTCTATAGTGAGTTATTTTAACTCATTCAAAAAATTGAGTCAAGATAATAAACACCTCAATTTAAATGTAGACATATCACACAAAAATTGGAATAAAAAATCAATAAGTCAAACACTGATTCATATTGTTAATATGACTTTCCAACTTAATCAAAAGCAAGGGCATTAGTTTTTAAAACCTCCCATTACCCCACACAAGGTCAAATAAAAATTTCTTTTTAAAGCATCTATAAGAGGAGAAGGAATAAATGGAAAGGAAATTGAATCCATCTAATAAATTCATGAATTGCTGTCCTTTTAATGGAAAATATATACATTTATTAACTACTTAATTACCTAAGTCAAAGGCACTCCTAATTGTGCATTACATTTTAATGCATTTATATTTTGCCTCTTTCTAGTGTTCTCTTTTCCTTTCTAGAAAAACTAGATGATAACATGATAAAAGGTATGCAGTAGGCACATCAAACATGGCATCTTTAGGTTTAAGAGGTCATATGATTATAAAATAAGAGTTGTATTATTTTTGGAAGCTAATAGGGAAAAAGAATAATGGGCAAAAAGGGGATTTTGCACCCAAAAAGAGAAGAAATTGAAAGATTTCTATTTACAAACTCTTATTTATTTGCTTGCTCTTTTATAAAGCGTTGTTGGTGAATGAAGGTGATTAAGTTAATGGTTTTGTGTTCATTGGTAAAACCCATTTTAGTCTCCTTAATTCCAACTATTTGTTGTTATTGGTTAATAATTGTTAAGGTACCAAAATTTTAATACCTTACTTTCAATTATTCAATGGTAAATAGTGTGAGTAAGAGTCGATCTTAAAGGGAATGTAATTAATTTATTATTGATTAACTAAAAATTAAAGATATTAATGTAAGGGAAAGAGTTGAATTTTGATTTTGTAACAAATAAAATAAACAAACTAATTAAACAAAATAAATTATAGAAAGATTAAATATTAAAAGTTTGATTATAGATTCATTTGCAACTATGATATTCAATGAATTTAATCACCTATAACATTGTCTTAATTTTAATAGAATTATCAACTCTATATAACAACAAATTTTGTTACCCAAATTTTCTCTTAAATATTCACTAAGCAAGACAACCTTTTTACTTAGACTTTAACCATTATACCCTCAGAATACCTTTTTAAAGTAATATATTGGTAGCCTTTAGAACTAGAAAAATAGGTTAATACAAACAATAATCATACAAATTTAGATCATTTAACCTGCATTGAGTTATCCATAATCCCTTATTGTTATTTGCTACTTAATGATTAGGAAGAGGATAAAATGAATCATAATTCTTAATTTTAGCAATTAACATTCATTTAATCAATATAGTAGGCCAAAGCAAATTAATTGAATAAACAATCATTCAACCATTGAATTAGAATAACTCAAACAATTCTATAAAAAAAGAGAACAACATACAAAATAATTTATACCATTGAAATATCAAAAGTTTTGAAATTTCTTAAAATTATTGAAGAGCCTAACTATGCATGCTAAAAAAAAAAATTCCTTCTAAAATGATTATTTTATTCTTTGATTGTCTCTCTTTTTTGCTCTCAAAAGATGGTTACTTATATCTTAAAAAATGTATAGGGTTTCCTTAATTTTTCAAAATTCATGTATTGGATTTCAAGCTAATTTTAGACTATATACAATCAAAATTAGAGTTTGACTTCTTCATGAAGTTGTTATCCTCCTCTTCAACTTTTCAACACATTAAGTCTTGTTCAAACCAAAGGCTTAAAACCCTTGTCTAAAACAAAGGCTCAAAACCTAAGTTGTGACCTAAAAGTTGAGATTGACTCAATTTAGCCAATAACATACTCTACAATGAATTCTCTAATATTTTTGGACCATTAAACAATTAATTTAGACCTAGGCTTTTTTAGAACAATTATAGGCTTGAATATATACTCCAATATTCTTACATTTAGCCTTTGCATGTCCTTGCACAAAACAAAATTAACTCAAAGGAATAGTAAACCATAGACTAGTTATACCTTAGAACACCATTATAATGCATAAGCTCATCATGTTTAATTCTCAACCAACATAAGCACTTAATTTAAAAATGTAGCAATGTCAAATAAAATAACATTAAGCATACTCATTTCTCTTCCTTTCTAACCACAATTACCCCAAATTAGTTAATGCAAGTCTTATAACTAACACAACCAAGTCATGTATAGTTCACCTATTAACCATTCTTTTTTATAACTACAAACTAGGTAGTAAACTAAGGTGTCTTTTATTATAGTAGAAAAGTGAAATAGAGAACAAATATTCTTCTTTAAGACATATCCAAAAATTGGGAGATGTACATCATAATACTTTGTATACTAATGTTTAAGTTACCATTTGACGTGAGTGTTAATACTTTTGGTGCAATATCTTTAGTTTCTAAGAAACTTTAATAGTAGAGTAGAATTAAAATTTGCTTTTGTTTCTTTTACCCTATTTACTTAAACCTAAGTTTAGGATTAGCTTAAGAAGAATAATTTCAAGACAAACTACACACTTCTTAACCATGTTTCATCATAAGACTCACACAACTTCTTAAAAAGTGTTGTTTCAATTGAGTATTAAAAAGTCAAGCTTACTTACCCTTATTTTAGAAGATATTGCTAACATCCTAAGTTAGGCAATATATCATAAAAGTAATCAAATTTTGTAATTATGTATTACAAAGCATTGTAAAGTATAACCAATGTATGATTGTTATTGCACTAAAAAAATCCTACCTAAACCTCTCTCCCATACTTAAAACTTACATTGTTTCTAATGTAAGGCCAAATATAATTGAAAATTTATTAGAAAAATAAATAAATAATAAATAAATAAATCAAATCTAATTTATTCTTGGGTTTCCTCTTAAATAGTGCATCTGTTTAACGTTATTAGCCCAATGACATGCTTCCTTAGTTTGCATAAATTGAATCTTCCAACTTCATCACCTTACCATTCTGCACCTAAAACCTTCATAAAAAGATTTGAGCCTACAACCATTTACCTTAAACACCTTGTCATGAATTAACTTCTCTTCCTACACATGCATAAGATCTCTTGTAATAATAACTAGTAATCTGTCATCCTCTCCTGAATAAACATACTTCAAATGAGTTGATAATGATTTTAATTCTAATAGAAGAGTTTGAAAAATAGAAGGTTAAAGTTTTTTATGAGAAATAGGTAATTAAATAAAAAAAAATTGCATACCTATTTAGAATAATTGATAATAAATGCAATTCAACCACAATTTTTTTCAACTTCTCACCTAACTTAACCTCTCCATCTTTTTCTACTTAAGAGGTTTGATGATGACCACCTCTTATTATACCTTGCTTATCAACTCAAAAACTTCTTACACTAAAAATCAATAACATGAATGGTATCAACTAAATGGACATCACTAGGGTACCTCATAGCCTTATAAATATTGAAGTAAGCCTATTCATTATCAAATTTCATTGTCAAGGTACCCTTATGCACATCAATCCTTGTCCTAGTTGTCCTCAAGAACAACCTCCTTAATAAAATAGGTACAAGGTTAGGAAAAACATGTCATCCATATCAATTATGTAGAAGTCAGTTGGAAACACTAGGTTGTTCACTTACACTAACATATCCTTAACTATATGATTATCCAATTGCATAATGACACTAATATTTTTTGGAGCTCCTTGATTTAAAGAAGTATAAATGGATTGTGGTATCATTTTGATAGAAGTTACTAAATTTAACATAGCTTTTTCAAATCTAATGCAACCTATTATACATATGATAGTGAACATACTTAGATCATTACACTTAAGGGGAAGCTTCCATTAGAGAATTGTGGATATATTCTCCCCCAAGTTCATTTGTAACTACAGTTAAGGTGGAAGCTAAACAACTCTTTATAGTTCCTAGAGTATCCCAATCACGACACACTCATATTGGTGCTTAAGACACTTTACACTTCCCTATGATTATGTTGTCTGCTGAGTGAAATAAATTAGAGTAGTGACTTTGGAAGGCTACTTTGGGTAAGGCCTTCCTATTATAAGGAAGAGATTATGTTGAAAGCTTTGAGGAGTTTAATGCCAATAACTTCTAAGAAACTTTTAGGAGCTTTGAGGATGGGCATTGTTTTGATGTTTAGTGGCTAAATGACAATTAATGTTGGTGACTTTATTTAACACCCACCACCCTCTTCAATGAAAAATGTATATTGTTTATGATTTGAAGGCACAAATGCATGCCTTTTTCTTCTACCTTTTCTTTTTATTCTTGTTTCATATTTTTCTTTGGAGGGAATATTTGGTTCATTTTTAATGATGAAATATTTGATTAATTTAAGAGTTTGGATACATTGTGAATGGGGAGCTTTTGTTTATTCTTTTAGGTGGGGAGAATGGCAGGCCTATTTGCAAAGTTGAGATTAAAGCCTTTTAAGGGAAAGAATGAAGTGTAGTTGCCAAGTTACAAAGCTAGTAATGTGAGTGGAGATGCTTTTGATGAGAAGAGACAAATTCCAAATCCGTAGAGGAAGATCAAGGCCTACTTCCAAGTAGTAGCTACCTTAACTCATCTCAGGGCATTTACTATTAGTGGTTATGCTGCTATGTAGTGAGTGACATATGGATTCTAGATTTCATTCAGCATAGTGAGCGAGGTGATATGTATGATGCAAATCAAGCAACTTGTATTTTATGTTAATTGTTTGAGTTTAAATTATATTGGTATTAATTGGGAACTTACCATTAACAATTCAATTTATTGATCTCTCAAGATAATCCAAATTTATCATTTAATTTTCTTTAACTTGTGGATATAATTAAAATCTTCACTTTTAATAAAACATGAGAGAGCAAAACTTCTTGAATCATGATTGACCACTAGATTGTAGGCCTTTTATTTTGGTGATTCTTTTCTAATCTTTGACATGGTGTTTTGTTGTATTTTTTTTTCACTTATGTTGTTTGAAAAGGGTTTGCTCTTTCAACTTTTTAATTTCAAAATCAATTTCTAGTGTTCTTTTATTTATTGTTGGTTGTTTATAAATTTCAGTTGTCATTCACTAATTGCCTTAATAATTCACTTGTGTTGTTTAATTCTTTGTTGTTCATTATAATTCAATTGCGTTGATTAAACATTATAAAAGCAATATGGATAATGACTAGATTACCAAACGCAACCAAGGAAAACCATAGGGTTTTAATCATACTTTTAGAAGAGGCAAAAACAATTTATGACACAAAACTTAACAACTACCTATTTTTAAGCCAAGACTTTATTTGAAATGGATATTTTTCTAAACTTTCTTTTTTATGTCTCTAAGGCTTTATGGCACATTTTCTACATTGCATTAAATCAAGTTGCCAGATTTGATGCTAATCCTAAAGAGCACAATGAGACCCATAAGTACAACAAGGAATCCAAAGAGAAGAGTCTCAAATTTCTTTTTGAAGAAAATCAATTAGTCAACCTCCATAAAAAAGAGTTGCATACCTATATATAGAGTTTAAAACAAAATAGTAAGTTCAAAATATAATAGTAAATTTAAAACAAAATAACAAACTTGCCTAACAAACTATTAAATAAAAGATTAGGTAGATGGAGCTTAAATTAAGGCATTATTTAGCCCATTATAATTACAAAAAAACTAAATAAAACACATAGCTCCCCAAAGAAACAAGACATGTTACCAAGTCTAGAATTCAGCCCAAACTCCTTAAATACGCTAAATAAATTTCAGTTGTCATTCACTAATTGCCTTAATAATTCACTTGTGTTGTTTAATTCTTTGTTGTTCATTATAATTCAATTGTGTTGATTAAACATTAAACTCCTCTAAGATTGCTATCTTAAATAGGCACTTCTTGTAAACTCTTGAAAATCAAATAATTTGAGAGAAATAAATAGTAAGGGTTTTCTCTTTTAGTTCTTTGAAGAACTAAAGAACTTATCAAAAAATACCTCTTATTATGACATTTAACTCGACTTAACACTCCTAATTTCCTTCTTTTCTGGAGTGTGACACCCATATCCTTCTTAAATACCTTAGAACATTTTCCTTTGAATGTTAGGTTTAAGGTTTATGTTATTAAAGTCTAATTTAGCTTTCTTGGATATTCTTTGATTCCTTACATGCATTAGATCCCTAAGCCATATATTTTTGGGGGTTTTGCATCAGTTGGTATTAGAGCCCAACTCTAAGTCATGTTGGATCAATTAATTCTTCAATTTGCTATCTTGTGATTTATTTATTTCTATTTAGTTTGTCTATTAAGCACATTACCATTAAAATGCATTAATCTATTTGTTTGCAATCCTTCTTACTTTGCTCCTTTGTTTAAGATCATAACTATCAAAACGTGTTATTTTCAAATCTATTTGTTGTCTCTAAGTATTCTATTGTTTTTTTTTATGTTGAGCAAAATGAAGAACAAAAAAGGAGGAATAAAAAAAGTCATCAAATTCAAGTTATTGATAAAAGTTAAATGGCTTGGTCATATTAGCCATAATAATAATATAGTTTTCTTGCTCAACTTCAATTCTACCATTTATTTTCTTATTATGTCATCCAAGTTTATCCTTGAGGTTTAACCTCTTTTCTTGATTTATGTGAGTATAGTTCATTAAATTTGTTTGCCTTGATATCCTTTTTCATTTTTTTTGACTCCTTATTTTCCAATTAGTTCAATTATACCCCATTTACCTTATTCTGTTCCAAATCAATTCTTTTGATTTAACTTATTTAGTTCTTTAAAGAGCTAAAGGGGGAAATTTGAGAGATAAAAGGCAATATTGCAAGTTCTTATTAAGAAAACGCCATAAAAAGTGTCAAACATAAAGGAGTGTGACACCCTTTTGAGTGAAACACGTAAGGGAGGGTTTTCTGAGGTATTCTAATCATTTTGTGCAAAAGTAATACTATGACTTCCAAATATAAAGGTGTAGCATAGGAGGGAGTTAGTGATGTGTCCTTTATGATCAAAGCTATGCAACAACAATTTAAGTGCATGAATACTAGATTTAATGATATAAGGGAGATGATGGAGGAGCAAGATAATGCAATAGTAAAGTTATAAAAAAGGCATGAGGACTATGAGGTTCCTAATGCAACAAGGCGATTGAGATGAGCCTATGCCATAAAAATGATGAATTTGACAATCAAATTACTATGGTTAGAACTGTTAATAAGAGGAGGGATTAGAGAGATTTTGGGAGGCAAAGCACCTATGACCATGATTTAGGCAGTATTAAAATAACAATTCCTTTGTTCCAAGGTAAGAATCTTAATGCATACCTAGAATGGGAGAAGAAGGTTGAATTGGTTTTTGATTGCCACAACTATTATGAGGAGAAAAAGACTATTAATACATGAGAGGAGATGAAGGTTATCGTAAGGAGGAGGTTTGTCTTTAATCACTATTATAGAGATTTGTACCAAAGGTTGCAAGGGCTCACTCAAGGCACCAAAAGTGTGGAGGACTACTATAAGGAGATGGAAATTGCCATGATTAGGGAAAATGTTGAAAAAGATAGAGAGACAACCATGACCCAATTTTGACTAGAGCTAAATAGGGACATAGCAAATGTGGTTAAGTTGCAACACTACGTGGAGTTAGAAGACATGGTGCACATGGCAATGGAAGTTCAAAGACAACTTAAACGAAAGGGTTCCACATGGTTGAGGCAAAATTTAGGTTTTACCTTATCTTGAAAGCTAAATTGGAGTAAAAAGGATGAAAAGGCCAATTATAAGTCCAAAACTGAGCCATCCAAGAGCAAGAATATGGGTTTTCGTAAGGAGGTAGGTAATTTTGATCCTTAACTATGTAAAAATAGAGATGTTAAATGTTTTAAGTGTTTGGGAAAGGGTCATAATGCATTTCAATATCCAAATAAGCGTATAATGATCTTGACAAGTAACAGTGACGTTGAAACTATAAGTGAGTCAGATGATGATTTTATACCATCATTAGAGGGTGAAAGTGATGGAGAGGAGTATCCAGTTAATGGAGTAGCTCTCATTACAAGGTAAGCATTGAATGTGCAAGTGACGGAAGAAAATGAGGTACAACGAGATAACATCTTTCATATGAGGTGTCTCATAAAAAATAAGGTATGTAGTATGATTATTAATGGTGGGAGTTGCACTAATGTAGCTAGCACAATTATGGTTAAAAAGCTGAATTTACCAACTATGAAACATCCTACGCCATATAAGCTTTAATGGTTGAATGAGAGTGGTGAAGTTAGGGTAAATAAGGAAGTGCATGTGTCATTTTCTATCAGAAGGTACCATGATGAAGTTTTATGTGATGTTGTATCAATGCATGCGAACCATATTCTATTAGGAAGACCATGACAATTTGATAAACAAGTTATACATGATGACTTTAAAAATCACTATTCATTTATAATGAATGAAAAACCTGTCACTCTTGTACCATTAACACCTCAACAAGCTTATGAGCATCAATTGAGGATTAAGAATGAAAATGAACAAAAAAGAGAGATTGAAAAGAGAAATATAACCAAAGCAGAAAAGAAGAGAGAAAAAGTGAGGACACAAGAGAGAGAGAGAGAAAAGAAAATAGAAAGTTTATATGCAAAAGAAAGTGATGTCAAAAAAGCATTCTATGTCAAACAACTTAGAATTGTACTTTTATATAAAGAGACTTATTTTAATATTAACAAGTTTGACTTGTCTTTACCTAGTGTTTTTTATTTCTCTTTTGTAGGAATTTGAAGATATATTTCCTAAGGATGTTCCAAGTGGATTGCCACCTAAGAGAGGAATTGAGCATTAAATTGATTTTATATCTAGTCTATCCATCCCAAATTAGCCAACATATAGGAGTAATCCCAATGAGACAAAGGATCTTCAAAGGTAAGTTGAGGAACTTATATTGAAAGGATATGTTAGGGAAAACATGAGTCCCTATGCGATTTTTGTTTGATTTATACCCAAAAAGGATGGGACTTACAAGCGTTCAACAAAATTACTATAAAGTATCGTCACCCCATACCTAGGTTAAATGACATGTTAGATGAATTGTATGATTCATATGTCTTTTCTAAAATTGATTTGAAAAGTGGATATTGCTAGATTAAGATGAGAGAGGGAGATGAGTCGATAATAACTTTCAAAACTAAGTATGGTTTATATAAATGGCTTGTTATGCCATTTGGTCTCACTAATGCACCAAGCACTTTTATGCAACTAAAGAATCATGTTTTGCATCCATTTACTGGTAAATTTGTGGTTGTGTATTTTGATGATATTTTGGTTTATAGTAAAAGCCTAAAAGAGCATCTTGATAATTTACATTCTATTTTAATCATTTTGTGTTTTGTGAAATTATATGCTAACTTCAAGTGAAGTTCCCAACTTCACCCTAGGATCTACTAGTTTGTGATACTGAGAGGGGGGTGAATCAGTATCACCACAATTTGCAATTCGCAGGAAAGTGAACAACTTCAATCTCTTCTTAAAAGCAAACTCTTTCTCAGATTCGACTAAAGTAGATCTATTGCTACCTACTAATCACAATAGTCCCCAAAGTCACCTTTCAGACACCTTGCCTAATAGACAATTCAGATGTTCTTGTTTAGGTCTTCGTTAGGTTATGGGTTGGCTGATACTTTAGCTGCGTTCACAACTCAATTCAAAACATAGAACGTAAAGCAAATTAAGGACACACGAGATTTACGTGGTTCCGTCAACGTGACGTACATCCACGGTGGTAGGGACTCTCCCTTACTGAGACTATCCACTATACTTGAGAATTCCAGTTACAATGGATGTCTTAATCTTCTGCTCCTTTCACTATTGCAATTACTAAGCAAGTACAATACAAAGAGTGTCACTTATTGTGTCTACCCTTCTTCTAGATTGTCTTGCCTCTGTTGAATTGAAAGGCTACTCCACTGCCACTTAGAAGTTCACCGCAACGCTCTTTAACCTCTCTTGAAGAAATCTGGAAATACGTTGAGTTCTTTCCGATGCTTTGCTGAATTCCTTCTCTAGGTTGTCTCACATAGCTCCTCCTTTCATCGTCTCGCGGTCTCACCCATCTCCTATTTCACGGTCTACTGTTTCACGGCCTGTCCTCACGCTTCTGGTCTGTCACGCCGTTGCATGTTCTGGTCTCATGCCATCTCTTGACATACACCCACGCTTATGGTCTGCCGTTTCACGTCTCTTGGCCTGCCTCACGCTTCTGGTCTGCTGTCTTCTCTTCTGGGTGGTCTCACGGATACCAGGTCTGCTGTCTTTTCTTCCAGGTGGTCTGTTTCTTATTTCTCCTCTTGCTGGTTGTGCGTTTCTGGTTTGCTTGCAGGATGTGTTTCTGGTTTCCTTGCAGGAGGCGTTTCTGGTTTGCCTGCAGGATGTGTTTCTGGTTTGCTTGCAAGAGGCATTTCTGGTTTGCTTGCAGGAGGCGTTTCTGGTTTGCTCTCCCAGTGATGTCGTTTCTGATCTCTTGCCGTTCTGCTCTCTCTTCCTTTTGGCCGGTTGCTGTAGGGTTGCTGTTTTTTTCAATTGTGTTGGCCCTCTGCCCTAGTTTTGTCTTCCAAGGCCTTTATCTACTCTCTTCCATGAAACCCTAATAGGGCTTACATGGCGGATTTACGTTCTTGCCCTTACGCGGCAGATTTACTTTCTTGCCCTTCCATGTGGCTTTACTTTCTTGCACACTTAACCCTAGTTGACAAAAATTACAACCCATACAAGACTGTGGGAACAACATCAAGGAATGTTCTTTTTGTACTAATTAGATCATATTTTTTTGGCTATATTATGAGTGCTAAAGGTATTAAGGTTGACAAAGAAAAAGTTAAGGCAATTCTTGATTGGCCTACACCTAAGTCAGTTAGTGATGTGTGTAGCTTTTATGGTCAAGGTAGTTTTTATAGAGATTTTGTTAGGGACTTTAACACCATTGTTGCACCACTAACTAAGGTTATCAAAAAGAACATGGGTTTTAAGTGGGGTAGTGATCAAGACAAGCTTTTAAATTACATTAAGGAAAAATTAAGTTTTGCACCCTTACTTGCTTTACCTAACTTTGTAAAAACTTTCAAGATTGAGTGTGATACTTTAGGTATTTGCATTAAAGCTATTTTGATATAGGGAAGGCATCTAATTGCCTACTTTAGTGAAAAGTTAAGTGAAGTAAGTCTTGCTTATCTTACTTATGATAAAAAGATGTATGTATTGATATGGGCTTTGGAGATATGCCAATACTACCTTTAGCCTAAGGAGTTTGTCATCCATACTAACCATAAATCCTTGAAGCACTTGAAGGGGTAGGAAAGTTGAACAAAAAACATGCTTAGTGGATCAAATTCATTGAGACCTTTCCCTACATCATTAAATATAAATAAGGCAAGGAAAATGTGGTAGCTAATGTATTATCTTGCATGTATGCCCTTATCTCTACACTTACTGCAAAATTATTAGGATTTAAATATATTAAAAATTTATATGTGAAAGATCCTAACTTTGTTAATGTGGATGAAGCATATAAGAAGTTAACCTTTAGGAAGTTTCATAGGTATGAGAGTTTTTTATTTAGGGAAAATCATTTATATGTGCCTATGAGTTCTTTGAGGGAGTTAGTTGTGAGAGAAGCTTATAGAGGTGGTCTAATAGGTCATTTTGAAGTTAGGAAAATCCTAGCTATCCTAGTTGAACATTTCTTTTGGCCACACATGAAACAAGATGTTAAAAGGGTATGTGAGAAATGCATAACATGCAAATATGCTAAATTTAGAGTTTTACCCTATAGTTTGTATACCTTTTTACCCATACTTAGTCATCCCTACGTTTATTTATCTATGGACTTTCTACTAAAGTTGTCATGATAAAAAAAGGGTAAGGATTCTATATTTGTTGTTGACAAATTTTCAAAGATGACACACTTTATCCCATACCATAAAACTAACGATGCAAGTAATATGATTGACTTATTTTTAAAGAAGTAGTACGTTTACATGACATGCCATGAAGCATTATTTCAAATCGAGATACAAAGTTCTTAAGTTACTTCTAGAAGACTTTATGGGGAAAGTTAGGTACTAAACTATTGCTTTCAACTACTTATCATCTAGTAATATGCATCCTGTGTCAACAAAGGGAAAAATAAGGTGGTGTTTGAACTTGGTGATTGGGTTTAGGTATCTATGCGTAAGAAATGGTTCCCAATTTAGAAGCATTCAAAGGCATAGCCTAGAAGAGATGGTCCATTTCAAGTATAGCATGAATTAATGAAGATGCCTATAAGTTGGACTTTCTTGATGAATATAATGTGAGTGCAACATATAATATTTCTAATCTTTCTCTTTTTGATTTAAGTGATGATTCGAGGACAAATCCTTTTGAGGAGAGGGAGAATGATGAGAAGTTTAGAGATAATGTGTAGAAGGTTTTAAAGGATACAAGAGGTCCATTGTACATTTCAAAAATCCAATGACATAAGTTAGAGCCAAAAAGATGAAAGAAGCACTAAATGAAGATTAAGGACATTTAGGCCAACCAAACTACAAGTGGTGCAAATTCAAGATTAGCAGAGAGTCAAGGCTTTATTAATATGATTGGAGTACTTAATGGGGTAGAGCTAAGTAATAACATTCACTATTAAATAGGAGTTTATCCTAAATAAGTGATTGTTATAAAACTGTAAGTTTTTTATATAAGAATTTGGCAAGGAGAGGAGTTTGTCTTAAATAAGGATTTGTCTTAAATAGGAATTTAGACTTTTTAGGATTGTTATCTTGGCCTATAAATAGGCACCTCCTTGTAAGCTTTGGAAAATCAAACAATTTGAAAGAAATAAAAAGCAAGGGTTTTCTTTTTCGATTCTTTTGAGAACTAAAGAACTTATCAAGAAGTATCTTTTCTTGTGGCATTCAACTCGACTTATTACTCTTAATTTCCTTCTTTTTTGGACTGTGGTGTCCATATCCTTTTTAAATACCCTCGGTCTGTGTTCCTTTGAATGTTGGGTTTGGGATTTATGTTATTAATGTTTGATTTAGCTTTTTTAGATATTCTTTGATTCCTTACATGCGTTAGGTCTTTGAGTCACATCTTTTTGGGGTTTTCACATCAATAGGTCACCACTCTTGCATCAAAACAACCCTTGTGCCAATACTTGAAACGTCACACTCAATTTTAAAAGTTTTAGAAAACTCAAGTAAAGCAAGCAATGACACAAAACTTAATTTTTCTTTAATTAAATTAAATGCACTCTCTTTTTCACTTTGCCACACAAGACCTACACTTTTCTTCATAATTTCAATCAATGGTGAGACAATTGTGCTAAAATTCTTAACAAATCTTCAATAGAAACTAAATAAACCACAAAAGTTTCACACCTCAAAAATATTATTAGGTATTAGCCATTCTTTAATAGTTGTAACCTTCTCCTTATCAACTACTATTCTTTTAGTTGAAACCATAGAACCTAAAAATACAATCTTATTCTTACAAAAGGAACATTTCGCAAGGTCGGCAAACAATATTTGTTTTCTTAAAACATTTAACACACTTTGCAAATGCTCAATATGATCATTTATGTTCTTACAATAGACTAAAACATCATCAAAATAAATAACGACAAATCTGCCTATAAAAGCAAGCAAAACATGGTTTATTAATCTCATGAAAGTACTAGGCACATTAGTTATTCCAAACAGCACAACTAACCACTCATAAAAACCATGCTTGGTTTTAAAAGCTATTTTCCATTCATCACCTTTTCTTATTCTAATTTAATCATACCTACTCTTTAAATCAATTTTAGAGAAAATGCAAAAACTATACAATTCATCTAACATGTCATCTAATCTAAGAATGATATATCTATAATTTATAGTGATTTTGTTGATTGTGTAACAATCAATACACATCCCATACTTCTTAGGCACAAGTAGTATAGGTATTACATATAGACTCTTAGTTTCTCTCATATATCCCTTATTCATGAACTCTTTAACTTACCTTTGAAGTTTTTTCATTTCCTTAAGGTTACTTCTTTATACATGTCAATTTACAATTGCTACTTCAGGGATAAAATCAATTTGATACTTAAGTCCCTTTATAAGTAGTAAATCATCTAGAATGCCCTTTAGAAATACATCCTCCAAATTTCACAAAAGAGATTTAACAACACTAGGTACAGAGGGATTAAGTGCATTGCACTACAATAAGCATATTTGTTCAAAAGTACAAACATAGGCTATTTTGCTAAAAATGTTGCCTTAATGTTACTTCCTTTTACATAAATGCTTATTGATTTTCTTTCTTTCTTTCTTCTCAACACTCTCAACCCTTTCTTTTCTTTTTTTTTTTTGACTCATTTTCAATTATTCTCTCTTTGCTTTTTTTATTCTTACCCTCATTTTCTTTCTTTAACTCACTCTCTATTTTTTTTTTCTTTTAGTCCTCATAAACATGCCTAGAACTTAAAAGAGCAAGAATGATCGGTTTACCCTCTATAAATAATGAATAACAATTCTTGAAACCATAATGTGTCACCCACCTATCATATTACCATGGTTTGCCCAACAGTAAGTGACTAATATGCATTAGAACTACATCATAAAGCACTCATCTTTGTATCTTACAATAAAGAATAAAACTAGCAATTGCTTATTTACCTAAATTTCTGCATAATCATTCAACCATTGTAGTTTATACGACCTTAGATACATTATAGTAAGTGAATTCAATATTTTAACCAAAATAGTGCTAGAAACATTATTACAACTACTGCTATCAATAATCACACTACATACCTTATTTTTTATGCGACCCCTTATGTAAAATATGTTATTGTATTGTACTTCATTTTCATCTTTCACTTGCACATTCAACCGTGCCTTACTATAAGTAGCTCTCTATCAACACAATATTCCATACCATTATCATCATCATCATCATCCTTTAATGGCAGCATAAACTCATCATTAGATTCATGCTTGATTTCAATTTCACCATCCTTCTTTAAAATCATTGTATACTTGTTAGGATATCATGATGAAATGTGCCTTGTCCCTAAGCAACGAAACCACTAGTGTAATTTCTATTTTACCCTTATCATTGTTGCCTCTAACTCTTTTTACTTTAGGTTCTTTTGCCTTAGACTTAAAAATAACATCATCATCATTTTTAACCCAATTTGGTTTCCAAGAAAATGAGGAACTTGAATTGTGCCCATATCTAGTGGTGGTGCTCTTTCGCTTAAGTTGCTTTTCTACTTTAATTGTCATATGCATCATATCTTCTAATTTCACATAGTGTTACAACTTAATTACATTAACTATATCACGATTCAATCCTTACAATAACTGAGTCATGGTTACCTTTCTATCTTCTCCTACATTTGTACTAATCATGACAATTTCCATCTCCTTATAGTAATACTTAACATTCTTAGACCTTGGAGTAAGGCTTTGTAATCTTTGAAACAGATCATAGTAGTAATGATTAGGAACAAAATTGTCTCCTTATTATAGCCTTCATCTCCTCCAAGTGTTAATAAGACGTTCTTGATTTTTACATTTATTTTGCACAAATTGATCTCACTAAACTACAACATAATAAGTGAACTCCATAACTTAAAATAATCATGACAATCAAACATTAACTCAACCTTGTTTTTTCCTATTCTAGGTACACATCAAGATCATTCTTATCTTAGGACAAGGGAATCTTCATTTTGATGCTATCTAAATCACGATATTTCCTTTCCTCCCACCTTCCAAAATTTCTATCTTTTTTATTAAACCTATCTCTTTAACCCTGTCTACCTCTCATACTTTTGCCCACGTTGAAATTTGAGCCTTGGTCTTCCTTATGAAGCTTATCACCATCATTGTCATCATACTTTTCATTAGCATAATTCTTGCCTAAATTAGGAATCCTTTGTTGTTGTCCTCTATACAAACTAGCTATGATAGCATCTTGTTTCTCTAATTTGTCTATAATTTCTCTAAACATGATGTTTATCCCCTTAAATTGTTGCTGCATTACTTTAAGCATAAATGATTCATCCATCTTTCCCTTTTCATCTACTCTTTTATCTTTGCTATTTACATGATTGAAACTTGGAAAAAATTGTTAGAAATAGAACCTCACAACACTTCATTATGTATTACACTCCACTTTCTCACAATATGGCACTCACACTCGTGTTTACACACAATATAAAGTCAATTTTTCTTTATAATATTGCTTACACCTCTTACCTTTTTCCCTCACTCAACTTTTCTTATTGAACTAAATAACCCCAATCAAAATCACCTTAAAACCAACTAATTCCAACAAATTAGAATAAAAAAAATTAAGAAAGCATAATGAATAAAGGTTATGGATTAGAAGAAAACAATAATATTAAATCACAAGACACAAAGAAAGATTAATCAGATTCGAATCCTTGTAGGAACTAGAAAGAAATAAAGTCTATGCCTTTAATTTAGCATTTCCTTATATTGTAAGATGCTTAATTAGGAAAGAAATAAAACCTTTATCTTTATATGACCTAATCAAATAAAATTTATTGCTTCAATAGGAAGGAATCAATTACAATCTTTCTTTTCTTGTGTTAGCCAAATCAAATAGAATTATTTTTCTCTCTTTTTCCCCCCTTTTTTTAAAGAATAAAAAAAAGGGGAAAATAAAATAGAACTAAGGTTTGCAGATTTCAAGAAACAAAAAGGTCTAGAATGGCAATTAAGAAGAAAAACAAAAGAAAATTGGATATAAAGTGTGTCTAAGAATAAAAATAAAAGAAAAACTTTAATTTAGATAAGTAAACTTGATTTAAACCTACAAGATTTGATACTAAGATGATGCAAACCCTAAAGAGTACAATAAGACCCATAAGCATAATAAAGAATCCAAAACCTTAAGAAAGCTAAATCAAGTTCAACAAGAGTAGAAAGAAAATCTTGACTTCATGTTTATTGAGAAAATATGAACCAAAAGTATAAATCAAAATTAGAATATCACAAGAATAAATTGGATAAATTCCAAACTTCTCAAAAGAACCAAAGAGAAAAGTTTCTTAAATTAAGACATTGTTCAGCCCATTACAATTATAAAATAATTAAATAACATGATGACCACCCTAAAGAAACAAGGTATGTGGCCAAGTCCAAAATTCAGTCCAAACCCTTGAATAAGTTATCCTTGATGTTCCTTCAACATTGCTCCTTTTGTTGTGTGTTGCTTTTAAGCCAAATAACTTTAATAAGCACATTTAGAGCTTAATACATCCTTTTACCTTTAGCTCTTATTATTGGAACCTCATGTATGTACAATGGATTGTTACACATGCAGACTTGATTCCCATTAACCTTGTTAAAGAGTTTAGGGAAGGCATGAAGTTGTTCTCTTATCACAATGATCATAATTTTGTTGAGTCAAATTGAAAAATCTTAAGGGTGTGCTTTTGTGTTTGCAATAACATCTTAGAGTTTTTTGTGTGATAATGTAAGAAAAAATTATTCAAGATTCTCATAATAGGTTATAATTATATTTTTAGGTATAGCTATGTGTACAAACTTATGGTTGATATGTCTGAACGCTAAACAACGGGTTAAATAATTCATAGATTTTTTGCCTACATATAATACCTTTAAGATCAATGTATAATTTGCTTATTGTAGGCATCACTTTAGGTTTCATGAAAAAAGGGTTGATAAATCAAATCTTAGTCCAATCTTATTAGGATCTCTTTCTTTTTGTAGCACTATATAGGAGTGCAAACATTCAAAGAGTTGTATATAATTTTTGCAAAAAAATTTCTAAACATATCTCTATTAAGAGTATTGAATGCCTAAAACCTAATGATAGAAGGGAACTATGTTCCTTATTCTAATTTGTTCTCTTTAATTGCTAGATGCTAGTGGTTAATGATCTTAATGTTGGGAGATCATTTATGAATAAAATTCTTGACATTAATTTATAATGAAGTTTTATTTAGTAATGATATAAGTTTTGATGTGATAGTCCCTTAAGTTATAGTGGTTATATAAATTTTTTTCCCTACAAACTCTTATTGTTAATGTTAATCTTTTGACATTATTTAAACTAAAGTATGGCTACCAGCAAAGGCAAGACTAGCTAATGATAATGCTAGAATGCTTGCTCCAGTAAATACCACTTTGTTTTTAGTGTTGTTGATTGCTTCTTATTGATTGCTTCTTATTAATGCTAATTTGTATCAATTTATTGATTGTTGTCTATGCATTAATCTATCTTAGTATTAGACATGTAATAGATTTGCATGTAATTCAGTTTGGCTTGGGATAAATTATACATAATTTTTTATAATTATATAACTAGCTATAGAGAATTATATGTAACTTTTGTATTTATTTATAACGTTCTAAAATTGTAACTATGCTACTTGTGTAAACATATCATTTGGTTTTCATACCTTTTTTTTTCTTTTTTAAATTTCCATAATGCTAAGTAGGAAATAGTTTTTAACTCATATGTTTGAGTTATTAGCTTAAAAAATTTCTTTGTCCTACAAGTTATTCTCTCTTAAAGGATTTCTTTAACTATTACCAAATTTAATACTTGATCTACCTTTTTACTAAATTGTGGATGAACCTATATATGTATCAACAAAGAAATACAACTAAAAGTATTTAATGACAAAAAGTTAAAGAAGATTTTGTAAACTATTTGTTTGGTTGTTACATGCCCTTTCTTTTGTTTTGTCAAGCAACTAAAAAGAACTTTGTTATGTACTATTATACCTTTATTTTGTTTGCCCTAATTAATAAGGCCAAATCCTCCCGTACTTGGGTATATTTAGGGTTATTTTGCCATTAAAGTGCATTATTTGAGTTACGGCTTGATTATAATGGATTATTATTTGTTTGAATTTGTTTGCAAGATAGGTTGTATTTAGATACTAGAAAAAGAAAAAGAAAAGAAATGTGAAGAATAGAAAGATTGGAGAAGATAGGGAAAATAGAAAATAAGAAAATTGAAATTAATTTTATTAGCTAAAAGTCCTATAAATTGGGGCCTAAGATTACAAGCCCAAAGGTCTATTTCTAAAGCCCAAATATCAAGCAATAAATATAAGTAATCTAAAGTGTCATCCATTATAAGGCTAAAAAGGGGAGAACTAATGGCACAATGGGCTCTTAGAAAGCCCAAAATGAAACTATCATCCAAATCCTTGGATCTTTACTAAGGCTTAAAAGGGGCACTTTATCGAGCCAAACCTAAAACCCAATGCATCATTAGACTTAAACTGGAGCCCCCCCTTTGTTAGCCCATAAGGGGTAAGATTAGGTGTAGTACTTATTCTTATTAGGCTCATATGTCATTACATGTTCCTACAAAGCCTTAAAAATACAAGAGTGGGCATAAGACCTAATATGTCATTACATGTTCCTACAAAGCCTTTAAGGGTTCACTTTTTTTTTTTTTTTTTTGCATCTAGTAGTTCCAATAAGTTTAACCCATGGTCTTAACCAAAGATAAGAAGACTAGCCAATAACAAGAGGGCCAAAGAAGGTCCAACATCTTTAGCTTAGCTCCAAGAGCCCATAAAGGAGAGTCTATGATAGTAGTAGGAAAGCCCAAGGGAGTTTAATAGGACAAAGAGGCTACTCCTTTAATAGTCCTCCCATCTCAAAGGCCAATGGTCAAGATCATAACAATCTCTGTAAAGAAGGCCCACCAAATTAAACATGAGAAAAAGCAAAATACAATCCTCACCATCAAAGCAATTAAGAGTTAGGATCAAACTTTCCAAGATTTGAGAATCTAAAAGAACTAATGAGGTTGCATCATTATTCTTTAAAGGGGGTGGGGAACCAACTAAAAAAAACAAAGGACAAATAACAAAAAGGAGAGGAAAAAAAAAGGCAACAATGCAAGTGTCACGGTCCTTTGTACCTAGGGATGGACAATACGTTGAATCTAGACACCTCCTAAAGAAGGACAATACGTTGAATGTAAACACCCCTTAGGGAAGGGAAATACATTAGAACTAGCCATGTAATAAATGCTGATAAATGTATGTACATAAGAAGTTGAAGGGATGTAATATTCACTATTAGATCAGGGAGGGATCTAACAGTTATAGCTTGTCCAATACTTGTATAAAAAAAGACCTCTTGCCCTTCATTTGTACACACCCAATTTTCAAGTTGAATATACTTCTAAAGTTAATCTCCAAAAAGGTTCTTGTGAGTTTGTGAGTTAAGCGTGAGAAGGTTGCTTAGGAAGTATTCTCAAGGCTACACATGTAGGATGCAATAAATCCATAAGCCCGTAACAGTTGGTATCAGAGTTGATTCATTCCAAGTACTATAGCAGACCCACGTTTTAATAAGGTGCTCTTCATAGGTGATGACCGTGATGATTGTGGGAGGAAGGCCAATAGAGGTGCTGCCAAGGGAAAGAAGAATTGTGTTGTTTCGAGTTCGAGAGATCTAGTAGGGGACTTGACACATCGTATAACGAAGATTGAATTGTTCATCACTGATGTCCAAGGTTCGGTTGATGACCTGACCCAGTCCATCGAAGGTGTAGATGCCGAAAGGGAGGAGCCCGTGGTTGAGATACAAGAGCTCAAAGTCGGCATGGAAGAACTTTGAGGAGAGTTGTTGGGAACCTTAAGGGCGAAACTCCATCAGCGGGATGAGTCCTTGGAGACCATGATGACAGCTATGTGCGTAGAGATTGTGGAGCTCAAGGGAAAGCTTTCAGAATCAAAGGCAGCACACGTGAACGGGGTGATCATCGTGTAAGAACCACGTACAGATGCACCTAAGGACATGGATAACTTCTTATGGTACATAGAACAATACTTCCAAGTCGTGGGAATCAACGAAAGCCAATTACGGGTAAATATTACATCTATGTACTTAGCTGATAATGCTTTGTTGTGGTGGCATCGTTGATCAGACGATAGGTGTGGAGATCCCATCATGACCTAGGATAGGTTTGTTGTGGAGTTTCGACGAAACTACTATCCCGCATATATAGAGGAAGAAGCTCACAACGAGCTAAAGCGCCTTAGGCAGAGGGGCGCAGTACGCGATTATGTGAAGCAATTTTTGGAGTTGCTGCTTTAAATCCCTTCAATGAATGAGACAGAGGCGTACCACCAGTTCATGAGTGGTCTCAAGCCGTGGACCAAACAGGAGTTGAAGCGGTTCCAAATGGAAGACTTGACAACGACCATTTTGATGGCTAAATCTCTCGTAAAGTATAGAACACCTTCCACCTTTTAGTCAGACTCCCGTCCAAAGGATAAGACCAATGGTGGAGGAGATCAGGGTAGATTCAATCACCCGAATGGAGGGAGACTGCTAGCTGGCCCTTCAAAGGCTCATGCAGAATCCATCAGTGAAGGTCACAGGAAGGTACGTACTTACAAGTATTACTTTTGTAATGGTCCACATATGGCACGAGATTGCCTGAACAAGGCCAAGTTGGCTGTCCTTTGCAAAGAAGATGAGCCAAAAAAGGTAAGATTAGGTTCGTTGCGGATCCTCAGCTCAATCAAGTCCAAGAAGGTGAAGGAGTCAAAGGGATTAATGTTGCAAATGTGAAGATTGGAGAAACCACGATGAGTGCGCTTGTGGATACTGGGGCATCCAATCTCTTCATATCGGAAGAAGCTGCCAAGAAACTTAACCTTTAGGTTGAGAAAGGAATTGGGTGGTTTAAAACTGTCAACTCCAAGGAAGTCCCTGCCATTGGGGTTACTAGGGACGTGGAGCTGCAGATTGGGCAATGGAGAAGCCAGGAGACTCTTGAGGTAATTCCTCTTGATGATTATGACTTTGTTATTGGGTTGAAATTTTTGGATAAGATCCATGTGATTATATTGCCCTTTGTTGAGTGTCTTTATGTGCTGGAAAAACAGTGCCAGTGCATGATTCTGGTTCATCGTAAGTTGGACCATGATCAGAAGATGATTTCGGTAATGCAACTCAACAAGGGAGCAAAGAAGGGTAAGGTGACCATCCTAGCAACCTTGGAAACTAGGGACAGCAAGAGCAAAGGGAGCGAAGTCCTAACAGATATGAGCCAAATCCTTGATTCATTCAAGGACATGATGCCTCCTGAGTTGCCCAAGAAGCTTCCACCTCATAGAGAAGTGGATCATTAGATTGAGTTAGTGCTTGACGCTCGACCGCCCGCCATAGTGCCATATTGCATGACACCCCTTGAATTGGAAGAATTAAGGAAACAACTAAAGGAGCTGCTCAATGTGAGGTACATTCGGCCATCAAAGGCTTCGTTCAGTGCGCCTATCCTATTCCAAAAGAAGCATGATGGGTTACTCCAGATATGCATAGATTACCAGGCATTGAACAAATTAACCATTAAGAATAAGTACTTGATCTTACTCATTACGGATCTCTTTGATCAACTTGGAGGTGAATAGTGGTTCACTAAGCTTGATCTCCGTTCAGGTTACTATCAAGTTCAGATTACCGAAGGGGAGAAGCCGAAGACAGTCTGTGTGACTCGTTATGGTTCATACGAGTTCCTGATCATGCCATTCAGCTTAATCAATGCTCCGGCCACATTCTGCACTCTTATGAACAAGGTATTACACCCGTTCCTAGATCGGTTTGTAGTGGTTTACCTTGATGATATTGTGGTGTACAGTCGGACACTCGAGGAGCACAACGAGCACCTTAGATGGGTTTTCCAAGTCTTGTGCAAGAATGACTTATATGTCAAGCACGAGAAATGTACCTTTACCTAAAAGGAAGTGCCATTTTTGGGGAACATTGTCGGGGGAGGACAAGTACATATGGAGACAGCAAAGATCCGAGCCATTGTTGAATGGGAGCCACCGACGAAAGTGACGGAGTTGAGATCATTCCTTGGCCTCACCAACTACTACCAGCATTTTGTTCGGAACTACTCAAACATCACCGTGCCACTCACAGACATGCTGAAGTAGGAGAAACTGTGGGAATGGACAAATCGATGCCAGAAGGCATTTGATCGGTTGAAGCAAGCCATGACCAAGAAGCTGATGTTGGTGTTGCCCAATCACACCAAGCTTTTTAAGTTAGAGATTGATGCATCAAATTTTGCTATTGGTGGTGTTTTTATGCAAGAAGGACATCCAATGGCACATGAGTCCCAAAAGTTAAACGATATTGAGCGACAGTATACCGTTCAAGAGAAGGAGATGACTGCAGTGGTCTATTGCTTATGGACGTGGGGGCATTATCTCCTAGGGTCTAAGTTCGTTATAAGGATGGACAACATAGCCACGAGTTATTTTCAGACCTAGAGGAAGCTGAGTCTGAAGCAAGCTCGGTGGCAAAATTTTCTAGTAGAGTTTGACTATATGATGGAGTATAAGCTAGGGAAGGCTAACTCTGTAGCTGATGCTCTTAGTCGGAAGATGGGGCTGATGCTCTTAGTTGGAAGATGGGGCTGGCAAACACAATGAGTTGGCTTAGCTGTCTATGGATTGACCGCATCAAGGAGGGGCTCAAACATGATCAAAAGACTCAAGTGCTCATTGGAAATGCGCAAGAGGGCAAGACCCGACGATTTTGGTGCAAGGATGGTCTTTTATACACAAAAGGGTGATAACTATATATGTCACTCCACGTAAAGTTAAGGAAAGAAGTGTTGCGCGAGTGTTATGATTCGAAGTGGGCAGGTCATCCAAGGATCTACTGCACCTTAACCCTTGTCGAAGATCAATATTATTGGCCTCAAATGCGGGATGACACTGAAGCCTATGTAAAGACCTGTCTTGTTTGCCAACAAGACAAACTTGAACAATGTTCATCGCTAGGACTGCTAAAGCCACTTCCTATCCCAACTCATCCATGGAAGAGTGTTTTCATGGACTTCATAGTAAACCTGCCTAAGTCTGAAGGATGTCGAACTTTTATGGTCGTGGTGGATAGATTCTCCAAGTATGCAACATTTGTGTCAACAACAAAGGATTGCCCAACTGAGGAGGCAGCCAAGTTATTCATGAAGCATGTGATAAAGTGTTGGGGAGTCCCACAAACGATCATAAGTGATCGTGACCCTTGATTCACAAGGCATTTCTGGTCTAAATTGTTCAAGCTGCTAGGGTTGGAATTGAATCTCTCTACAAGCTTACACTCCCAAACTGACGATCAAACCGAGCGGGTTAATGCACTCTTGGAGATTTATCTTCGGCACTACGTGTGCACAATGCAAACAAATTGGGCAAAGTTGATCGACATAGCCTAATTCTCCTACAACTTGCAGCGAAGTGAGTCTACCAACCAGAGTCCATTCAAGATCGTGAATGGCCAACAACCACAAACTCCAAGTGCAGTTGCATCGGGCTATCAGGGGAATAGCCCATCTGCATATAAGTTTGCCAAGGATTGGCAGGAACAAGCAGACTTGGCAAGGGCGTATCTACATAAAACCTCCAAACGCATAAAGAAGTAGGTCGACAAAAAGCAATGACATGTGGAGTTCCAAGTCGGGGACTTTGTGTTAGCCAAACTACACGCCATTCTTTGGTACAAGGATATGCACAAGGGGCTGATTCATCGCTATGAAGGGCCATTTCGAGTGATACAATGGGTCGGGAGGGTCGTATACAAGCTGGAGTTGCCACCAAAATTAAAGGTACATCCAGTTTTCCATATGACTATGCTTAAACCTTATCATGAAGACAAGGGAGATCCAGATCGAGGGGAGTCACAACGAGCACCACCTGGAGCAAAAACTTCATATGACCAAGAAGTCGAATCCATAGTGGCAGATCGGGTCATACGAAGCTAATTGGGAACCTGTTGAAGCTCTTTGTTAGCTCAAGAAGGAGATTGACACCTACCATGCTGAAGAAGTGACAAGGGCATCGCCTGATTAGGTAGGGGAGAATGTCTTGGTCCTTTGTACCTAGGGATTGACAATACGTTAAATCTAGATACCTCCTAGAGAAGGACAATAGGTTGAATGTAGACACCTCTTAGGGAAGGGAAATACATTGGAACTAGGCATGTAATAAATGCTGGTAAATGTATGTACATAGGAAGTTGAAGGGATGTAATATCCACCATTAGATCAAGGAGGGATCTAACGATTGTAGCTTGTCCAATACTTGTATAAAAGGGGACCTCCTGCCCCTCATTTGTACACACCCAATTTTCAAGTGAAATATACTTCTAAACTTAATTTCCAAAAAGGTTCTTGTGAGTTGAGCGTGAGAAGGCTACTTAGGAAGTATTCTCAAGGCCACACGGGTAAGCTGCAATAAATCCACAGGCCCGTGACATAAGCATACATAAAAAGAGTGGCATAGGAAAAGCATAAAAAAAAGGCATAATACTAAAAGTAGCAATAACTATTTTTACATAAAAGTTAGAGAGAGAATGTCTCTCTAAAGATCTAATGGGGGAATAGTAAGCTCTATTTTTCTCTTATAAAGTTAGCCTTATATATATCTTATTTATATTAATTCCCCTTGTCTTAATACTACCTACTCCTACATTTTTATTGTTTTAAAAGAAGTCATAAATAAACAAGTACAATGCTATCAAAAAGAACACAGATAATATTGCTACTAACATCCTAAAAATGGTTCAGGAAGACCCTCCTAATAGGTCAATGGTCAACTAGAGTAAAGGAAGACAAAGTTAAATAACATGGTGTGGCCATTTATTATTTAAGGGCATATGTCAGTTATATCTAAATGATTAATTTGTTAGAAGTTCAAGAAAGGGTTGGAGAAATACTCCTTTAGAGAGTGAATAGTTAGTAAAAGTAAGGAAATTCTATATTCGGATCTCCTCCCTACTCATGTCATTTATTATTTGGCAAAATTTCATTACAGAAAAACCCTTTCCCTCCTTTATTTCATTTATGGTAATTATGCCCAAGCCTCATTTAAAAACTAAATCTAATTAGAAATAAAGGTCTAATCAAAGTAATGAAGACAATTTCAGTGAACTAATTATCCCTTACCCAACCTAAATTGTTTTAAATCACTACAATTACACTAGGATGATCTTCATTTATCATTACAAAGAACCCAAAGAAGAGAAACTAGCAACCAAGAACAATAAAAAAGATTAGAGTTCCTTTTCTATTTTCATTTTTGCAATGTTGGATTTAGTATTTTTATGCAATTTGGAGCCAAATGTTACGGACAAGTTATGTCTCGGACACGGATGGGTTAAATACAACTCAACTCCCACATCCCACATCGAATAGGAAGAGGGGAATTTTAAGTCATATAAGCGTGGATGCTGCACCCCTCAACAGGTTGTCTTTTGGGAAGAAAGTAATGACCCCATGACAAGTGGTATCAAAGCCGACCCGATTCCGATGTCTCTTACCAAGCACTTCACCCGAAAGTAAGCAGGGAGCCCCGATTTCTAATGAGGGCATTAATGGATTTGGTGGGGAAAAATGTTACAGATGAGTTATGTCTTAGACACAGACGAGTTAGGTACAACCCAACTCCCACATCACACATCAAATAAGAAGAGGGGGATTTTAGGTCATATAAGTGTGGATACTGTACACCCTAACAGGCTGCCTTTTGGAGAAAAAGTAATGTTTCATGACACAAAGTTGAGACTCACCTTTTTTTGTGTTTTCCGACGATCGGGGCTGGAATTTGATCATTAAAGCCACTGTTGACAACAACTGTCCAATGAAGGCCAGCAACCAAGATGGTGGACAGCCGAGACACTTGTTTATCTTTCCCTCCTGCAGATAGAAAATAATTATTTTTGACATCAAAGAATTAATAAAAAAAAAGAGAAAATACCTTGATCCTAGTCGGTTTAACCCAATTCGACCAGTTCGCCCCACTCGGTTTTCCTTCCTTCTCTAGGATTTTAAGATTCAATTCGCTCTAAAAATAGGATTCGAGTTAAACCTGAAGCCCTCAATAGATCAAACACACTTTTACACCTCTACCAAACTCCACTTTCTCCTTAAGAACAAAAATAAATAAATAAATAATCAATTGAACAACCTAGATTGAATAGCCAAGACGTTGCATGAAAGCAACCAGATTCTTCTAAGGAAAACCCAATCTCATTCTAAAAACTGAAATCTCATCAAACTAAGTATACATCTGATATGAAGAAAAATAAAAGTCAACGTGGAAGCTTATGGCAATGGACCGTTACAATGATTGTCATAGAAAAATGCAGGAATGGGAAAAATAGGGTTTCAGTAGAAGGAATCATTTAAATTTTTTCTTTTTAAAAAAAAAAATTTAGCCTTATCTAACTTCTAGAATTTCTATTGTAATTGATCCTAATCAGTATATAAGCAAAAGGAAAGGCATATGCAATGTGTGTGACCTGTTATGCAATTCTTCAATCAATCAATACACTCTCCATTCCCCTTTTTATGCAGCCACTTCTCTCTCTCTTAGTACTCTCAATTCTTCTCTCCCTTGCAACTCTCCTTTCCCACAAGATCAATTGGGCTTGAGGTTGATTCTCTGATTTATTCAACTTCCTGCTTGATTATTCCTTGGATCCTTGAATCCTCGACATCTTTGGAATCAGAGCTACCAATCCTGCCTCAATGAGTTTCACCCATTTCTCACCATAGCAATGCTATTGATCACGACAAGAAACACAATGAATCTGTTCAATCATCCATCCAGGAGTTGACCAGGAAGTACGATGCAACCATTAAGGAGCTACAATCGTAGGTCACTAGAATTAACGTGAAATAGAGTCAAATGATGTCCCAAACCCAAGCGATGTTGCCACCAATGTCCAGGAGCAGTACATTCTCGCTGATTGACGGATCCGAACATTCCTACTACATTTAGTGGGGCCTGAAGGTGGAGTTTCCCTGTTTTATGGGGAATGATCTACAAAATTGGTTCTATCGATGCGAGAATTTCTCTGACCTCGCTGGTACACTAGAAGATGCCAAGGTAAAAATCGCCATCATCCACCTTGACAATGTGGATCTCCACTGGTATCAGAATCAAGTTAAGCTAAAGCCAACGACCGTGACCATAAAGTGGGCAAAGTTCGTCCGGCTTATCTCTACCCATTTTGGCCTTGAAACTTTTGCTGATCTTATGTCTGAGTTGTTGAACCCCAAATAGGATCAAGCAATGGCTGTCTTCCAGAATCAATTAGATATTCTGCTTAACTGAGTCGATCATTCAGAGGAATACACTATTAGCATCTTTCTAAGTGGTCTCAAACAAAAAATTCAGCATCTTGTTTGGATGTTTATTTCCAAACATTTGCAAGATGCTTTCACTCTCGCCAAGGTATAGGAAGGGATTGTCGCAGCTTTGCAACAAAAAACCAAAGTCCCGGCGAGGCTTCCCCCACTGCTTCCCACTCCTCCTGAGTTCGCTGGCATGCCTTATATTACATCCACGAGCACCCTTACCACAACTGTTGTGAATACCCCTGTTGTCAGAGACACGAGGAGGGAGCTTTGGCCTCCTAAGAATGCCAGAATGAGGAGCAGTGCAGTGTTTGATGAGAAGCGAGCCGAGGGCCTCTGTTTTTGGTGCGATGAAAAATACGAGCACAACCATAAATGTTGCCAATGAAATCTCTTCTTGATCGAAATGGGGGGCGATGCCAAGGGAGCTGAGAGTAAGATTCAAGAATTCCCAGAGGTCAACAAGAGTGAAGAGGAGCAGGTGCATATCTCTATACACGTGATCATTGGAATTAGTGTAGAATCTTGTCGCACCGTGCGAGTCATGGTCTGTGTCAACCCTGAAACTCTCCACATGCTCGTCGACTCAACAATACCCATAACTCTTGCATTTGGAAGCAACTAAGTGGGTGGGTCGCTTTATAGAGTTGGCGTCAAGACTGCAAATGAAGTTTGCTAAGAGAAGCTATGTTAACTGCACGACCATCAGCTAGGGGTTCCAATGAGTATTGCAAAGTAACCCAATTTCTTCGGATGTGTACATACTACTTCTATGATCTAGTCCTGGGTGTCCAATGATTGGAGACGTTAGGGGATATATTTTGGAATTTCAAGCAACTACACATGGAATTCACTGTCGCAGGGAAGGAGCACATCTTGCGGGTTGCCAGTTCATCGAAGGTTAAATGGGTGAGTGATAAGGGCTGCCCAATGCCATGGCCCATTCATTTCAATTGGCCTGTTAGGATCCATACCCTAAGTGCATTACCAATAAAAGGGATTGTACAATAGTATAGGATGATGAATTGAATAATACGTAATAAGAACCTACTAAAACTCTCTCTCTCTCTCTCTCTCTCTCTCTCTCTCTCTATATATATATATATATATATATATATACACAAAGAGGTGGACAAACAATAAATTAATTCAAAAATCTTATTTTCTTCATTCAATTACTCTCGTTATCATTCTCTCCCTTTTTCCAAACTCTATTTTCTTCTCCCAATTGTTTTCTCTCTTTCTCTCCCTTTCTCTCTTTCTTCTTTCTTATATGATCTATTCATGAATTCCATTCTTTTACAGTCCTAACAAATTGGTATTAGAGTACTGATCCTAGGCAGCACTCCGACTTTGGCAAGAAAGTATAATCTGGATATGACAGAGAACACGAGATTCCAAGCAATGGATGAGCAACTATGATGATATGAGCAGTTGATATAGTGATTAAATGAGAAGTTTTAACTATTGGATTCTCTACCTGACCAAGTACAAGTATTGGAGAGGTAACTCGTTGAGAGTGTTTAGGCAAAAACTAAAACTGCAATATAGCAGATGGTGGAGACTCTCACCATACGAGCACCTGTTAGATAAATGAATAAGGAAGGGGTGGCGAGAATGCCTAATAACTCCATGGGGCAGGGTATCCTTCTATCTCCCAAAATTTAGCCCTTGGACTCAAGTGAGGGAAGTTTTGATGGGGGATCACTATGCGCCAAGAATTTGAGACTGCCACTCAAGCTACTAAAACTAAAGTTGCCAAACTTCAATGGTGAGAATCCACGCGCATAGTTAAGGAAGTTTAATTGTTATTTATAGTACTATGGCGTGACAGAGGAAAGTCTAGAAACTGTGGCCATGCACATGGATCCATCACAGTCAAACACTATTGAGCAGTTTTATAAGTTATGACAGATAATATGAGCAAGAGTATACTAGGAGCATTTTGAGGAGCTCCATTACATATTGCTAGTTGAAAATCCCTTACTTACTAAACCATTTTTCATTTTGAGCTTTCTCAGTGAGCTTGATGATGGGATTCAGCCAATGGTGAAGATGCTCTAGCTAGCCACACTTAAGGAGGCCTTCGAGTTTGCAGTCCTGTAGGAAGTAGCCATGAGTGTTGTTGGAAAAAGGGGAAAACAAAGTACTCCAAATAGAGTAGCCGAGCTACAAACGAATGTAACCATTAAGGGAATTTTGGACCTATCCAAAGGAACCTCAGACCATTTGTCGTGGGATGAATTGAAGAGAGTCAGAACGTGCTATCGATGTGGGGACAAGTATACACATGGTCATCAATGGATTCAAAAACTGTTTCAGCACTATAAGGCGAGGAGGTTGAGCATGATGCCTCGACGGTTAATCAGCCACCATTTGGGGATCATTGAGTCCTTGAGAACAAGGACAATTTTGGGTCAGGGAGGGTGTTAGGTTCCATACCCTAAGTCCATTATTAGTGACAAGGGAAGGGTAGTCTAATAGTATAAAATAATAAGTTGGGTAATATATAATAAGAGTCTGCTAAAAGTCTATATATATATATATATATTATTACATAAGAGGCAGGTAGACAATGAATTAATTCAAAAATTATATTTCCTCCATTCAATTGATTTATCTCTTTCTCTTTATCCTTTTTTCCTTTTCTCTAAACTCTATTTTTTTCTCTTGATTGCTTTCTCTCTTTCTCTTTTTTTCTTCTCTCTCACACAATCAATTCATGGATTTCATTCTTTTACGATACTAACAAATTAGTATTAGAGTATTGACCTTAGGTGTCGCTTCGACTTTGGGTAGGAAGCGCAATCTGAATATGGCAAAGAACATGAGACTTAAAGTGGTGGATGAGCAACTCCAATTATATAAGTAGTTAATACAATCATTAGTTGAGAAGTTTTAACCATTGGAGTCTTTACCTGACTAAGTACAAATACTAAATAAGCAGCTCATTGAGAGTGTCTAGGCAGAAACTAAAACTACAATGTAGTAAATGGTGGAGACTCTTATCGTATGAGCACCTATTTGGTACACGAACAAGGAAGGGGTGGCAAGAATGCTTAATAACTTTTCAGGGTGAGGTATCCTTTCGTCTCTTAGAATTTAGCCCTTAGATTTAAGCAAAGAAAGTTTTGCTAAGGGATCGTCGTGTGCCAGGAATCTGAGACCGCCACCTAAGCCACTGAAACTAAAGTTGCCACACTTCGATGGTGAGAATCCACATGCATGGTTGAGGAAGTGCAATCAGTATTTTTAGTACTACAACATGATAGAGGAAAGGTTAAAAACCGTGGTCATGCACATGGATCCATCATAGTTAGATGCCACTAAGGAGTTTTATAAGTTATGACAAATAACAAGAGTGAAAGCATACTAGAAGTGTTTTGAGAAGCTCCACTACTTATTGGTAGTTGGAAATCCCTTGCTTAGTGAATCATTTTTCATTTCAAGCTTTCTCAATGGGCTTAATAATTGAATTCGAGTATTGGTAAGGATGCTCTAGCCAACCACACTCGAAGAGGCCTTTGAGTTTGTAACCTTATAGGAAGTAACCATGAGTGTTGCTAAAAAAAAAGGGAAAATAGAGTACTCTAAACAAAGTAGTCGAGCCACAAACAAATGCAACCACTAAAGGAATTTAGGACCTATCTAAAGAAACCTCAAACTGTTTGTCGTGGGATGAATTAAAAAACCTACTTATTGCTAGTTGGAAATCCCTCACTTACTGAACCATTTTCATTTCGAGCTTTCTCAATGAGCTTAATAATGGGATTCAATTGGTGGTGAGGATGCTCTAGTCGGCCACACTCGAGGAGGCCTTTGAGTTTGTAGCCCTATAAGAAGTAGCCATGAGTGTTGCTAAAAAAAGGGGAAATAAAGTATTCTAAATAAAGTAGTCGAGCCATAAACAAATTTAGCCACTAGGGGAATTTAGGATCTATTCAAAGGAACCTCAGACCATTTGTCATGGGATGAATTGAAAAGAGCCAAAATCTGCTATCGATGCAAGGTAATACACATGGCTATCAATGCTCTTGGAAGTTGTTTCATACACTAGAAGGTGAGGAGGTTAAGGGTGACACCCCACAGTCATTTAGCCACCGTTTGAGGATCATTGAGTTCTTGAGAACAAGGACAATTTTAGGCCAATGAGGGTGTTAGAATCCATACTCTAAATCTATTACTAGTGATGAGAGTAGTTCAATAGTATAAAATAATGAGTTGAGTAATATGTAATAAAAGCCCGCTAACAATCTATATATATATATTATTATATAGGAGGCGGACAGATAATGAATTAATTAAAATACCCTATTTCCTTCATTCAATTGCTTTATCTCTTTCTCTTTGTCCTTCTCTTCTTTTCTCCAAACTCTATTTTCTTCTTTTGATTGCTTTCTCTCCTTCTCTCTCCTTCTCTCTTTCTTCTCTCTCATACAATATATTCATAAATTTTATTCCTTTATGATCCTAACATGGCCCCTATCCATCTGGGCAACATTTTTGGAGAGTAAGGTTCTAGGGGGTGAAACCTAACGAAACAACCCTAAAAGCCTTTCTGGAAGAATTCTCAAATGTCTTTTCCAAGCTCACTACCCTTACTCCCCCATGTGTACACAATCCTAGGATCATTCTCAGGAAAGGAGCCTAGCCCATAAATGCATGGCCTTACCAATACCTAGCTCTCCAAAAGAATGTCATCAAAGCCATGGTGAAAGAGATTAAGGATGTTGATACAGAGCAACACTAGTTTGTTTGCTGCTTTCATCATTCTGGTGAAAAAGGAAGGATAATTTGTGGTGATTGTGCGTACATTATAAGGAACTGAACAATACCACTGTCAAAGACAAATTCCCCATTCCACTCATTGATGAACTACTCAACAAATTGGGAGGAGCAATTCTATTTTCTAAAATTGATCTCTAATTAAGTTACCACCAAATTTGGATGCACCTAATTGACATGCATAAGAAGACATTTCAAACCCATAATGACCACTATGAATTTCTGGTTCTTTCATTCGCATTAACAAATGCTCCATTGACCTTTTAGGGCCTGATGAATGACATCTCTAGGCCGTTTCTTTGGAGTTTCATACTGGTATGATAAACAAAGAGTGGTATTTTCTACAATGGATCCAAATTCTAATGGAATTAAGAAAAATACTTCAATTAAATATGATTTGTCATGCAATGTATGATCCTTCTAAAGTATGATTTCCAAAATTTACAGGAAGTTTTAGGGCTATCACACTCCTAGCATACAATTTTGAAAGTTTGGGATATAATTTATAGATCTTGGCGTACTATTTTGCAAAGTGTAAAAATTTGATGGGATAATGTGCAATTTATAATACTAGTCATTAGGTTAGTAATACAACAAAGTAAACTCTTAGATTTCTTGAAAAAAACAAATTGTCATCATAAATATTAATATTTCAAATTTTAAAATTAAATAATTTTACATAAATAATATTATACATAATATATACTTGATTTTTGCAATAATTCTGACCATTGATATGATTGAAGAGTCCATTTTAACTTAATAATTAATTTCTCTCTCATGAGTTTTATTGTAATTATATACTTTTAAATAAAAAATTTTGTATATTAAGAAAATAATTTACTAGTTATAGTTATATATATATATATAATTTTATAATTTAAATTAGATATATTTATTAATACTTAAATTACATTCAAAATTATTTTTTTAATAGTAAAATAATATATAAAATCATTTCTTACTCATTAGGCTATATTATGAATAAATTCTTAATAAGAATATTGTTCAAAAATATTTTAATATTATTAATTAAAAATATTATAATATTTTCCCACTTAATCCGATTAAAGTTTATTATATTAATCATTATGTGCAAATGATGATCTTACAATTTCATCATAATATCATAATATGATAAACCATTAATAGTAACTATGGTGGTTATACCGTATTTGACTAAAATACTCCATTTTGTACACTACAACACTTGTAATATATTATAAAAAGCTCATAAGACATAATTTTATAATGGTCTATAGTAATATTTTATAAAGACTTTCTTATTTATTTTAAAATAATAATGTGTACACTATTATAAGATAACATGAAATATATAATGTATATTAAAAATTCATCAATGAGTTTTGAGTATTATTATATTATATATCATTAATTATCATTAGTACAATCAAAATTTATTTTGAGAATATACTCTCTACATAATATTAGTTGTAAACTTTCATATTAATTTACTATCGTGAAATCAATTAGTATTTTATAAATACTCTTCATTTTTTAATCTTTTCCTTAATAACCAAATACTTTAATTTTTATTAAATTTGGTACTCTTTAAGTATTTGTCATTTTTAGAGAAAAATACTATTATGAAATTACTACATAAATTTTTAGCAATTTAATAATAATATCGACAACTTCGAGCCCTAAAAAAAATATCATAATTATAATGTATAAATTATAACTTTAAATCATATCATAAATTTTGCTTTTATAATAGATAAAATAATAATAAACAGTTTTCCATCATTTCACAAAATTACTCATTCTCTTAATAAAAATAAATAAGTAAAAGTGAATTTTCTACTACTAATGTGTTTGTAAAGTCTAAATTTAAACATATAATCACTTGTAAATAGTTGAATTGTTTTGGATATGAGCATGTAATCCTTTATTCCTTTAAGTACCTCAATACTTTCTAATAATTCATTATAAAATTATTTTTACACTTACCTAACATTTCAACTATAAAATTAATATTCGGTTTGATGAGGCTTGTATCTACATTAAACTACCAATATAGAAACCTATAAAATTGATTCCATCTCCTTACATTTCACATCATTTTTTACTCTTATATATAAATTACATAATTATTTGGAATACTTGATCTCTTTTCACTTTGAGATATTTTTTAATATTATCTCTTTTAGTTTATTTATATTAGTTAGATGTGAGTTAGTTCTTTCAAAAGGTATTTCTTTATCCAAATATTTTTTAATATCTAAAACAACATTTGGTAATATAATGAACAAAAAACTATTATGGATAAAGAAATATTAACTCTAATTTCTTTTATATCCATATTTTGACATTCATTACTCTTATTAATTTCACTATTTTCGAAGAATTACATTATCAGTTTTTAAAATTTTTGAATTATAGTTATACACTTTAGATTTCTCTAGATAGCTAATAAAGTAACTATTAATTTTTCGAGAATTTGATTCTCTACAGGAGGATTCTTGCTTTTGCTAAATAATGTCAAATATTTAAGTGCCTTAAATTAGGCTTTTTTCACATTTGCAGTTCAATAAGAGTACTTTGAATTTCCTTATTAGGAATTCTATTTCACAAATAATTTATGGTTTGGATGGCATGCATCCACAAAAACTTGAGTTAGGAGGATTTACTTATTATACTCCTGACTATATTTGTTAAAGTATAATTATACTTTTCTATCACACTTTTTGTAAAGTGTGTTTGATATAGTTTATCATACATATTTATTATAACTTTTAAGGAATTTCACAAATAAATTTGGACATTGCTCTAAATTATTATATTTTCTATAGTATTTACCATCAATATAAGATCTTACAATTTTCACTTTTTATCTAATTACTTATAATTTTCTTTATATATACCTCAAGACTATCTAATGATTGATATTTTCATAAAGCAAATAGATATAACTATAATATAAAAAATTATCTATAAAGATGATGAAATACAATTTTTTATTAAGAATTGTAGTGTCAAAAGGTTCATAAATATTGGTGTATATAATTTCAAGAAATTGGGTATTTCACTATTGTTATAAGATCTTATAATTTTCACCTTTTGTCTAATTATTTATAATCTCGTTTCTATATACCCCAGTGATATCCAATGATTGATATTTTTAGGAAGTAAATAGACATAACTATAATGTGAAAAATTATCTATAAAGGTGATGAAATACAATTTTTTATTAAGCATTAAAGTGTCAAAAGGTCTATAAATATTGGTATGTATAATTTCAAAAAGGTAAGTACTTCTTATGGCTTTTTTAATGCTCTATTTCATTTGTTTTACACCTAATGCAATCCATAAATATTCCAAGATAAGCAAAATGAACATTCAAAAAATCTCATTATTGATCAATCTCATTAATATTTATTTGGATATATGACCTAAACATTTATGTCACAAGTAAATAAAATTTTCATTTATCATATTACACTTAATTTTAATATTATGATGCATGGTAAGTAAGAACTTTTTTAAATTTTATTATATTTCAATTGACATGAAACATTAATAAAAATGGATTAAAACAATCAAATTATAATGGATCTTTATATCGTTATGGATGTATAAATAGTAACACTAGGATCAAGCTACTAAATATTATGAGGATTTTTAATTAAATTTGATTCAATATATACCAAAGTATTGAATTTTTTCTTTTCTTTTTTAAACTAAACCTTACATTTCAAATAGTTTTTCTAATAGCGTCTAGCATTCTTTACAGAAGTGAAACTATCACCCTTTTGTTTCCTCTTTTTAGCCTTAGTATAAATAGGCTCTTTCTTTTCTTAAATTAGTTGACTTTCACTTTCATTCCTTTTCCTACATTTTTTTCTATAATATTAATGAAGTTACTCATTAATTTTTCTATTTCATTTCCTCTTAAACGAGTATATTAATCAATTCATTAACTTTCCATTTTTCCTTTATAATATTGTAATGAATTTAAAATGGCTCATACTTAAAAGGTAGTGAGTTCAAAATGAAGTATACTAAAAAAGAATTATCTATTATTAATCATAAAGTTTCAAAACTTATAATAAAATTAGTCATTTTAATAACTTGTTTTTACATAGTTGGCAACTCAATAAACTTTAGGGTGATAAATTCTGTTATAAAAGTACCAATAAATGATTTGTTTGCAAAATAAAATTGTCATTCCACAAACTATAAATATTCTTTTGTATCTTCTATTTGTAAAATAATTTTATTAATGTTATTGGCAATAATTGCTCTTATAAATATATAGCTTAACTTATTGTTTTACTTTTATATTTATTATGTTAATTCTCTTCTTCATTGCCTAAATCTATAATAGTAGTAAACTTACTCATTAATAATACAAGTCAAGATTCATAAATAATTTACTTTTGAGTAAATCCTGAAATTTCAATAATTAATAATATTAATTTATCAAATCATTTTTCATTATAGGTATTTACTAAAATTATAGATAAATAACTTATTTATATATGCTGTTAAATGTACAAATTTGCTAAACTTAGTTTTATCTTTTTATTTGGTATTCTTTTTATTCCATAATTATTTGTTTTTTGTTTTCCCAAGCATGCAATTCATTCAATAAAGAAGTTGCATGTCTCCATATGCCCACTATGCATACCAAGTCATGTTATTGTGTGGTTTGTCTTTTTTTGTGCAAGTTTAGATTTTTTTTCCATTTTAATGAGAAATTGAGTTTGGCACATTACATTTATAATCTCTTCTTCTTCTTCTTCTTCTTCTTCTTCTTTTTTCTCTCTTCTTTTAAAACTCATAATAATGGGACCAAGGAATTTGACCCTAGTTTGGAATAACTTTATCTTTTTAATTGATATGACTAATCCTGCTTTTTCAATAACCTTTAAAAATAGGATTAAATGTTTAAAATGTTGTTCTATTATGTTAGAAAATACTAACACATCATCAATATAGACAATAGTAAATATTGTATAAGTATTCAATATTTCATTTATAATCTTTTGAAATTTAGAAGGTGCTTTTTTTTTACCCCAAAAGGCATTACATTCCATTTATAGTGCCTGGATCTACTATAAATATTGTTTTATACTTATCTTTTTCATGAATCTAGATTTGCAAATAACCAAATTTCATATCAAATTTTTAAAAATACTTAGATTTCTTAAAACCTATTAAGCAAATATTTTTGATTCGGTATATGATACCTAATCCATCTTAAGGTCTTATTTAAAAACTTATAGTTAATAATTAATCTTGGAACTCTTCACTCCAATTCTACAATATTTTCAACATAAAATGTTAGGCAACTTTATGGGTTGTTAATTTTTCTAATAAACCCTTTCTTTAAAAGATCATTTATTTCCTTTTTACAAATCTCTAAATGCTTTGGCCCCATATCTATGAGTCGGGACTTAGTAAGAATTCGACTTTCATTAAAAGTCACATTATATGGTAATTCTACCATATGCTTTTTCCTCTTTCAAAAAGCTACAGGAATCTCTGTGTAGACTATTCTTTCTAACTTTCTTTGTATTTCCTATATCTTGATTTGAATAACAAGAATATTAATTTTTTCTTGTAATTGTTTAAATTTGACTTCACTTTAAAAAGATAAAATAAATCTCTTTTTTCTTCTTATTATTTTTGAAGTAAATTTATCTCCTTATATTAAGGGGTAGATACAAACCTAAAACTAATAAGCTTCTCATCTATTTTAGAAAAAAAAAAATCCCTTTATCATAAATTTCTTTAATAGGATATAACATGTGTAAGAAAGGATTTCCTAAAAAAATATCTTGCTTAAATCAATTAAGACTATGACAGAAAAGATATACTCCTTATTGACTACTACAATAATTTGAGTATGTCATTTATGGGTAATAACCCTATCAATTAAATTAATGTATTTAAGAGTACTTAATTCTTCTTTTAAAGAAATATCTAGAATATCAGAAAGATCTTTGTCCTTTTCTGATACTAATTCTAATATCGATACCTTTTTTTTAATCCTTTTATCTCAATTTTTAATTGATTAATTTTAACTTTAAGCTCTCTAATAGAAGGTTTTATTATTGCTTTTCTAGTTTTTGAACTAAAATGGTCATTTCTAATTCTCTAAATAACAGTTTTTAAACTATAATCTTCTTTTAATTCTTTGACCTTAATCTCGTTTTGAGACAAATGAAGATATTTTTCTAACTGTTTTCTTTTTTCTTTTGGATCTATAATCTTATCAATAAGATCTAATATTAGAGTATCTTCCTTTGTAAGCATTAATAAGCCATTAGTTTTGCATAAAACTTAATAATAGTTGCACTGATTATTACAACGACTACCAAACTCATCCTCAAAGGTGGTTTCCTCCTTAAGAAGATCTACTTTAAGTCTAATTCTTCAAATTCATCTTCTGATAAGAAGATATTCATTAATCCCCTTTTAATGTCATCATTTATAGATAACTCTCAAATTTTTTGTTTCATTTTACATTTATTAGAATAATGTTCTATTTTTTTGCATTTATAACAAATAACTATTCTCTTTTTCTTTTTCTATGGAGTAGGCCTTTTTTTCTTTTAATTTTTTCTTTTTATAAAAGAATTTCTTTTGGGGTATGAGTTTATAACCCTTTATTCTGAATTTTTTAAGATATTTCATAGGTGGATAACCCATTTATTTATAGAAGTCTCTTAGGAGTTTTTCACCTTGAATTTTCTTATTTTTTTAACTACCTATATAGTATTATTTCATTGCAAAGTTTAACTCCTTTAGCCACCACCTTAACAACTAATTCTCTATAGGTATAACTAAAATAATTAATAACTCTACTATAATAGGATTTTAACCTATTTTTTACTTTAGCAATCATCCCTAGTAAAAATTTTAAAAAAGAAGACATCTTTGTACTACCTAAAGTGAGATAGATTCAAACATCTTAAATTAATAAGTTGCTCATATCATAAGTCTTATCTACCAGTAAGGTAGCTATACCAATAAAATGGTTGGTAATCATGTAAATTAGTCTATTAACACTATTAGCAAAGTGCATCTCTTACTTTATGTTTATAGTATTAAATATTTAAAATTTAACTTCTATTGATAAATAAAAGTCTCACTAGCTTTTAATTTGTCTAGTAAACTCATTTATTATAGATCTTACTATTTGAGAGTTAGAATTACCTCATTTACATTTTACAGTAGTAACAAATATCATTATATAATGGAGTAGAATAAGAATCTAATTTTCTGTCATTCCATCTAAATTTCATTCTACGATACTGCTACCATCGTATTGTACATAATTTACTTAAGATAATATAATTTTATAGAGATTTTATTAAAAATCATTTTGTTAACGTCTATTCCTTCCTTCTTATAAAAAAGTGATGGATCCTTTTGAATTGGTTTTTATTTCATAAGAATATTTTTTGAATTTTGTCTACATAATCTTCAATTTCTAATTCTTCTTTTGTAATTTGTTCCTTTTTCCTAATATAGAAATATCTTTTTCTTTTAATCCAAGGTTTTTTTAACCTTTTGATTATTTCATTGATTAATTTTATTTTTTCAAGATTTTATCCTAACATGTTGTAATTTATTTCTTCTAAGAACATTAGTTTAAATAAAACCTTTTTTTTTTAATTTTTGGCTTAACTAGAGGTTTCAGAGCTTTTTTAGCTACTTTTTCTATCTTTTCTTCAATTCTATTAAGTTGAATTCCTATTAACTAAATATAAAAATTAGTATAATTTTCTTACTCCATAACAATACTGGTAGAAGGCTCTGCTTTATATAGTGAACTATAACTTCATAGTCTTCTATTTTAACACTTAATTTTAGTGCATATGGGTGAATACTTAATCTCTTCCTCCTCAGATGTGGGATATTAGGATGAAAATAAAAGTCTTTATATTTTTGAAACTATTAATAAGGTAGATGAAAATGTGAGAGAATTATTTTACTCCCTTGAAAATAATATAAAAAGAAAATAATTTTTTTTGATCTTTAATAAAAAATAATGAGAAGTATGACATGAATGCCATAAGATATATACTAATAGTATGGAAGATTAGATATGTTTACTTATTTGGAAAAAGTCTACAAATTTAAGAAAAAACCTTTTTTAAATTTTTTTTCCCTCGAGTAATGTATGGTTTTTGAAAGAGTATATCAAGAATATGTTATAAGAAAAGGAAAAATGGTGAATAGTATTCATCCACCTATACTAAACTTAAGTGCTAAAATAGAAGACTGTGAAGTTATAACTTCACCATATAAAGCATAACCTTCTTTTAGTGCTATTATAGAGTAAGAAAACTATATTAATTTTTATCTTCAGTCAATAGAAAATCAACTTAATAGAATTAAAGAAAAGATAGAAGAAGTAGTTCAAGAAGCTCCAAAAACCTTTAGTTAAACTAAAAATGAAAAAAAAGGGGCTTTATTTAAACCCATGTCCTCATAAGAAATAGATTATAACATTAAGTAAAAATCTTGAAAAAATAGAATTAATTAATGAAATAATCAAAAAGTTAAAAGATGCTTCTGTATTACAAAAGAAGAATCAAAAGTTAAGGATTATATGGATAAAATTCAAGAAATGTTTTTATTAAAACAAAACCTAGCTCAAAGGGATTCATCACCTTCTTGTAAGAAGGAAAGAATAGAAGTTAACAAAATGACTTTTAATAAGATCCTTACAAAATTATATTATTCTAAACTTACTCTGATTGACCTCTTATTAGAAGAACAATTTGAGTACAATTTTATACAATACAATGGTAGTAGTATTGTAAAATGGATTTTTAAATGGAATGATCGAAAATTAGATTCTCATTCTACTTTATTATATGATTCTATTTGCTACTACTATAAAATCAAAAAGAGATAATTCTGACCCCCAAATAATAAGATTTATAATAAATGAGTTTATTAGATAACTTAAAGTTTGGTGGGAATTTTATTTGTTACAAGAAACTAAATCTTAGATATTTAATGTTATAAAAATAGAGAAAGGAGTCGAACTTACTGATAATGTTAATGCATTAATTTATATGACCACCAACCATTTTATTGGTATAATTACCTTACTAGTAAATAAGACATATAAGTAACTTATTAATTTAAGGTGATCTATCTCACTTTAGGTGGTATAAAGATGTCTTTTTTTGTAAAGTTTTTACTAAGAAAGATATTCAGAGTATGTTTTGAAAAGAAAAATTTTTGTTTAGATTACCTATCCTATTTATTGAAAAAGTAAAAAATAGGTTAAAATCCTATCATAGTGAAGTTATTGATTATTCTAATTATACCAATAGAGAATTAACTACTGAGGTGGTGGCCAAAGGAGTTAAATTCTATAATGAAATAAAATGTATAAGCAGTTACAGAACGAGAAAATTCAAGGTAAAAAAACCTTAGGATATTTTTATGAACAAATAGATTATCCACCTAGGAAATATCTTAAAAAATTTAGAAAGAAGGGTTATAAACTCATACCTCATAATAAATCCTTTTATGAAAAGGAAAAATTAAAAGAAAAGAAAAAACCTACTCTATAAAAAAGGAAAAAGAAAATAGTTATCTACTATAAATGCAGAAAAAAAATAGGGTATGATTCTAACAAATGTAAAATAAAACAGAAAATTCAAGAGTTATCTATAGGTGAAGATCTTAAAAGGTCATTAATATATATCTTCTTATTAAAAGATGAATCTAAAGAAATAGACTTAGAAATATAACTTCTTTAGGAAGAAACCATCTCTGAGGATAAATTTGGTAATAATTATAAGGGTCAATACAATTATTATCAAGTTTTATGTAAAAGTAATGGTTTATTAGTCCTTACAAAAGAAGATAATATGATGTTGGATCTTACTGATAAAATTATATATCCAAAAGAAAAAAGAGAATAATTGGACATATATCTTCATTTGTCTTAAAACAAGATTAGGGTCAAAGAATTATAAGAAGATTACAATTTAAAAATTGTTATTTAAAGAATTAAAAATGACCATTTTAGTTTAAAAACTAAAAAAGTAACAATAAGACCTTTTATGGAGAGCTTAAATATGAAATTAATTAATTAAAAATTGAGATAAAATGATTAAGAAAAAGGGTATTAATATTAAAATTTGTAACTGAAAAAGATGAAAATCCTCTTAATATTCCAAATAATTCTTTAAATAGCATACTCAGATTATTGTAGTAATTAATAAGGAAAATATCTTTTTTATCACAACCTTAATTGACTCAGGCACTGATATGAATTGTATTAATAAAGAGATAGTCCTCTTAAAATATTTTTCAAAAATAATAAAAGTGTTAAACATTTCTGACAAAGGCAAGTTTGTTATTAAGTATAAACTATCCCAAATTCCTATATACAATGAAGGAATTTGCATTGAAATTCCATTCATACTAGTTAAGAACCTATCACAAGATATTTTGGGAAATCCTTTTTTTACATATGTTATATCCTATTAAAGAAAATACCAATAAAGGGATTTTCTCTGAAATAGATAGAGAGCTTATTAGTTTTAAATTTCCATCTACCCTTCAAGATCCTCCTAATATTCTAGATACTTCTTTAAAAGAAGAATTAAGTACTTTTCAATACATTAATTTAATTGATAGGTTTATTGCTCATAAATTGCATACTCAGATTATTGTCGTAGTTAATAAGGAGTATATATTTTCTATTATAACCTTAATTGACTCAAATATTGATATGAAGTGTATTAATGAAGGGATAGTCCCTTTAAAATACTTTTCAAAAATAATAGAAGTGTTAAACACTGTTGGCAAAAGTAAGTTTGTTATTAAGTATAAATTTTTCCAAACTACTCTAGGCAATGAAGGAATTTGTATTGAAATTTCATTCATACTAGTTAAAAACCTATCGTAAGATGTTATTTTGGGAAATCCTTTATTGCAAATGCTATATCTTATTAAAGAAATTACCAATAAAGGGATTTTCTCTAAAATAGATGGAGAGTTTATTAGTTTTAAATTTGTATCTACCCCTCAATATAGGGAGGTAGATTTACTTCAAAAAACAATAAGAAGAAAAGAGAGATTTATTCAATCTCTTTAAAGTCAAAATTAAACATTTATAAGCAAAAATTAATACTCTTGTTTTTCATGTCAAGATACAAGAAATATAAAGAAATTTAAAAACAATAGTCTTTGCAGAGATTCCTACAACCTTTTAGAATAAGAAAAAGCATGTGGTAGAATTACCATATGAAGTGACTTTTAATGAAAATCAAATTCTTACTAAGGCTTGATGCATAGCTATGAGGTCAAGGTATTTAAAGATCTGTATAAAGAAAATAGATGATCTATTTCAAAAAAAAAAAAGACTTATTAGAAAAAGTAACAGCTCATGGAGTTGCCTAATATTTTATGTTAAAAATGCTGTAAAATTAGAGTAAAGAGTTCTAAGATTAGTTATTAACTATAAGCCTTTAAACAGGACATTGAGATAAATTAGATATCTTATACCTAATAAGAAAATTTTACTTAATAGGCTTTCTAAAACCCAAGTATTTTCAAAATTTGATATAAAATATGTTTATTGGCAAAGCAAGATTCATAAAAAGGATGATTATAAAATAGCATTTACAATACCATTCAGATATTATGAATGAAATGTAATGTCTTTTGAGTTCGAAAAATACACTCTTTAAATTTCAAAAGATTATGAAAGAAATATTTACTATTGTTTATATTGATGATATATTGGCATTTTTAAGACAATAAAGCAACATTTTAAGCATTTAAACCTATTTTTAAAGGTTACTGAAAAAGTTGGATAAACCATATTAGTTAAAAAGCTAAAGTTATTCCTAGGTAGAGTCAGATTCCTTGGTCACTTCATTGAAAATGACACTATTACTCCTATTGATTAAACAATCGAGTTTGCCTCTAAATTTCTTGATAAGATTAGAGAAAAACAACAATTGCAAAGGTTTTTAGAATGTTTGGATTATATTTCAAAATTTTATAAAGAATTAGCTTATGATACTAAGATTTTATTTGAAAGATTAAAGAAAAATCTTTTCGAATGGACAAATGAGCATACTAAAGCAATTAAGAAGATAAAATTGAAAAAAAAAACTACCATGCTTAACTCTTCCTTATCCTAATGCCTTTAAAATGGTTAAAACCGATACATCAGATAAGGGTTATGGAGGAATCCTTAAGCAAAGGATTAACTCAAAAAATTGCTTATTCGCCTCGCTTCACTTCAAGAGTATGGAGTTAGAGTTAATTACTCTACTATTAAAAAAGAAATCTTAGCTATTGTGTTATGCATTCAAAAGTTTGAAAGTGATCTTATTAAATTAGATATTCCTTTTAAGAACTAACTGTAAGGTAGTAAAAAATTTCCTTACTAAAGACATTAAAAACATCACCTTTAAACAAATCTTTGCTAGATGGTAAGGAATACTTTCTACGTTTGATTTTGATATTGAGTTTATTACAAGAAATTCTAACTCTTTGCTAGATTTCCTAACTCATAAATTTTTGTAGGGAATTAAGAGATGAGTAAAAGGCCTCTTATACAAGAGCCCCAATCTCCAACAAATTTTGTTAATTACATAAATTATTAAATGAGACTATACCATTATCATTAAACAAGTTAATATCTTAGATGTTGACATTAGACTTGTTCAATAGCTGGCAAAACAATTAATATTTGACGGTGGGAAAAATTTGACTTTTTTATTATGGTGGAGTCTACACGAGAAAAGGAGTCATTTATATAAATGATCCCAAGGCTCCATTACCAAAGTTTACTCTACTAATTTTGAAGAGATATTGAAGATTTTAATGAAATCTATATTAAAAGAAAGGTTATTAGAAATGATGGCTGCTTCGCTTTAACTAGATAAAGACACCTAAGATGACCAAATTGAGATTAGTTAAAAGCACCTTAATGATGATATTATACAAGATTTTCAAGACCCATATGAGTTATAAAAGGAAAAGGATAAGCAACTTTTAGTGAACAAGATGTTATGGGTTAGCTTTAATAAAACTACTTTAGTAAAAGTAGAGGATAATGGAAAATAATAAAGAATTCCACTTTGAAAAATAGATTTCTCCCATTATGGTTATCACCTTTTTCTATGTATGAATAAGACTTCTCATAAGTTAAGAAGGGTAGAGTCTAATTTGCTTCTTTCTTTCCTTTATAATATCTGCCTTTTCTCTTTTGTAACATAAACTTGTAATGATATTCAACATTCAATGAAAACTTTATTTCTATAAGTATTGTGTTCCTCATTGTCTTCTTTTAGATTGGTGTAAGATAGGAATGGGTATATATATCTATGTACATGAACTTATGTGCCAAAAGGGCATTTTTTTTTGTTAAAGAATGAATATCTCATAAGTTCAAAATATTTAGATGGAGATTTTAGACCTTTAAATGATTAATTATATTTTAAATATATTTTATTGTATACCATAAAGTTTTAATTAAATAATCTTATTAAATTACATGTTTATTGTATATGTTATGCATATATTATACAAATATAAATATATATTTAAATCATATGTCGTATTCTATATAACATGATATATAACAATATAAAATGTCGTGTTGTTTTAATAACTTTCTTACTTTTTGTCCTTTTATTCATATAAGTATTACAGTAATAAAATCTTCATAAGTTAGAGTCCACAAATTATAAGTTTTAATGAAAATATTAAAAACAAATTGATACGATATTTTAATAAAATTATATGACACTTTACAGAAAATACACTTTTATAAAATTAAATAACTTTTGACAAAGATAATACATTAAAGAAAGAATAATACAATACCTTTTAAATTAAATTCAACACCACATAATATGTAATTCTCAAACCTTTAAATTATCACAAAGATTTTTAACAAATTAAGTAGTTGTAAATGTCTTGATATTAGTATATATATAGTTTTAAAAATAAACATACAATTTTTTGAGTTTACATAATAATTATCATTCTTGAATTTCAATAATATAGTAATTATGTACTAGTTTGTGAAAATTAAATTTCATTTTATTATAATTATTCATTTGACATTATTTATTCTTTAGTCTAATTAATGTTTCTTTATATTAAGTGTTGTTAACCTTAATAATATAAAAATTTATTATAATCTTTAGTTGGCTCAACCATGAATAAAAAATAAAATAAAATGAATACAATACTTTTTTATGTTGCTTATTATTCTTTTACCATTTTCCCTTTTTTCTTTAAAAAATAAAGAAAGAAAAAATGATAATTGGTAGATTTTTTTGGGGGAATGTGCATATGCCCTTGCAACTTAATAATTTTTCCATTAAAAATATCTAGCATACACAATAATGCCTTATATCTCCTTCATTATCATTTTATGTTTAACTAAAATCAAAATAAGACAAAAAATCATATATTTATAATAACACTAAATTAACATATAAATCAATCAAATAGATAATAATAGTAATCAAACATACAATTGAATTATATTTAATAAGTGAACCTAAACTTTGAGACCACCATTAAGAATGCAAAGATATTTTTTAAATAAATATACAACACAAATAAAAATTTAAAATTTTAATTTTTAAGAACTAATCGATTGTTTATTAAATATAATTATAATTTTGTATAAAAGATGGAATCATTTTTGAAATAATTTTCAATTCTTCTTCTCTTTTAAACCTATTAATGGATCATCGCAAAACACCATTATCCAAGTTTTCAACTTTTAACAATAATCTACATAGATAATAAGAAGCAAATAGACAAGAAAGAAGCAACCTTTATAACCTAAAACCCTTTTAGGTAAAGAGAAAAAAGGCTAGTATTTTTAATGTGTTAGGCATATGGTGGCAAGCCATAAAGTGTGGCATTATAGGGATTCTAACTCTTAAATTTTGTTAAAGGAAGAAGTGTCAATTTTCAATAAATTTCACTTTAGTCCATGTAATTTCAAATATCATATATTTGATCCCAAAGTTTCTTAATTTTTTCAATCAAGTAAAACTTGATCTCCAGTTGGTATTTTCTTAAATGTCCTTATATATGACCCATTAAGATCTAAATATGTTGGCAATAAATATGATTTATAATTCTAAGGAATTAGATAAATTAAACTCATTTAATATATTATTAATTCTCTAATTAATCAATTTATATTCATTGATCAAATTGATGTCAACCTATGTTCCATGATCACCTAAACCTTAAGACTATCAAAGTGATTTGATTAATCCCTTCAGTGCATAATCTCTTAATGTAATTCAATCCTTTTAGCATAATAATATTCCAATTAGACATAAAGCACAAAATTAGTGTTTACTCTTTATTATTTAATTATATTAATTCTTGAACATTAATATGGTTATTGATTCCATGGATGATATCGTAATTCCTTACAAATCATCATTTCATCTTGCATAAGGGTTTCTTAAATTAATATACATTAAGAACAAATAAAATGTTCTCCACTGATTACTTCAAAGTGATGAATTCTTTATTGATGACTCAATTATCTCCATATAGTTCATGGTATGACCAACTTTTACCCCTACAAGCAATCCTTAAGTAGGAAAACCTAGAAGTGAGCTCAAAGCATACTAATTCTTATGAGAGACACCTTGGTGATCTCAAATCTAAGGATGACTTCAATAACCATCACATGAGAGATTTCATAAACATATAAGTAATGTTTTATTTAAGAATTCTTATAATAGTTCAATTCAATGAATTTGTTCAACTAATAAGTATTTGCATGTTTGTTTAAGTATCTTTATACTTCAATCTATACGATCAACTATTTTTTCATAAGGAGAAAACATAACCTTGTCTTGACGTTGCATTATCCATGAATATTTAGAAAAAATATTTAGATGTAATAGGTATCTCATAATTTTGATCTCATTATAATTAACTTTACAAAGTAGATTTATTTCATAGACTTTATCTTTACATTTTATTAATGATGATATCATATATGTATCAAATATGTATTCATAATAGTAATCAACTTATTAGCTATTAAGGCATACTTAAACACACTATGCCCCACAGGGATATGGTTATGGATGTCTAACACACACATGCTCATCCACCCTAAGGCTCTACTATAACTGTGGTTAGTGTCATGACCACAAATTTTTTCAAAAGCAAAACCCCAATTGGGTCCAGCTCTGCAAGGCCTAGTTATAACATGCTTGCGATTGTTCTTATTACTGTTCTTTTGCCTATCATCCAAAAGGATAAAAGCTATCCACCTTAAGGTCCTTGTACTCATAAGCATTACAATAGTAGCACTTACACTTTGTGTAAGATAGTAGGGACTAGAGACAACCTTCAAAGGGATTATTGTATTCTCAAATGGTACAAACTATTAGCCTTAATACAATAAGAGAAAGCATGTTCTCCTTCTTTAAGATATGTGTCATTCTTTTCCAACAATTTGTAGAGAGGTTAAGGTTTTTTATGCATCTCTCTCTTAGGCAACTCACACACAATTGTTGATAATAATTAACAAGTCTATTTACTTTACATGTTTACAGTTAACTAAAGATGATTGCATTGATGTTAGTGAATTAATATGTTTTATACCCCTTACGAGCAGCTTTTAAGTTGACCCACATTAGTTAGAACCACATGAGAATCATACACCCAAGCTTAAAATGCTTAAAGGTTAGATGTCTACCTTTAAGGATGTTAAACAAGAATTCTTCTTCATGTAATTAGGTGATTTTATGTTTTTTCTCGAGACTAATCATTTGATCATATGATCTACCCAAGCATGAAAGCCAATGCCATTCTTACGTTTTCATCTTGATGTTTGAAAAGAGATTCTCAACATTTCGACATCTAAAAAATGGCAAATAAAGTTCAGATTGATCAAATGAGAGGATGTTCTTAATCCTTGAGGTTACATTACCTTTCAAGCAAGCAAAAGTACATGTCGTTTTTAAAATAAGGGTCAATAAGTTTCTCTTCTTATTGTCAAACTTATACATGAAAGGTCATTAGTTTTCCAACATGCTTTAAGCTTTATAATAATATTATTTAATATCCAAATTTCACTAACACTCTAATTATCTTCATGTAGGCATGGATTTCAACCAAATGATGGCTTACGAGTGCAAATGTGGTAGCATGACTATGAACACTAATTCTACAAAAAACAAGCATCTCTCAACTACCATTACCATGACTTCCTATTACAAGACTATTAGGACTCTTTGACTTCGATGCATATCGTGTGTCAACTTCTAATGCGGAAAACTCCAAAAAGGCGTGGCTTAGGGACCCAACGCACATAATGAATCAAAGAACAACCAGGAAAGCTAAATCAGAGTTTAATAACGCAAACCCTAGACCCAATATTCGAAAGAACACGAACTTAGGGTATTTAAGAAGGATATGGACGCCACACTCTAGAAAATAAAGGAATTGGGAGTGATTAGTTTATTTGAACGCCACAAGAAGAAGTACCTCTTGATAAGTTCTTTAGTTCTTAAAAGAACCGAGGGAGAAAAAACCCTTGCTTTCTATTTCACTCAAAGTTGTCTTGAATCAGCCCATTTAGTGCTTCTTTAATCTTTCTGGCCCTAGCTTGTGTTATTGGGCTTTCTGGAATGTGCAATGTACCTCTTGCATCCATTAAAGCTCTAGCTCGTGTTATTAGGCCTTATGGAATGTGCAATGTACCTCTTGCATCCATTGAAGCTCTAGCTCGTGTTATTGGGCCTTCTGGAATATACAATGTACCTCTTGCATCCATTGAAGTTCTAGCTCGTGTTATTGGGACTTCTAGAATGTGCAATGGACCTTTTGGATCTATTGAAGCCTTCCACCCATCATCTCCACGATTCTCATCAACTTCCCCTTCATTTGTAATGGGTACTCAATCGATTCCCCCTTTAGTTAGTGTGTGAGCTTTTAATGTCTCTCTACTTGTTAAGAAGGTGTCATATCCTCCTTTTCTTTTTTAAAATTTTTGTCTCAAGTCATTCTCTAAAAAAATTTTTAACCGTTAATTTATGGTTAAATTTTCTCCTATAGAAAAATCAAAATGGAATTTGACAAAATTAAAGAATTGTAGTCTTATCTCTTAGTTTTTGTTTTTCTATAAGAATCTCTTAATTTAGACTTTTAGAGCAAAAGTTATATTTAAAATACCAAAAAATACTCAATTAGTTACAAGACAAAATTTTGCTTGGATTTGGTTTCTTAATTGTGATATGATTCCTTCTTAAGAAAAACTCCAAATCTTAAAGGAATGCATTTTTTTTATTCTCTAATTGTCATTATGCTTCTCGATCAATATTCCATCCTTTTTGTGACCTAAATTAATTTTGAGTATTCACATTGCTCCTCCCCTACAAAAGAAAGTAAAAATATGTAAAATCTACATAAAACTAAATTTAAATAGGAACAATAACAAAAAATTTAGATCAAAATTAGATAAAAATAAATATCAAATTAGACCTAATCAACAAATTAATGAAAGTACATGCAAAGGCTAGTGGAATTTTAGGCATGTGGAATGGGAAGTTCCATCCAATTACTCAAGCTTATAGCTACCTCAAACAACTTGCTTAGCAATCCAATAAGGTTTTTTCCATTTAGGTAAAAGCTTGTTAGTCCTCTTGCCATTTTTAATAGCTAACCATTGCCTTAAGACACGGTCTTCCTTGTCAAGAAGTCATTACTTTACTCTTTTGCCATGATATTGAGCCATATTCATAGTCATTAGAATAAAGGCTTGCTTACATATTTCATTTAAGGAGTCTAGATTATACTGAAGCTCTTACTTATTGGTTTCTTTGTTAATGTATTGTTGCCTATGGCTAGGCTTCCTTAGCTCTACGAGACCATTGCCTTTGCACCAAACACAAGTGCAAAGTTTCACATATTAAGAACATGAGATCAAACTATCATCCAAATGGTTCAAATGAGTGCTCAATTTATGGTTTTGTTTAATGATGATCCTTATTCTTATATTGCAAACTTTTTTGAAATTTGTGATACTTTTAAGTATAATGGTGTGAGTTATGATGCTATTAGGCTTAGATTGCTTTCTTTTTCATTGTGTGATAAAACAAAGGGTTGGCTTAGCTCTCTTCTTACTAGATTCATTACTACTTAGGTTGCTATGAAATAAAAATTTTTGGCTAAATTTTTCTTTTTTTCTAAAATGAGGAATGATACAACTACTTTTACCAAATTGATAATGAGTCATGGAAAAGATTTCTAGATTTTCTTAAGAAGCGTCTTCATCATGGTTTACCAATATGGCTTCAAATTCAAGCTATTCACAATGGTTTATACCCGCCTAATCATTTTATGTTTGATGTAGCTATAAAGTTACCATTATGAGAAAGATACTGAAAGAAGCCTATGATCTTTTAAAGAGATGGCTTCAATAATTACTAATAGGGTAAGGAAATAATTACTAAAAAAGGGAGCTAGTTTAAAAAATGTTGATTCTTTTACTACTTTGCACAAATTGACTCTCTGGATAAAAAAGTTTAATAGTCTAAGAGCATCATCAATGAGTATTTCATCTAAAGTGTTATGCGAATTTTGTGGTCAAGTGTAGAATGTCAAGTAAAAATCATTTTTCTTCTAGTGTTATAAGCATGCTAATTTTTTCTTATGGTGGTAGCACTAACTTAAATCCTCACTCCAATACTTCCAATCCATTATGGAAGGGTTATCTTAACTTTTCATTGACAAATAATCAAACTAAAACACCTCCAGGGTTTCAACAACAAAATCAACAAGAGAAGAAGTAGGATAATAATGCCAAAATTAGGTTCCAAAATTAAGAGGCATCTAATAGGAATTTAGAAGTTCAAGTCGGACAACTTGTTAGTTTTGTTTTGGAAAGAACTCAAGGAGTTTTACCTAGTAGTACCAAAAAGAATTTAAAGGAGCAAGTGAAAGCCATCACTTTAAGAAGTGGTAAGCAAAGAGTAGAAAATAAAAAGAGAGTGAAGAAGGTCATGACCTAGGAGAGAAGACACCTTAAACCTATGAGCATTAAAAAGGAGAAAAATAGCAGGTTCGAGTTATGGATTGAGGAAAAAATGACAATGGTGATAAGGAACAAATCTAGAAGGCTTCTTTATGACCCAAATGTTAAACCTTAGAAGTATAAAATTCCTTTTTCTTAGAGATTATTACAAGCTAAATTGAATAAGAAATTTGCTAAATTTTTAAAAGTGCTTAAAAAGTTGCATATTAACATTCCTCTTATTAATGCTATTTCATACATGTCGAGTTATGCAAAATTCTTAAAAGAGATCCTAACAAACAAAAGGAAATTATAGTAGTTTGAGATGGTGAAATTGAGTTAAAAATGTTCTGCAGTTGTTCAAAACAAGCCACTTCCTAAATTGAAGGATCCATGGAGTTTTTCTATACCTTGCATTATTGGTGGTGTTAATTGTGATAAAGCCTTGTGTGATTTAGGTGAAGTATTAATCTCATGCCTTTTGATCCTTTTAGGAAGCTTAGATTGGGAAAATTTTCACTTACCACCATTTCTCTTCAATTGGGGAATAAAAGTATACAATATCCAAAAGGAATGGTGCATAATGTCTCAATAAATTTCGACAAATTCATTTTCTTGGTGGATTTCATTGTACTTGATACGAAAAAGAGACTTTAAGCTACCTTTACTTCTAAGAAGACCATTCCTTATTACTAGGAGAGTTCTCATTGATTTACAATCTACAATCCAGCAATGAAGATTTTAATTGAATGAATTAGAAGAATTATGGAACGAAACTTATGAGAGTGCTAGAATTTAAAAAGAAAGGAACTAAGGTATGGCATGATATAGATATTAAAAAGAGGAAATTTTAAGATGGTGACAAAGTTGTTCTCTTTAATTCTAAATTGCAACTCTTGCCTAGTAAGTTAAGATCAAGATGGAGTGGTCCCTTTGTGGTGACCAAGGTATTTCCCTATAAAGTTATTAAAGTTTTTTGATGAATCTAAGGGGACTTTTAAGGTTAATAGGCATCATTTAAAGCATTACAATGAAGATAGTCCTTTTCCTAAGTATCAATCTACCTTTCTTTTGAAGGATCCTTGAGAATTGAGATGTGATAGCCACTCAAGCTACTAAAGCTGAAGCTGCCAAACTTCGATGGTGAGAATCCACACGAATAGTTGAGGAAGTGTAATCGTTATTTTCAGTACTACGACGTGATAGAGGAAAGGCTAGAAACTGTGGCCATGCACATGGATCCATCACAGTCAAACACTATTAAGGAGTTTTATAAGTTACGACAAATAATAAGAGTGAGAGTATACTAGGAGCGTTTTGAGGAGCTCCATTACTTATTGCTAGTTAGAAATCCCTTGCTTACTGAACCATTTTTCATTTTGAGCTTTCTTAGTGAGCTTGACGATGCGATCCAGCTAGTGGTGAAGATGCTCTAGCTAGCCACACTTAAGGAGGCCTTCAAGTTTGCAGTCCTGCAGGAAGTAGTCATGAGTGTTGTTGGAAAAAAGGAAAAACATAGTACTCTAAATAGAGTAGCCGAGCCATAGGAGGCAGGTAGACAATGAATTAATTCAAAAACTTTATTTCCTCCATTCAATTGCTTTATCTCTTTCTCTTTATCCTTCTTTCCTTTTCTCCAAACTCTATTTTCTACTCTCGATTACTTTCTCTCTTTCTCTCCCTTTCTTTCTTTCTTCTCTCACACACAATCAATTCATGGATTCCATTCCTTTATTATCATAACAAATTAGTATCAAAGCACCGACCTTAGGTGTCGTTCCAACTTTGGGTAGGAAGCATAATCTGAATATGGCAGAGAACACGAGACTCAAAGTGGTGGATGAGCAACTCTAATGATATAAGTAGTTGATACAGTTACTAATTAAGAAGTTTTAAGCATTGGAGTCTTTACCTAACTAAGTACAAGTACTAGAGATGCAACTTGTTGAGAGTGTCTAGGCGGAAACTAAAACTGTAATGCAGCAAATGGTAGACTCTCACCACGCAAGCACCTATTCGGTACACGAACAAGGAAGGGGTAGTGGGAATGCCTGATAACTTTGCAGAGCAAGGTATCCTTCCGTCTCTTAGAATTTAGCCCTTAGACTCAAGCAAAGGAAGTTTGCTAGGGGATCATCATGTGCCAAGAATTTGAGACCACCACCCAAGCCACTGAAACTAAAGTTACCACACTTCGATGGTAAGAATCCACATGCATGGTTGAGAAAGTGCAATCATTATTTTCAGCATTATGACATGATAGAGGAAAGGTTAGAAATCGTGGTCATGCATATGGATCCATCACAGTCAGATGCCACTAAGGAGTTTTATAAGTTATGACAAATAACAGGAGTGAGAGCATACTAAAAGTGTTTTGAGGAGCTCCACTTCTTATTTCTAGTTGGACATCCTTCACTTACTAAACCATTTTTCATTTTGAGCTTTCTCAGTGGGCTTGATAATAAGATTCGAGCGTTGGTGAGGATGCTCCAGCCAACCACACTCAATGAGGCCTTCAAGTTTGTAGCCGTGCAGGAAGTAGCCATGAGTGTTGCTAAAAAATAGGGAAAACAGAGTACTTTAAATAGAGTAGTCAAGGCACAAACAAATGCAACCACTTAGGAAATTTAGGACCTATCTAAAGGAACCTTAGATTGTTTGTCGTGGGATGAATTGAAGAACCTACTTATTGCTAGTTGGAAATCCCTCACTTACTGAACCATTTTCATTTTGAGCTTTCTTAATGGGCTTAATAATGGGATTCGACCAGTAGTGAGGATGCTCTAGCCAGCTGTGTTGCTGAAAAAAGGGGAAAACAGAGTATTCTAAATAAAGTAGTCGAGCCACAAACAAATGCAACCACAAAGGGAATCTAGGACCTGTTCAAAGGAACCTCATACTATTTGTTGTGGGATGAATTGAAAAGAGTCAGAATGTGCTATCGATGCGAGGACTAGTATACACATGGCTATCAATGCTCTCGGAAGCTATTTCATACACTGGAAGGTGAGGAGGTTGAGGGTGACACCCCACGGTCACTTAACCACCATTTAGGGATCATTAAGTCCTTAAGAACAAGGATGATTTCAGGCCACGAAGGGTATTAAGATCCATACTCTAAGTCTATTACTAATGTCAAGAGTAGTCCAATAATAAAAAATAATGGGTTGAGTAATATGTAATGAAAGCCCGCTAAAAGTATATATATATAGATATTATTATATAGGAGCGGGCAGATAATAAATTAATTAAGAAACCCTATTTTCTTCTTTGGATTACTTTCTCTCTCCTTATCTTTTTCTTCTCTCTCATACAATCTATTCACGAATTTCATTCCTTTACGATCCTAACATGGCCCTTATGCATCTAGGCAACATTGTTGAAGAGTAGGGTCCTAAGGGGTGAAACCTAATGAAACATGACCCAATGAAACAACCTTAAAAGCCTTTCTGGAAGAATTCTCAAATGTCTTTTCCAAGCTCACTACCCTTACTCCCCTATGTGTACATGATCCTAGGATCATTCTCAAGAAAGGAGCCTAGCCCATAAATGCATGGCCTTACCAATACCTAGCTCTCCAAAAGAATGTCATCAAAGCCATGGTGAAGGAGATTAAGGATGTTGAGACAGAGCAACACTAGTCTGTCTGCTGCTCTCATCATTCTGGTGAAAAAGGAAGGATAATTGTTGGTGATTGTGTGTAGATTACAAGGAACTGAACAATACCACTGTCAAAGAGAAATTCCCCATTCCACTCATTGATCAACTGCTCAACGAATTGGGAGGAGCAATTCTATTTTCTAAAATTGATCTTTAATTGAGTTACCACCAAATTTGGATGCACCTAATTGACGTGCATAAGAAGACATTTAAAACCCACAATGGCCACTATGAATTTCTGGTTCTTTCATTCGCATTAACAAATGCTCCATTGACCTTTTAGGGCCTGATGAATGACATCTCTGGGCCGTTTCTTCGAAGTTTCATACTGGTTTTCTTGAGCGACGTCCTGGTCTACAAAAAAACTTAGGATGACCATCTTTTTCATCTGCGCCAAATCCTACAATTACTTTGGCAAAACAAGCTCTATGCAAAATAGAGCTAGTGTTTTCTGGCCCAAACAAAGGTCAAATATCTAGGCCATGTCATTTTAGTTGTCAGAGTGGTGACAGATTTCAAAAAAGGTTAAAGCAGTTTTGAATTGGCCCCCCTACTAATCTTCGACAACGACTCAGGTTCCTTGGCCTCACCAACAATTACAATCGATTTGTTTGTGGTTATGCAAGAATCACCCATCCCTTGAATCAACTCCTTAAAGAGGATTCTTCCTGCACTTAGTCACTTGATGCCGATGATGCATCCTCACAATTTGAGATGACTTGGGTCACTGCCCTTATTCTTGCCATGCCTAATTTCTTGCAAGAATTTACCATCGCAATGGACACTTCCGATAGAAGTATGATGCATTCAATAAGGACATAGAGTTAATTTCTCCACCACTTATCACCCTCAAATTGACAATTAGACAAAAGTCATCAATCACTGTCTTGAGACCTACTTGAGGTGTGCTACCAGTGCTTACCATCATCACTGGAGTTCTTGGCTATCACTCGTGGTATGGGGTTACATGACTCATTTCCATTCCAGCATTCATATGACACCATTTTAACCCTTATAGAGCTACTTTGCTCCAATCCACCTCCCATGCATGCCAGGCAACTCAACTATTCCTTTAGTAAATCAGCAGCTCTATCTCAAGGACGCCACCATCCGTCTACTACAATACTACCTCACCAAAGCACAAAACTGCATAAAGTAGTAATGTGACAGAAATCACTCAGAAAGAGAGTTTCAAGTAGGGGGACTATGTCTTCCTCAAATTACAACCATATCAACAGCACTTTCTAATGCAACGTCCCTACTAGAAATTGGTTACTAGGTTTTTTGGCCCGTACCAAGTTCTTGCTAAGATAGATAAGGTGGCCAATCATCTAACATTATCTCCCTAAGCTAAAATCTATTTCGTATTCTACATATCCTAGCTTAAGGTGAAGCTTAGTCCCACTCAAGACTTCACCCTTAAGTTGTCCCCCTAAAATGTCGAACCTCTTGACCTAAGCCATTCCTCTAGCTATCTTGGATAGCCAGATTGTTAAATACACCAACCGAGTAGTCATTTAGGTTTTAGTCTAGTAGTCTATGGGTGCTGCTCCTACTTGGGAATACCCCTATGATCTTGAGAAGAAGTACCCTACCTGTACCTTTTAGGACAAGGGTGCTTAAGAGCAAAGGTTTTGATATGAAGAAAAATAAAAGTCAATGTGAAAGCTTTGGTAGTTAAATGTTATAGTGGTTATTCTAACAAAGTGTAGGAGGAGGAAAAATTGGGTTTCAATAGTAGGAATCATTTAAATTCTTCCTTGTTATGTTTTTTTTTTTTTTTAAATTTTAGCTTTATTGAGCTTCTAGAATACATATTGTAATTGATCTTAATCAGTATATAAGCAAAAAGAAGGGCATATGCAATGTGTGTGATCTACTATGCAATTCTTCAATCAATCAATACACTCTTCTTTCCTTTTCTGTGCAACCACTTTTCTCTCTCCTAATCCTCTTAATTCTTTTTCTCTCCCTTGTAAATCACCTTCTCCACGAGATTGATTGGGCTTGAGGTTGATTCTTCAATTCATTCAACTTCCTGCTTCATTATTCCCTAGATCCCTGAAGCTTTGACATCAACATTTAGCCATAACCTATTTACCACCTTATCCCAAGACCAAATCTAAACTTAAGACTCACACATCTTTAGCATCAAACTAAACAACTGAAGCACAGCTCACCATCTCATAGACATAGTAAACCTTTTTCATTTTTTTTTATCCTTTTCTTACTTTTTTTTGAAGAAAAAAAGAACAAACAACTCTTTATTTCAAAATTTTTAAAAAAAAAAAAAACAAAAAGGAAAAGCCAAGGATAAGCAGGGATCCTCAACTTAGTGCTTAAACAAAAAAAAAAAAAAATTCTGGTACCTAAACCTATGAAAAATAGGTTTTAAGGTATCGAAACCTTGAAGACTTCATAGAGATTTGAATGAGCTAAGGTTAAATCACATGGTAAATGGGTAGGAAACAAGGGAACCATTTAGTCCTAAATTATAATGTGGCTTGAAAGTCGAAAGATAAGGAGTGGCAGAGCCTCGTGGTCCACAGAGGGCAATGGGGCAATTTAGCTTTAAAACATTGCCATTTCGACATTTGTGTGGCAACTCTCCTCTCTTCTTGAAACAACATCATTCTCACATCAAACAACATTGTTCTCTACGTTTTTACCACCTTGAATAGACTAATTGGATGGCCCAATTTGTAGCCCTTTTGTTGGATCCTTTCCCAACTTCTATTCATTCTCTAGACTAAAATTGATCCAGGGTCTTCCTTACCCTATAAATATTTATACATGTTTTTTTTCTTATTTCTAATAAATTGAAAATGAAATGGAGTTTGATGTAATCAAATTTTCTAAAACCTTAATTTTGTGTGATTTGGTTATGTCCTTAAAATAGTAATGGAATAACTAAAAGACAAGTATTTTAAAGAATTTCCTCATTTATAAAAATATATAAAAAAAATTCAAGTAACATAAATAAAAAGAAGAAATAATAGTCATGAAAAATAGTAGTATAAAAAAAACCATTTTCTTAAATTATTTACATTGATTGAAGAAAACTTATTAATGCAAGTAAATGATCCAATTAAAACTTAGACTCCAATACTTTCAAAACAATAACAAATTTGCTTATTACTCATTTTCAAAACTTAAATATTTTAGAAACTCATGTCATAAAAGTAGAAATTTTAAAATTAAATCTTTAGAATTCCAAACTTTTAAGAACCTATCAATTGACCAAAGAATGCCCAAATGGGCAAGTAAATGGTTCAATAACCATTTCAAATTAATTGCCCTTTTAAACTTTTTATCTATAGATTAAATTAAAAATAACAATAACACAACCTCCTAAACAACCTTAGAATTCTTTAATAAAATGAACTTGAAAAATTCCTCTCCTTCTACGAATAGGTCAATTTGATAATCATAATCTCATCTTTATTTTTTGGTGTGAAAGATCACCGTAAAAAAGCATTTAAATACTTCAAAAAATTTTAAGAATACCTTAAAAAAGTTTTTAGAAAATCTCATTCCTATTTATAGTATAAAGAATCACTATAAAAAGTATTGAATACTTTAAAAACTATTTAAAAAATCTCATTCCATTATGGGTGTGAGGAATCATCATTAAACCTATCTTAGACACTCTATTGTAAGGGATCACTGCAAAAAGTATTTCAACATTCTCAAAACTTTCAAGGGATCTTTGTTAAAAGTGTTTGACAACCCTAATGCCCAGTTGGACACATATTCTCCATAAAAAACTTCCCTTACACCCTAGTTTCCCTTCCTATCTCATCAAAATATCAAAAACCCTAGTGTGCCACGATGGAAAAATTAAAAGCCGCATGCAAGGAGAAAAATAATAATAAAAGTCCAAGCAAAAAAAGCTTAGAAGTAAAAATGTATGAATAAATATACTATTACTTGCAAGAAGCACTAGGGTTGATTACAACCTTCACTAAATATAATCATACTCCTAAGCTTTAAGATCATAATAAAGCTGACTAAGTCCTGTGAATTTAAAACAAGGTGATCTATTGAATCTTATTATAGTATTTCAATTTCATATAAAATGATTGGTAGTGACTTCAAATCTATTAGCAAGAATACCGAGGCCACCTTCGATGTTAGAAGTTTAGGCAGGTGCATCTCTTTCACATCTGCTATGTTCCTATCATGGGTACACCGTGACTTGTACCCTTATAAAGTATAATTTTTAAAACTTATGAGAAAGTACTTCAGTTTGGATTGTGGAGTGAATGAACTTCTGTGGTATATTTTTGAGATTCATGTATGATTAATGGTACTGGACGTACCATTTTGAAATGTACTTTAGTTGGATGGCATACAATTCGTGATGCTCGTCCTTGGTCAGTAGTGTAATAAAGTGAACGTCATGTGAACTCTCTCCTAAAACTGCACTTGGGAATGTGAGATAGTTGTTGCAAAACTTTGACATTTTCTTATTATGGGCCATTCTTTGTTTATATTTAGACCCTTGGCATACAAAGGCTGACATGTTGTTTAATAGGTTGGCATACAAATGTTGTGGAATGGCATATAATGTATCATACTTAACCTTGGTTTGGTAGCGCAACTCTGATGACACTATTCGAATTCTCACCCAATAAATTTAGATGTGGAAAATGTGATAGCAACCAACATTCGGTTTGTGAGCGGCTTACAATGTTTACATCTTTGACAAGAAAGTCTTTCCAAGTTTTCATCTTAATCAAAGCTTATATTTAACCTAGATACATAGATGTTATAATAAATTTCATGGTATGACAAACACGGATTAGTATTCTCTACTATGGTTGTGTATTTCTAGTAGAGAGTGTACATTATTGCAACTAAATGTAATTTGTCATGTAATGTAACAATATTCGAAAGACAAGTTCTGAAACTTATGGGAAGCACTTCAATTTTGGTTGTGGAGAGAGCGCACTCATACCATAATGTTCCACGATTAACGTACAAACTTGTTGATCTCAGCGTATTATTTTGCTAGATGTACTGATCAGTTGGGATGACGTGCAATTTTATAATACTGGTTCTTAGGTTAGTAGTACAACAGAATGAACACCATGCGAGTCCCACTTAGGTTGCAGAGTGAGCGCTCTAGTGCTGTGCACTTTTTAAAATTAGCTTATTCAGTATAGAGGTTATGTAATATATGTCTTCTTAGATGTAATTTTGTGATGGGATTTTATACAAGTTGTTACACTCGTCTTTCCATCTATAGTCCAACAAAGTGAACACCATTGAACTTAAAGTCCAACAAAGTGTCCTTCTTTAGTTCCGCTAGCGTAACTTGCGGGATTCGCCCTTATGTATATTACAACATTACGTTGTGCTTGATTTGGCCTCACATTGAAACGTTTAGAGCTTTGTCGAGTCTTGGAATAGTATAGATTGAAAGTGGCATACAAATTCTGATAGATGTGGTATTTTTTTAAACGTGGCATATAATAAGTTCAAATTGGCGTAAAATGTTTGTTTGGTGAACAAACCTTCATTCCATAGTTGTCGCTTGTCCAATGGGCGAACCTTGTGACAGGGACCCACAGTGTACGTTGTAGCCAAATGTCTGGTCAATTGACAACTTATACGACAACAAGTTTTCCCAAAGCTGTGACGACCATTTGAGCCTTACCTTAGAAACCCTAGTAGCATTACGTTGTGGTTTAGTTATCAACTGTGCACACATCATTATCTTGGAATACAAGTTTTTATACATAGCATACGAATAGTATAGATGACATGCAATATATATGAATCGCGGTATACCAAACTCAAACTTGGATTAAAGTGTTTGGTCGGTTGACAAATAATAATTCATTAGAGCTTGACTTGTATTAGGAGTCCTACGAGAGATGCACCCTGTGAGCGGTATGGTAGAGCTTTGGTTTGTTGTCACACACACCTTCCTTTCTGTTCGTTCACAGTTGGGAGTATTATGTGAGATGCACCCTGAAAGTAATAGACACAAAAGTCGTCGCAGTGCAATTTAGCCCATATAATGTAGATAGGAGGTCGCACTTGTCATTTTTTCTTTAATACATTTTCAAATGTGGAATACTATTACTGGATTATGACATACATTATTAAGAGAGTGGCATACAAAAATTTGAAACTAGCATCAAATGTTCGATCAATATACAAAGTATTCTTTTCTTGCATTCTCCCAAAACCAGGAGAACTATACTAGGGCCACCTCGAAATAACTAGAGTTCCATAATATGGTTCATTTAGCACACTTGAAATGTAGTATAAGAAATTGAAATTGGATAAAAATGTTTGGTTAGTTTACAAAGTATCCTTCCATAGCAATTTTTGCAAAATAAGAGAGTCGTGTAACGAGAAACCCAAAATAAAACATACTACGTTATGGTTCAAGTTAGCATACATCAAGCGATTGTAATATAGCACATAATTTTTTTTCTTTCGGAATACCAATTTTTTGAATATGAAAACTATTATTGAACTATATAGGATCGTATCAGGAGTAAAGTAGAACATATTATTGTGAAATTGGAGTAAATGCTTAGTTAGTTGGGAAAGTATCCTTCCTAGCATTTGTTGGACTCATTGATCTCTTCTTACGTGGATATATAACTCAAAATCTTTTATTTTAGTATTTTTGGAGTTACAACCTAAATAATTAAAGTGAATATAAATACATTTTTGGCTAAAAACCTAGCCAGCCTGGTTATGAGAAAAAAAAAAGGAGGCTGCCGAAAGAGATAGAAAAAGGAGGCCCCAATGAGGAGGAAAAAGTGATTATTTGATCTTACATTTAGAAAGGTTGATGTCCGATTAATTGAAACTTGGATAGTTGATAGAAGACGTTTGGTTCTTAATTCTGAATGGTGAGATTGTGTTTTGACTATAGTAAGTCCTGCTTCTCTTAAGTTTTCATAGGTTTATACTCTGGGCATTTTTATGTGCAGTTTGATCAACCATATAATCGGAGGATATTTATTGTTTGATCATCTAATTTTGGTCAGTAGTTGGAGGACACATAATCTTCTTTCTTTATAGAGTTGGATTGGATTTTGTGAACTGAAAGGGTAGGTGTTTTCCATTAAATCCGAGCCTCTTAATTCTTGTAACTTTCTACTCTCTCATCTATGGTAGAGTTGGTAAACCATTGGATGAATATTGATCTGTGTCCGATTGAGTGGAAATTTGGACAGCCAGTAGGGGCATCTGGGAGTTCATTTTGAATGGTTGGATTTTTCTTGAGGTTAATTGTTTGAGTTGTAGTTGACAGCACGTGGTTTGGCCTGTTTTGCTCAACTCATTAGTGTCTTTTTTAGTCCAATTGAATTTTGTTCAATTTGTTTTGATGTAATTAAGGTTATATACCTCTATTTACTCACTTAATTATAGTGGAGTTGACCTCTCACTTGGAGTATCCCGTGATTTTTTCTTTCTTTGTGATTTGGAGGGGTTTCCACATAAAATTGGTGTGTTCTCTTGCGTGATTTATTTGGATTGTCATTTTTGTTATCCATCATCTCCTCACAAGTTCAAGCAAGTGGGAGAAGTTTCCTCAGCTATTTATACTCTACTACCCCCTTCTCCCATCAAAGT